>JAVBHV010000012.1:992500-1412667 GCA_033992175.1 Spiraea crenata | reverse complement strand
CAACTGCACACCACCTAGATTCATCCACGGATTGGTTTCATCTATTCGAAAGGTACATCCTCTGTCAGTTGTGATTAGTTTCAATACTTACTCACCTCCTTTATCCTTTTCGATATAATGTTCCTCTGTTTATCTACATTGGCAGGTTACAAGCAAGCCAATAGTGATATACCCTAACAGTGGTGAGACTTATGATGGTCAGACCAAGCAATGGGTGGTGAGTCCCCTGCTATTTATGGAAAATACTTACATACCAGACTGAATCTACACTATTGATCATGATGATTCTTGCCTGAACTTGTACTCCAAATTACTGTATGGTAACGTAAGTCTAACAAAAGAATATTATCCTCTAAATTTAAGTGAAATCTTGATATTCAGACTATTGTATGTTTCTGATCGCAGAAATCAAATGGGGCGATTGATGAGGAGTTTGCAGATGTAGTCATTGACAAATGGCGTGAGGCCGGGGCTTTCCTATTCGGAGGCTGCTGCAGGACTACTCCGAATACCATTAGGGCCATATCCAGAGCTCTCTCCCACAAGTACTCTGCAATTAACAGTGATGCTTAACTTAATACCAAATCGAGATGTTAATACTTGTAAGCAAGAATAAAAGCTCTGTACCCTTTTCTTTTCTTAGTATTGTAATGTAAATCAGAGAAAATGTTGAAAATATCACCACGCTTCTGAGGTTGCAAGAGTTTTGTTTCCAATTGGTTTATCAATGTTTCTTCCTTTTTTGTTCTAAAACAATGCTCAGTAATGTCCATTTTGGGATGCTGATAATTTCTTCATAAGCATTGCAATATGGTTTGAGACTTCAAGTCCAATCCCCAAACTGAACAAATTGAAGCTTTTCAGTTGAAATTAGTTAACAGTTGGTACAACCCAACAATGGCAGCAACCCTTCAACTGGATTCATTTCTATGCCAAATGTGGGGAGATAGTTTATGGCCCCAAGGTGTTCGATGAAAGTTGCCTCCACAGGGTAATTCAGAGGAAGTAGAATTGAATCGAAATGTGATGAAAAAGAAAAATGTTCAGGATCTTCTTACAATCATAAATGTTTCACAACCACTGGTTACACTTAAATTATATACACAAATAACATTTGCATTACACTGAAGAGTATAGTGCATTGAACATCATAAACGCATATTTACGGAATATTCAAAATCTAAAGTCATACAAATTATACACTAAGACAACTTCAAATGGTAAATCTTGCATGTAAGGTGTAACTTATAAGAGTTCGGCAACCATTGATTACATGGGAATTCTTGTACACAAATAATTTTTTTTTACAATGAAGAAATATAGTGCACTAAACATCATAAGCACAAAAAAAAATCCCTAGCCTCTCTCTCTCTCTCTCTCAACCTCGTAGCCACCGGCCCCTTGCTTTGGCTTGGGGTTGGCCGGCCATCTAGATCTCGTTTTCCGCCGCCCTCTCTCCTTGTGAGAGCTTCTCTCTCATTGTGAGAATCCAATTTTCCCTCTCCTTTGTGAGAGTCCCTCTCCCCACCGTGAGAGTTTTGTCTTCTCTTACATGAGAGCCTCGGCATCGTTCTCGACCTTGTGTTTGGGAGGTTTATTTTCCTTGATTTCTATGTTTTGTTTTTGTTTTGTTAGGTGTTTGGTTGGGATGTTGAGAGGCTTCTCATCAGTTTCATCTCACCATCGCCTATGTTTCGTCTGTCGCCGCTCACCGATCTAATATGGGTCCAGTTTGTTGTGATGTATGCATCCTCCGTCGGATCCATTATCAGTTGCTTTATGGCAGCCGTCGTCGTCACTGCATCTGCTTGATTCCGATCTGACCGTTCCGGTCTAATTTGGTTTTGCAGCAACTTCATTCATTTTGGGTTTGGACTTTGTTGTTGGGCCTTTTTGGGTTGTAATTGTTAGTAATCATCCGTGTAGGAGTATGGAGTCCGATGTTTGTGGTTCTTCTTTGTACTCTTTGTTTGGATGCTTGTGTTTGTTTTCAAGAGTATAGAGGCACTCTTTTCCTTGCACATTGCAAAGTTTTAAACGAGACCCGGTTCGTATTTGTGTATGTATGTACTACTTGTTTGGTTTTCTGGCCAAACCCTTATCAATAAATTTCGTCTTCTTTTGATAAAAAAAACATCATAAACACATAATCTAAGGCATGTTGTGGTTCTTTAAATTCTATTAAGTACTCGCAAAAAAAATCAAATTGTAACTCTTGCATTATTCGTGAGGTGTTCTCCACTTTCCCAGTAAGAGAAGGTTAAGCTCTGCGTTATGATGTGAAATTTGAACTCACGGATCGGGCTTGTTTTCTAACGGTTCCAAATGGGTTGGGTATGCAATTAGAATATAAAACCCGAACCAGAGCGAACTTGTCCCAAAACAAAATGGTTCAAGTTCGAATCCACAGAAAATGTGCATGACCCGAACTATAAGACTGTAAAGCAAAACAATTGAAATACTTAAATTTGTGATTTCTACAAACCCTCATTTTGAAAAGTGGGTGAGACAAAACAAGTTAATAATAAGGGAGCAAAATAGAAAGTTAATAACAAGTGACACAAGTTATGTATAATTGAAAGTTTTATAAAAAAATAATGGGAGATTATATCCCCACCCATTGTTTATCTCAACCCACCCATTCCTCTCAAAACACTCATCATTTATTTTAGTTAGTATGAATTTTCTCCTTGCACCCATTTTATGTTCCAAAAATACCCTTAATCAAATATTGAATTTTCTCATTGCACCTATCACTATTCTAACTTATAAAAATTAAATTAACTATGCAAATTAACAAAAAAATAAATACGAAAAATGAATTTATTTTCGTTAATTCATGAACATGACACAAAAAATTCATCAAGCTCATGAAACTTCACGAGGTATAAAGCCAACACATTTGTGCAAGTTTCGGTATAATGGTGGTAGCATCACAAGATATAAAACCAGCACATCATTTTAATCGGAAGTTCAAGTATGATAGAATCTAATCTGCTTACAGTTGATTGAAAGGATAAATATGAACCAAGGTTTGGTACTAATCTTCAATGAATCTTGCTGAAAAATACTACGAACAGAAAAGTAAAGCTGATCAAAATAAAATGGATTCAATCATCCAATACACTCAATCCTCATATATCTTCATAGAAATGCAAAATCATCTTCATCATCACTGGAAATGTACTACGTAGTAGCTACATCGTCTAATCCCAAGAGTTGCTTAAATTGATCGATTCAATATTGATAACTCAAGCACAAATATTTTATGCTATTAGAAGCAAATCGGTGCCACATGGTAGAAATTGGTGGAATAGGATGCCCTGGAATCAAATTTACCTACAAAACATAGTACATCGATTACTTTTACATTCCAATCACCTATGAAAGAATATTACAGTCATGCCACATACCTGGACATAGTGATCTACACCGACAAAACCAACTGAAATTTCACGTAGATTGGTATTGCTTACTTCAGTGTATGATTCCAACATTGTAGTTGTAGCTTTTCCCAGCAGCCGCTATGAATTTGGGCATATTGATACTCCCAAAAATCAGAAGTTCAATCTTTCCCACACCAAAATTTGCATCAAAGTACATAAACCCTAAAACTTTAAAACTTGTACCAAAATTTTGCATCATGAACCTTAAATTGAAAAAAAAAAAAAAAAAAACTCAACTCTCATACCTCAATTGAAGGATTGACAAGGTCGATTTCACGTTCCATTCGTCAAGACAGTTTTGATTTCCCTTCAAGTAAGCTTCTTCATTGTATAGATGGAATTGAATGGCGCTAGGGGAGGGTTTTTTTTTTTTAAGAATACGTTGTTTCAGAAGTTGAAGAGTTGGATGTGTTGAGAATTTTTTTTATTTTTTTTTATTTTGTATCTTTTGGCTTAATGTGTAATTTTATACAAGGATATAAAAGTAATTTAAGAATTCAAATAAATGATGGGTGTGGAGAGAGAATTATTGGGTGGGGATATAAATTCCCAAAAATGATATTTTTGAAATTTGGAGTCAATTTTTGTGTAGTTTTAACAAAAACTCAGCAAAATAGCCAAAATGCAATGCCCCTTCCTCCGTTTCGCACACCCACAACCTGTGTTTATCTTTATCATCCTCTTCCTCTTCCTCTTCACATAATAAATCAAAAATGGGTCCAATTTTTTTTTTTTATGAAGAAAAACTTGAATCAAAGAGAAACTCCTGGGCCACCCAGAAGTTACATTATCAAAAATAAGGGCATTCGAGGCAAAGGGGGAACAGAGTTCTGCCAAACATACATATTAGCCAACCCATGCTCATAAGAAAAAAATAAAAATTCAAAATTGAAAAAACGGAACTCAAAATTTAACCAGCATTTGTGTCCGCCGAATAAATTGACCCTCACAAAATTTCAAGCCAAACACAGCAAGCAACTCCACTGAATTGAGATGTCGTCGATGACGGGCGGCAACAGAGCTACAGAGCTGGAGTCGATTGAGAGCTCAAATTTCAAGTGTAAGTTTTCTTCGATTTCTCAATTCCTTGCTTGAATATGCTTTGGTCGATTTCTAGTACATATTGTGGATTATCGATTGGTTGAATATATTTCGTCGATTTCTCGACTGCCGATTGTTTGCATACGCTTTTGTCAATTTCTCGCACATATTCTCAATTGCCATGGTTTGAATATGTTTTTTAGTCAGATTTCTCTCACACAAGCATTTAAATCGTTAAAATGTTTTTTGTCAATTCGATTGCAATGAAAACCCGGGGTATCAGGGCATTGTGCAAATCAAGGCTGGCATAACAAATTCACCACTTGGGAACCCCATATAGAAACAAAACATCTAGGAGACAAGGCTGCAAATATCTGATCCTCTTTATAGAGCTCTAATTAGATAAATGAATTAAGGAAATTTTGGTCTGAAGGACATAAATGTTCAAGAGGTTGAAGAATGTGCATACATGTCCTAGTCCATGGTACATCCTAGCCTTTTTAAGCATGTAGAGGCCAAGCAGTTCTGAAACTCTTTAAGTTGGCACTCAACTGTATTCAGTCTGCTCTCAACAGCTTTCATCCATTTCGAGTAGGTATTGGTGTGTTCTTCTATTACCTGCAAAACCAGTGAACAATTATTCTAGAGTCTAGACAGAGCATCAATGCCATTAGTATATGAGAAATTCTAAATGGAATGAACATAAACAAAAATAGACACGTAAACTATAAGAGACGGGAGATCAAGGCTCCTATTCATATATAAGAGTAGGCAATCAGTTCAGATCATGAAGATCACCTCCATCCTTTTAGCCAGTCCATTGATTTCAGCCTCAGATACACATGTGCTTCCTGCCTAGTTCTACAAAACAGAAGAAATGAAAGGTGGTAAGGATTTCGAGCCTTAAGATGCACACCATGAGAAGGTTATTTGGACCTCCTTGTTTGTAGGCATCTACTTTCTTGCTCTCATGAGGGGCTTCTATGCTTGCTGTACAATTTCAACATGTTACCACAGAAAAAGGAAACAAAAAAAAAAAAACAAAAAACAAGATACTATCTCAAAAAAGCTAACCAATATCTTTAGGACAGCCGGTCGGAACTTGTCAACAGTGGACTCAGGTAACCCCTTTGCAAGGGGCAGGTCATGCGGGAATTCAATATAAATAGTAGAAATTATACTATTAGGATTCTCATAATAGGATTCTCATAAATTATGCTATGAATGCTAATCTTCATTCATTTCCAGGCCAAGAAAAGAAAATCTGATGATGAGAAAACTGATAACTGACGTTCTAAGCACACACTAGTGATAGAAAATGTAGCTCCAAAACACTAACCATTATGGTGTGCATCTTAATTTATGAGAATCCTATTATGAGAATCTTAATAGCATAATTTCTACTGTTCATATAAACATTATAGATACTGTCAAATGAAGTTAAATGAAGTTGCTGCTATTACAACCTGCTGTTATTTCTATTTACACTATAGCTCAAGTTAGATTAACCTGCTGCAATTACATATCATGCTGCTCATCTTCAAGTGCAGTCATTACATTTCATTTCATCTGTTTCTGGAGGGTTTGTTTGATCTTCCCGGCCGTCGACTCGGACAGCCCGGTCCGCTGGGCAAGATACTGTCAAAATAAGCATAATAAGAGACATTCAATTCAAAGAAAGAACCTAGAAAGAGAAAAAAAAAAAAAAAAAGAATCAGATATACCTCGGTGCTGCCATTTATGACTCCGTTCTTGGTGATGTGGGCATTTTGGAAGGCCTTCACAGTCCTAGTATTGAAGCCACCATCAATGACTGCACGAATTAACCAAAAATAATTAGCCAAACAGAATTGATAACTAACGAACCAAACACAACTGATAAACCCAACCACAACTGATAAACCAAACACAACTAATATACCAAACAATCGGTAACAACACTGAATCGATTCAGCTATCAACACTGAATAAAAACATCAATCGCTAGACCACGGTTGAGATTTTTCAAAATTGAAACTAAGTTACAAGCCACGTCGAGATACAACTGATAAACCAAACAATCGGTAACAACACTGAATCGATTCAGCTATCAACACTGAATTGAAACATCAATCGCTAGACTACCATCGAGATTTTTCAAAATTCAAACTATATTACCAGCCACGTCGAGATACAACTGATAAACCAAACAATTAGTAACAACACTGAATCGATTCAACTATCAACACTGAATTGAAACATCAATCGCTAGACCACGTCGTGATTTTTCAAAATTGAAACTAAATTACAAGCCACGTTGAGATTTTTCAAAATTCAAACTAAATTAGAAGCCTAGGATCGAAGGAAAATACTTACTCTTGCTGTACAGGCTATTGTCGACGAGCTGTTCTCCCATGGCTGTTGTCAAATTTTCAAATGAACTTTGGTGAGTTTTTTAAGCGGACAGAGGAAGACGAAGCAGCACTACTTATAGGCGGGAGTTTTGGAGCAGCAATTTGAAATTTGAATTCATTTCCTCATTTCTTTTTTTTTTCTTTTTTTTTTTTCTCCCTCTCTCTTTCTTGTTTCCCACGGTTGCAAACGTACATCAGTGTTTCAAAAAGCGCTCTAGGCGGCCGCCTAGGCGTTGGGCGGAGACCGGACGACTCGACTTCTCTGAAAGCGGTGGCAAAAAGCGTGGAGGCGCCCAGTGGCGGACCCAGGATTGTATTATAGTGGGGGCTTCACGTTTACTTACACTCAGGAATGAATAACAAAAGTCGGGAATGGGAATCAGATACCCAAGTTCCCCTTGGGGATTCGATTCCCATTTCTTGGGGTAATTTTATCCCTAAATTAGAGTGGGGCCTACTAATTTTTGATTCTCAAGTGGGTTAGTAAACGTATGATAACCAATGAATGAGAATGATTTCCAGCGATTCTCATTCCTCCCATTCTCATTCCCTGTAAGTTAACAAGAAATTTTGATAACATATGTAGTCAATACATTTACGCATTCCCATTATCAATAGTATTGAAAGTGTCATTCTCTCGCAATTGATTCTTGACATAGTTCATGCCCGAGAAAACTCTTTATACAGAAGTAGTAGCAACCAGAAGCATCAATGTCAATATTATGAGCAAATAAACTAGTGGGTAGACTTTATGATTTCCTGTCTCAACTAATTTATTTGCTAGATTGGAAACTTCTTACAAATCTTGAAACTTGGTGTTATAATGCATATCCACAATGTAATTCATAAGTTGATTTTCAAGTTCCAAGAGTTGAGGATAAAATCACTTTTATAGAGTTCAGCAAGGCGTACCTGTAACACCCTGAAATTTTAAGGTATTTTCTTCTATCTAGATTGTTAGTTATGATGTCATATGCCAAAATAGAAGTGACTACAAGTTCGTGATATTTTTAGGTGCTTGAACATAATTGGTAACACAAAAGGAAAATATTTGATCAAGGGTCATGTGGCACGTTCCGGTTGCACCACATCAATAAAAAAGAAAAAGAAAGAGTGACAAGTGGTGCTGACCGCACCACACAAAAGAAAAGGCAAAGGAGACTTTTTAATGGGAAAAGTGAGAGTTAGAAGGCAGAAGAGACGGGAGGTTTCTAGGAGAGCATTTTTGCTCACCAGGAAGAAGAGACGGGAGCAGATTTCTAAAGTGTTGGAGATAGTGCTCTGAAGAAAAACCAGGAAAAATGGTCAGACTGGGTGAGAGCCCAAAACGACCAGGTTCTGTCTCTCGAATCTAAAAGGGTTCTTCACGAAAGTTGCTCGTTAGCTCGATTTCTATAACATATAAAAAATTCATCTCGATCCAACCATTCTAGCTTCTGAAAATTTGGGCTAAGCTGAGGCTGTTCGTGAGAATCCGAAATGGTGTTGGATTCAGACTAAGGGGCTTAGGGGCTTCCATGTCCTTTTACAGTGGTTGGATGAAGACGAGTTCTTCATGAAAGTTGATCGAGAATCTGTCCTCTACAACATACTCAAAAATCGTAGCGATCAGGCAAACCAATCTATCAGTGGGGGCTTGCTATTGATATAAGGTGGGGGCTTGCTATTGATATAAGGGTAGTATACTAAGGAAACAAAAATTGCAGTGGGGTCTTGAGCCCCCACTCGTCCTTAACAGGTCCGCCACTGGAGGCGCCCAAGCAGCGCCCAGGCGGCGTTGGGCGGACTAGGCGGCTATTAGGCGGACGGCTTGGTTGAACAGAAAACCTTGGGTTTTTCAATCTGTCATAATTAAAAGGATATTTCAGTTTCCCACGCACACAAAACTTCAATTTACCTCCCATCATTACTCTTTCTTCTCTTGTAACAAGAAACAAAAAGAACTCTCTGTCTTCCTCTCTAATTCCTCAACAGAACTCGCCGGCGCTACCATTATCCTCAAAGGTCGCTGGTGCCGCGGCCCCCCACCAGCATCGACCTGCACCTTATTTGTTTTTACGATGAGTTTTAAGAATGAATTCTATGAAGGAGTTGCTGATTAAAATCAATTTTTCATGTCTGCCGAAACATGAACTTCTCTGTTGGCTTTGTTTTTTATGAGAGAGAGCGAGAGAAACAGAGGAGAGAGGGAGAGATAATATTTTGCTTTTGTGTAGGATATAAGAAGTTAAGTTTCTTGTCAGTTAGCTTTGTTTTGTTGGGTTAGTTGTCTCATTCAAATCCAAACACCTGCATTGCCATCATCTTTGCTTTGTTTATTTTTTAATGGGTTTGTCTTTATCTAATTCAACTCCAGCCACGCAAATTATTCATATTGAACGCTTACTCATTTTTGCTTTAACAATTACATGAATATATATTTTGATTTTAAATAGATTAATTTATATGTATAATATGATATTTAATATTTATGTATAAAAATCTCAATTCGCCTAGGCCTCGCCTAGGCTCCGATTAATCCTCTAGGCGCTAGGCTCTTGCCTACCGCCTAAATCCCGCCTAGCGCTTTTTAAAACCTTGACGTACATAGCTTTAGTCCTATCCTACTCGGATCATCCCAAAACGGACCGTAGAACTTCCCCTCTCTCCTTCTAAATTATAGCCAAGGCCCGACCCAAATCGGCCCAATTCCCTTTTTAAGACTAATCGGCTAAACGACGTCAGCCGATGAACGTCTTCTCCTTCTTCACTTCCTCGGCGCGGCGCCGCAACCCATATTTATCGATATTTTCCACCGAAATTCGGAGGTCGATTTCGCCGATATTTATCGATATTTTCCACCGTTGGCGATAAGCCATCTTTCAAATTCCTCCTATAGTTGTTCATCTGTGTAGATTTCTAATTTCCTATCAATCATTCTCCTATAGGTCGAACACTATTATTTCCCAGATTTTCATCAGTCTCCAACTCTGATTTTTAGAGGGATGAAAATGTAAGCCGTGAATTTTTATGTCTAATTAGCTTACTCTCTATGAATGTAAGTTTTCACAACCTTATAAATCACCAATGGTTACACAAATTATTGCAGCTTAGCGACATTATCCAGTTGAAATAGAGTCTTAAGATGCTGGGGCCTGGGGGAAATACTGTCAGAATTGTAGGATTATGGGGGACGGGTGGGATATGCAATGATCCTCATATATGTCGTGGATTATGTGCTTGTGATCTTCATTGAAATATGTTGTAAAGTAAATTACAATATTGTGTATATATGAAAGAGAAGGGTGGGAAACAAATTGAGTTTTTATTTCATCAGAAACTACAAAAAACCATAGAAAATCTGTGACGTCAGCGAGTATCTTACAGCACAAAACTAGCAAGCAAGATACAACACTAAGTAAAACCCAAAGGCCTTTCATGATTTGCTTCTTAACAGCGGACAAAAGGAATCAACAAAGGCATGGTGCATCGGATCGGACAACCAAAGATTGGCTATATAATGATGAGATGAGGTCTGCCGGTGGACTTCTTCAATAAGCCAGATGGTGGCTTCAGCTTTGCAGGGATGAATGATGGTATCCAAGGGCCTAATTTCCTCTTCACTGCCGATTCTCAATTGGTCCCACTTGGTTAGTGTGAGGTAATGCAACGGTTGTCCATGCAACTGCTTAATGGATTTGCCTAAACCCGTCCATGAGGTAAATGGAATAACAGAGCCCCGGTGAGTGGGGATTGGGATCTCCTTCATGTACTCCTGATACATTTCTGCCCTTCGCATCAAAGCACCTATAATGAGATCAGTAAGGATGGATATAAAGCTGAATACTATTCAACAACATTCATTAATCAAGGCTGTTAAGGTAACGTGAAAGAAAATGGATGCAATAGTATATAAGCCACTGACTTTGCCAAAGAATTTCTCACATTTCACGATTACTAGAATTAGCAAACTGTTAGTTTGTAAGCTCCTAACTGAGCGTTTTGATTAATGTATTAGCTTGAGTATGTAATTGAGTGCAGAGGTTGTAGTGAGGTATTTTGTGTACTGCATTATGATTGGTGTAGATGATCTCATAGGATCATGGACCACTATGTATACGTGGATGCTCATATGCACTGCGGGTAGGTTGTACAGCTGTAATAGCAGCTGAGAATATTCATTAAAATGAGCTCACACACTCTGCATGAATCAGAGAACAATTTTTACAGAAAATATCTCTCCTCTCTTCTTTTCAATTTCTTTCTCTCCAAGTTCAAATACATCATCAAAAATCTACCTACCAAAATACAAACAATCCCAGAAATCTCAATATACAATACACCAAACGCTAACATGGTATCTAGAGCCTAGTTCGACTGTGAGCTGGGCGTCGAATCTGTGAAGCTTGAGAGAGAATCCAACGTGAAAACTCTCGGTTGAAGATCTGAGCTAGATGGCTGGATCTGGAGGTGGCGAGCTGAAGGCTCCTGTATTTGATGGTACAGATTTTGAGTTTTGGAAGGTGAGGATGATCACCATCTTTCGATCTCGTGGACTTTGGAAGCTGGTGGATAAAGGAATCAAAGTTCCTGAAAGGAAGAAGAAAACAAGGTTTGATGGAGACTCAGCAGCGTCTTCATCAGAAGACGACGATGAAGAGTACGATGAGTACCTAGAAGAGCTGATGATGAAGGATGCTAAGGCGCTCTGCATAATCCAAGGAGCTGTTTCCAGAGAGATTTTTCCCAGACTTATCAACCAAGAAACTGCAAAGGGAGCTTGGGATCTGCTACAAGAAGAGTTCAGAGGTGATGAACAAGCAAGGTCAGTCAAGTTACAAGGTCTGCGTAGAGAGTTTGAGTATATGAGGATGAAAGATAATGAATCTCTATCTGACTACTTGACTAGGCTATTTGACTTAATCAATCAAATGAAATCATATGGTGAAATACTGACTCAGCAACGAGAAGTACAGAAGGTTCTAATTAGCTTGTCAAGGATTTATGATCCAATATGTGTAATTATTGAAAGAACATCTAATATGAACACTGTTACTGTGCAAGAAGTAGTAGGGTCTCTAAAGTGTTATGAGCAGAGGCTAGATAGGCACTCTGAGGAGACTGAGAAAGCATTTAGCAGTATGCACTTGAATGAAAACAAGACTCAGTCACAGGGAAGCTCTAGCAAGTCTAAGAAGGGTTGGAAGCCTAAGAAGTGGGAAAATAAACCTCAACAGAGTGAGAAACAGCATGAAAATGCAGATGGAAGCAAGCAGAAATGCAAACACTGTGAGAAGTTGCATTATGGAGAATGCTGGTTCAAAGGGAAAGTGAAATGCAGAAACTGCAGCAGATTTGGCCACATTGCTAAGGAATGTAGTCAGCCAAAGAAAAATCAGCTTGCCAACTATGCAAACCAAGAACCAGACACTGCATTGATGTTTTATGCCTGTCACAAGGCAACTCTGCAACAGAATACAGGAATTTGGTACCTGGATAGTGCCTGCAGCAACCATATGACTGGCAATACCTCACTACTTGTAAAAATTGACAAGTCAGTGAGATGCAAAGTCAAAATGGGAAATGGTAGCCTTGTGGAGTCAGTTGGAAAGGGTATACTAGTTGTAGAAACAAGAAGGGGAACCAGACACATACCAGAAGTGATGATTGTGCCAGGTTTGGATGAAAATCTGCTGAGTGTGGGACAGATGATAGAACATGGCTATTGGCTGTTATTTGGAGACTTTATGGCGAGTATATTCACTGATAGAGCCTTGCAGGACCATGTAGCAACAGTCCAAATGAAGGGAAATAGATGTTTTCCACTAGAGTTCAAATCTGTGGACCACATGATAGCAAATAGGGCTACTGTATCTGACAGTGCATGGAAATGGCATAGAAGGTTTGGTCATTTAAACTATTCTAGCCTGAAAATGCTGCAAGACAAAGAAATGGTGTATGGCTTGCCACATTTATCAGAATGTGATCATGTGTGTGAAGGATGTGCTACTGGGAAGGCTCATAGGGAAGCATTCAGCAGAGAGAAGACATGGAGAGCATCACAGTTGCTGGAATTGGTACACACTGATGTATGTGGACCAATGACAGAAACTATTGGAGGAAACAAGTACTTCCTCACATTTATTGATGACAAATCAAGGATGTGTTGGATCTATTTTCTCAGAAACAAGTCGGATGTGTTTGGAGTATTTAGAATGTTCAAGGCCATGGTTGAACTGCAATCTGGTTTCCAGCTGAAGAAACTGAGAAGTGATCGAGGAGGTGAGTATACATCACAAGAATTTGAAAAATTCTGTGATGATGTTGGCATACAGAAGCAACTTACAGTGGCTTACTCTCCACAGCAAAATGGAGTTGCTGAGAGGAAGAACAGAACCATAGTTGAGATGGCAAGAACTCTCTTATATGAGAAAAAGCTACCACTGAAGTTCTGGGGAGAAGCAGTCAATACTGCTGTATACTTGTTGAACAGGTGTCCAACGAAGAGCTTGGAGAACAAGACACCCTTTGAGGCTTTCAGTGGAAGAAAACCAGGTGTAAAGCACCTGAGGATCTTTGGTTGTGTATGTTATATACACATTCCAACACAGTTGAGGCAGAAACTGGATGAAACTGGTCAGAAGGGAGTGTTTATGGGCTATGGAACTAGGGAGAAAGGCTACAGGGTCTTTGATCTGAGGAAAAACAAGATTGTGGTTGCAAGGAGTGTTATATTTGATGAAGGATCACTGATGAATTGGGAAACAATGGAGTCTCAGTCAATACCAGTACCCTGGATTGAGTCCATTGAGCCATCTGTGATCACTAGGTTGAAGAAACAACTGCAGCAAGCCCTGAGCCACTGCAGTTAGTCCAGCAACCACCGCAGCTAGTCCAGCAACCCCAGTTGTAGACACAGATATCCCAAGTACCAGTACTAGACCTACTGGGACAACAGAAGGAGGCCTCAAGCTATCTGAGACCTATGACAACACTCCAAAGAAGTGGAAGAGCCTGAATGAAGTATTTGCTCACTGCAGAATGAGCATAATCGACCCTGAAAGCTACACTTGAGGCAGCAAAAGATGAAGCATGGAAGGTGGCAATGAATGAGGAAATTCAGATGATAGAGAAGAACCAGACTTGGGAGTTGGTTAAGAGACCAAGTGATAAACCAGTAGTGGGAGTTAAATGGATTTTCAAAACTAAGCTGAATTTGGATGGCACCATACAGGTCTAAGGCAAGGCTGGTGGCTAAGGGGTATACACAGAAACCTGGTGTAGATTTCAATGAAACCTTTGCACCAGTTGCTCGATTGGATACCATAAGGACTCTGATAGCCCTAGCAGCACAGAGAGGATGGAGGTTGTTCCAACTTGATGTCAAGTCAGCCTTCTTGAATGGTGTACTAGAAGAGGAGGTGTATGTTGACCAGCCGGATGGTTTTGTTATTCCAAATGAAGAAGACAAAGTTTACAAGTTAAAGAAGGCTCTCTATGGCTTAAAACAAGCTCCCAGAGCTTGGTACTCAAACATTGATACCTATCTGCTGAGTTGTGAGTTTAAGAAGAGTCCTAGTGAAGCTACACTGTATGTCAAGCACAGAGAAGGTTATGGAACACTTATTGTGTCCATCTATGTAGATGACATAGTGTATACAGGGAATTCTACTGAGATGATTGAAGAATTCAAGGTAGATATGATGAAGAGATATGAGATGTCTGATCTAGGGCTGCTGCACCACTTTCTGGGAATTGGAGTGATTCAGAAAGATGGGAGTATTTTCCTGCACCAGAAGAAGTATGCATTGAGTCTACTGAACAAGTTTGGTCTCAAGGACTGCAAACCTGTCACTATACCTCTATCTCCTACTGATAAGTTAAGGAGAGAGGATGGGAGTGAGCCTGCAGATGAAGAGAAATACAGAAAGATAGTTGGGAGTCTTCTGTATTTGACTGCAACAAGGCCAGACATCATGTTCTCTGCATGTATGTT
This sequence comes from Spiraea crenata, assembly GCA_033992175.1. NCBI lineage: Eukaryota > Viridiplantae > Streptophyta > Magnoliopsida > Rosales > Rosaceae > Spiraea > Spiraea crenata. The sequence continues at coordinate 1,397,812 of JAVBHV010000012.1, read as the reverse complement.
GGCTAGATTCATGCACAACCCATCACAGAAACATCTGGGAACAGCAATGAGGGTGCTGAGATACATTCAAGGCACTATTGACTATGGCTTACACTACAAGAAAGGAGATTCTGCTCTACTCATTGGTTTCTGTGACAGTGATTGGAGTGGAGATGAAGATGACATGAAGTCCACCTCTGGTTATGCTTTTAGCTTTGGCAGTGGAGCATTTTCCTGGGCTTCAGTGAAGCAGCAAAGTGTTGCCCTCTCCACTGCAGAAGCTGAATATATGAGTGCAGCAGAAGCCACTACTCAGGCTATATGGCTTAGGTTTGTCTTACAAGATTTTGGAGAAGAACTGACAGAGCCTACCACTCTATTGTGTGACAATACCTCGGCTATAGCTATGGCTAAAAACCCAGTGTTTCATCAGAGGTCCAAACACATCAAGAGGAAGTTCCATTTTATCAGGGATGCAATCCAAGATGGAACAATTGAGCTGAAATACTGCAAGAGTGAAGAACAGCTTGCAGATATCTTCACCAAGCCACTGGCCAAGGACAGGTTCAATTACTTAAGACTCAAGCTAGGGGTGATCTCAGTTAAAAGCTTAGAAGGGAGTGTTAGTTTGTAAGCTCCTAACTGAGCGTTTTGATTAATGTATTAGCTTGAGTATGTAATTGAGTGCAGAGGTTGTAGTGAGGTATTTTGTGTACTGCATTATGATTGGTGTAGATGATCTCATAGGATCATGGACCACTATGTATACGTGGATGCTCATATGCACTGCGGGTAGGTTGTACAGCTGTAATAGCAGCTGAGAATATTCATTAAAATGAGCTCACACACTCTGCATGAATCAGAGAACAATTTTTACAGAAAATATCTCTCCTCTCTTCTTTTCAATTTCTTTCTCTCCAAGTTCAAATACATCATCAAAAATCTACCTACCAAAATACAAACAATCCCAGAAATCTCAATATACAATACACCAAACGCTAACACAAACAACGCTCAAACAACTGCAGCACAGACATTTATGAGTACACAATTTCTTCGTTTTAGTTGGTAACATTATCATACTTTCCAGCTTGATGGCCAAGTAAGCCGCAGCAGTGCAAAATAAGGACAACAAACGTACTAGCAGAATAATCTTAGCCAATATGTTTTTGCAAATAAAAGCTAATACATTTACGAAAAAAGACAACAGTGCCCTGCTGGGATCAGACAGATTTCAAGTTCTTGAAGTACTTAAGGTAATCTAAGCCTGATGAGCTGCATGGTCTTCCACTTCTCACTAGAAGGGAATAACAAGTAGAAATACTGTTAAGACATTTTGAGAGCTTTGTCAAAAGGACAACGGATGTCTTAATCGTTCATTAGTGGCACAGAGATTAGATCCTGTGCAAACTTTAGTAACAAAATCGTATTTCAACATAGATTAGTCCACCAGTTTCAGTAAAGCAAATTTGCAAATTTACAAATCTTGGTTGTGCAAATACCTTCAGGTGTTCTTTCTTTGGGAGGTTGCTCAAACGCAATCTTACTGGCATGGTCGGCTACCATCTCAGTGTCTGAAGCAGAAGAGTCATCTGATAAAACATCGATCTGCTCAGTCCAGGGGGCGGCCCTCTTCATGGTATAAGCCTATGAGAACTGTAACCCCCTTGCATACAATATCACCCGTTTAACATTCATTTGCATAAACTAAATCTCAGGATATACAAGACAAAACACTAAAAGAAGTTAAATCTCCCAAAGAACCATAAGTTACTCATTTTGTGCAGCATACGCACGACCCACCTACCACCAACCTTAGGGCGAAACATTCACTACTGGCAAGGTCTGGTGGCATTTGAAAACATTCTACCACCTTTTTCGAGGTTAATCTTCAAATACTAAAGCAACACAGCTGTAAAGGAACTAGATTCATGACAATGCCTGCTCTTCAAATTCAAGACCATGGCTGACCACAGAAGAACAATTTGTGACAAATGCATGCCCATTATCAATTCAAAACATGTTTCCACAGGAAAGAACTAAGACCAAACAGGTAAATCTGGCTGACTACATGAACAATCAGTTTATTTGGTGCTATCAAGTTTGCATTTTTACCACCCTACTCTATCAATTCTCTGGATCTTCATTGACCCATTTGCTTGCCTAACTATTTTGCATGATCTTTTTCAACAATTAACAAATAAAAAGCACACACACTTGCATTTTCTACTCAACTCCTATTCTTGATACTTCAAGCTTTTAGAAAAATGGCAGAACAAAATCACCCAATTTTCTTAATTGAACAAGAAAAAGAAAAGATTAGCAGAAACCGGTTTCGTGGGAAGTTGGGAACAATAAACCGTACAAAATTAAAAGGCCCAAAGAAGAAGAAATGGAACTCGATTTGCAGAGAGAGACCAACGGGACTGAACTTTAAACAGCAAAGAGCGAATGATTGCTGTTAGATTCTGCTGCGGTGGAAGAAGTTTCTTGGGAAATTGGCTAAACTAAGCCCTTTTCCCCAAATCTTTACCGAAATGAACGGGCAACACTGGGCGGTTCTAACATAAGCAAAAATACTCTTTGTATTTTGCATGTATGTCCCTAATATAAGGCAGCCTTAATTTTTCTGATCACCCCCTTTCTTTCTCCACTCATCCTCCTCTCCTCCTCTCCCAAGAGCATAGTCTCCAAAGCCATCGACTGGGCTCACCACCATCAGTTCATTTTGGGTTTCACTTGAAAGCACACTCTCCTGCACACATTTGTTTAGAGGGTTCACCAAAAATGCTTCAAATCTTCCAAAATCGCAAGCTCAACAAGAATTATCGTAATTTGTATTTTATGTGAATGCAATCTGTATGTTATATTTCCTTCTTAAGACCCAGAGATGTAGTTAGGATAATATTAATATCTACATTTGACCTTGAAATATTATAAGGGTTCTATAGTTCCGTGTATAGGTACATCGTAGTATTGCAATACCAAATGTGGTTCAAGGCTTCAAGTCCAAACCCCAAAGTGAGCAAATTGAAGCATTTCAGTTAAGTTAGTTGACAGTTGGTACAAGTGCAAGTGCAACTCAACAATGTCAGCAACACTTCAATTAGGTCCTCTGGTCTCGGCCATGCCAAAGTTCACAGCACCCACTAACCAAAAGGAACCCAAAACCACGGCCAATGACTCTTCCCCAACTGGGTCACTCAAGAATTGTAAAACCATGAAAGAAATCAAGCAACTTCACGCCCAAATCACCAAAGATGGCCACAGCAGAAGACCGTCCTCTGTTACCAAGCTCGTTGCTTCGTGCGCCGAAATGGGCACTTTCGAAAGCTTAGATTACGCCCGAAAAGCCCTGGGCTTGTTCCTTGAGGGACAAGAAACAAAGGGTGTGTTGTTCATGTACAATTCGCTGATAAGGGGTTACTCTAGTGTTGGATTCAGCGACGAAGCTATTTTGCTTTACGTGGAAATGATGGCGGAGGGTTTTGTGCCTGATAAGTTTACATTCCCCTTTGCACTGAGCGCTTGTTCCAAGATTGCGGCTTTCTGTGAAGGGGTTCAGCTCCACGGAGCAATTGTGAAGCTGGGTTTGGAGGAAGATGCGTTTGTTGGGAATTCTCTGATCCATTTCTATGCAGAATGTGGAGAGTTGGTTTATGCCCGCAAGGTGTTTGATGAAATGCCTGACAGAAATACCGTGTCGTGGACTAGCCTGATTTGTGGTTATGCTAGGAGGGACTTGCCGAAAGAAGCTGTTTCTTTGTTTTTTGAGATGGTGGCGGCCGGTGTTGCGCCCAATTCGGTTACCATGGTGTGTGTTGTTTCTGCTTGTGCAAAGTTGAAGGATGTTGAGTTGAGTGAGAGAGTGTGTGGTTATATTGGTGAGTCGGGACTGAAGGTTAATACACTGATGGTGAATGCACTTGTTGATATGTATATGAAATGTGGAGCTACTGATACTGCAAGGCGGCTTTTTGACGAATGCGTGGATAAAAATTTGGTTCTTTACAATACTATTTTGTCGAATTATGTGCGTCAGGGACTGGCTACGGAAGCACTTGCTGTCTTGGATGAAATGCTGCAACACGGTCCAAGACCCGACAGGGTTACACTATTGGCTGCAATCTCATGTTGTGCACAGCTAGGTGATGCTCTGTTTGGAAAGTGCTGCCATGGGTATGCTATTAGGAATGAACTAGAAGGTTGGGATGCTGTTTGCAATGCCATGATTGATATGTACATGAAGGGTGGAAAACAAGAAATGGCCTGCAGAATTTTTGATAATATGTCAAATAGGACTGTAGTATCATGGAACTCGTTGATTGCTGGTTTTATCAGGAGTGGGGATGTGAAATCAGCTTGGAAGATGTTCAATGAGATGCCAAAGATTGATCTTGTCTCTTGGAACACCATGATTGGTGCTTTGGTCCAAGAGAGTATGTTTGAAGAAGCAATTGAGCTTTTCAGGACGATGCAGACTGAAGGAATAAAAGGAGATAGGGTGACCATGGTTGAAGTAGCATCTGCCTGCGGATATCTTGGAGCTCTTGATCTTGCAAAGTGGGCGCACGCTTATATTGAGAAAAATAACATTGAATGTGATATGAGGCTTGGGACTGCATTAGTTGACATGTTTGCCAGATGTGGTGATTTTCACAGTGCAATGAAAGTGTTCAATAACATATCGAGGAAAGATGTTTCAGCTTGGACTGCAGCCATTAGAGCAATGGCAATGGAGGGAAATGGGGAACGGGCTGTAGAGCTTTTTGATGAGATGATTAGGCAAGGGGTAAAACCCGATGAAGTAGTCTTTGTGGCACTACTCACAGCATGCAGCCATGTCGGCTTTGTGGAACAAGGGTGGAACATTTTCAGGTCAATGAAGTCAGTTCATGCCATTTCCCCTCATATCATTCACTATGGCTGCATGGTTGATCTACTTGGCCGGGCGGGGCTTTTGGAAGAAGCTTTTGATCTGGTGAAGAGCATGCCAATGGAGCCTAATGACGTCATATGGGGGACTCTCTTAGCTGCTTGTCGAACTCACAAGAATGTCGAAATTGCATCATACGCAGCTGAAAAGATATCCAAGTTGGCTACTCAGAGGACTGGGATTCATGTACTTTTATCAAACATATATGCATCGGCTGGGAAATGGGATGATGTTGCAAAAGTGAGGCTGCATTTGAAGGAGAAAGGAATACACAAGGTGCCCGGATCAAGTTGCATCGAAGTCGATGGAATAATCCAAGAGTTTACTTCAGGCGGTGATACAAACACACAGAAGAGCCAGACTGAATTGATGCTACAAGAAATAAATTGCAGACTCAGAGAAGCTGGTCATGTTCCTGATTTGGACAATGTCCTGCTTGACGTTGATGAAAAGGAAAAGGAGTACTTGCTCAATCGACATAGTGAGAAACTTGCTATAGCTTTCGGCCTTATCAGCACAGGAAATGGAGTGCCGATTCGTGTGGTTAAAAATCTCAGAATGTGCGTTGATTGTCACTCCTTTGCCAAGCTAGTGTCAAGAATATACGAGAGGGAAATCACTGTTCGAGATAACAGCAGGTTCCATTTTTTCCATCAGGGGCTTTGCTCTTGTAATGACTATTGGTAATGGATTTGTTTTTCACAAAAGGTTATTGTCATGAATTGGACTTTGCGGGGCTCACATATTCACTCTTTCATGTTGTTTGTGGTCTGCGCAGGTGATGCAAGTACATCGAGTAGTTCTAAGCCATTGGAGAATGCAACCTTTGGTAGTTTCGGCACCGTGAATACACAATTCATTTACCCAAACACCAGTTAATCAAATCCACATAGCCCACATCATCACTAAACAGATAAAAATTGATGATTCTACAAATGGTGGATCATAATTGCAAGGATTTGAAAGTAAGGTACTGAAATGCAGAAAAAAAAAAAAGTATATGTATTATACTGAAATTTGATCAAAATTACAAAATACGTAATTATAATTTACCCTTATTAAATTATTGCATGAGCATAATATGCTCGATCCATGTGCTTTTTCTCAACCTAAATGCCTTGTGTTTTGTGCCTAAATTTGCACCTATCAACTACATTAGAGACACAATTGAATGAAGCGAAATAAAAGCACATGACCAATTGGTCTAGCGGCATTTCCTCTCCATTTGATGGAGGAGGGTCAGGTTCGATTCACAGTGGTGGCGAAATCAAGGATATTTTCAGTGAAGTTGATGTTACGTTGTGGGCCATTTGAGTCTGTTATGAGTGGGCTATAGGCTCATTGTATATCATTGTAATTTGTAAACATTCTATCTTTGACAACAAAAAAAAATGAAGCAAAATAAAAGAGAATGTTTTGTTGATTTTTCGTGATTATTACTATAATTTAGTGATTGTAATATAGTTGTTGCGGGATTTCATTGGAAGTAAATGCGAGCTAGGAGGTCTTATATGATATGACTCAGGAGTCTAGACTACAATATCAATCGATGGAGCAGCAGTTAGCAGTTAACAAGAGGTAAATTTGTGTATTTTGTGTGCCTGCAGTGACAAAGGGTCTCAAACTTAAAAATAGATTAATCCTTTAATTGCCTTTACTTACAAGTAAATGTTCGTTAGGTATCTCAAATCTTACTTTAATCAGGACTACCAGGCAAGATCACGGAGTGGGAATCTCGCAACTACTTGATCACCAAGAATGCGACATAGTTAAATGTTAAAGTCCAAATTCTTACATGTATGAGAAAAAGAAAGTTTCTCAGTTTTGACATCAGATTGAATGTCATGAAAAGCATAAGGCCTAACATAACAAGTTATCAGACATTAATACAAGAAGTATTTGTGTTCTTTTCTATTTGTGTTAATACCATGTACATTATTGGGTGTAGCATAGCGACATTATCCACTTGAAATAGAGTCTTAAGATGCTGAGGTCTGGGGGAAATACTGTCAGAATGGTAGGATTATATGGGGGATAGGTGGGATATGCAATGATCCTCATATATGTCGTGGATTATGTGCTTGTGATCTTCATTGAAATATATTGTAAAGTAAATTGCAGTATTGTGTATATGAAAGAGAAGGGTGGAAAACAAATTGAGTTTTTTATAAAACCATAAAAAATCTGTGATGTCAACGAGTATCTTACAGCACAAAACTAACAAGCAAGATACAACACTAAGTAAAACCCAAAGGCCTTTCATGATTTGCTTCTTAACAGCGGAAAAATGGAATCAATAAAGGCATGGTGCATCGGATCGGACAACCAAAGATTGGCTATATGATGATGAGATGAGGTGTGCCGGTGGACTTCTTCAATAAGCCAGATGGTGGCTTCAGCTTTGCAGGGATGAATGATGGTATCCAAGGGCCTAATTTCCTCTTCACTGCCGATTCTCAATTGGTCCCACTTTCTGAGTTGAACATTGGTGAGGTAATGCAACGGTTGTCCATACAACTGCTTAATGGATTTGCCTAAACCCATCCATGAGGTAAACGGAATAACAGAGCCCCGGTGAGTGGGGATTGGGATCTCCTTCATGTACTCCTGATACATCTCTGCCCTTCGCATCAAAGCACCTATAATGAGATCAGTAAGGATATAAAGCTGAATACTATTAATTAATCAAGGCTGTTAAGGTAACGTGAAAGAAAATGGATGCAATAGAGCTGAATACTATGCAACAACATTAATTAATCAAGGCTGTTGAGGTAACGTGAAAGAAATGGATGCAATAGTATATAAGCCACTGACTTCGCTAAAGAATTTCTCACATTTTAAGATTACTAGAATTAGCAAACAACGCTCAAACAACTGCAGCACAGACATTTATGAGTACACAATTTCTTCGTTTTAGTTGGAAACATTATCATACTTTCCAGCTTGATGGCCAAGTAAGCCACAGCAGTGCAAAATAAGGAAAACAAACGTACTAGCAGAATAATCTTAGCCAATATGTTTTTGCTAATAAAAGCAAATACATTTACGAAAACAGACAACAGTGCCCTGCTGGGATCAGACAGATTACAAGTTCTTGAAGTACTTAGGTAATCTGTCTGATGAGCTGCCTGGTCTTCCACTTCTCACTAGAAGGGAATAACAAGCAAAAATATTGTTAACACATTTTGAGAGCTTTGTTAAAAGGACAACGGAGGTCTTAATAGTTCATTAGTGGCACAGAGATTAGTTTCTGTGCAAACTTTAGTAACAAAATCCTAAATGATACTATGATTTCAACATAGATTAGTTCACCAGTTCCAGTAAAGCAAGCTTCCAAATATTGATTGTGCAAATACCTTCAGGTGTTCTTTCTTTGGGAGGTTGCTCAAAAGCAATATTACTGGCATGTTCGGCTACCATCTCAGTGTCTGAAGCAGAAGAGTCATCTGATAAAACATCGATCTGCTCAGTCCAGGGGGCGGCCCTCTTCATTGTATAAGCCTATAAGGACTGTACCCCCCCTTGCATACAATATCACCCGTTTAACATTCATTTACATAAATTAAATCTCAGGATATACAAGACAAAACACTAAAAGAAGTTAAATCTCCCAAAGAACCATAAGTTACTCATTTTGTGCAGCATACACACCACCTACCCACCACCAACCTTAACGCGAAACATTCGCCACTGGCAAGGTCTGGTGGCATTTAAAAACACCTTTTTCAAGGTTAATCTTCAAATACTAAAGCAAAACAGTTGTAAAGAAACTAGATTCATGACAATTCCTGCTCTTCAAATTCAAGACCATGGCTGACCACAGAAGAACAATTTGTAACAAATGCATGCCCATTATCAATTCAAAACATGTTTCCACAGGAAAGAACTAAGACCAAACAAGTAAATCTGGCTGATTACATGGACAATCAATTTCTTTGGTGCCATCAAGTTTGCACCTTTACCACTCTACTCTATCAATTCTCTAGATTTTCATTGACCCATTTGCTTGCCTAACTAATTTGCATGATCTTTTTCAACAATTAACAATTAAAAAGCACACACAATTGCATTTCCTACTCAACTCCTATTCTTGATACTTCAAAGTTTCAAGCTTTTCCAAAAATGGCAGAACAAAATCATCCAATTTTCTTAATTGAACAAGAAAGAGGAAAGAATAACAGAAACTTGTTTCTTGGGAACAATAAACTGTGCAAAATTAAGAGGCCCAAAGAAGAAGAAATGGAACTCGATTTGCAGAGAGATACCAACGGGACTGACCTTTAAACAACAAAGAGGGAATGATTGCTGTTAGATTCTGCTGCGGTTGAAGAAGTTTCCTCACTCAGTTTATTTTTACCAATTGATCCCGTTGTGCAGGACAAAGTGGCGAGAGAGACCACCTATTAATTCTCTTCCGCTACTTGGTCCAGCCCAATGCAAACCATGGCAGGCCCTTTTACCGTAAACGTCTCTCAGCTTAGTTTAAAAAAACATCACCTTCATTGGATAATCCGCTTATGAAAGTTATGCCAAACGGGTACTTAGAATTGAGTAACCGTAGTCTTTATGAATTTCATTTTCCTAAATAAAACTTGTACAATACAGTTTATTAACTTGGTTTCAAATTTAACAAGTTTGTCAATCAAACTACGATCAGAATATTAGTCAAATTTAAGTACACCTTTCAGAAGTGCTAAAAGCATATCACGAGAGATGACACTTACGAGTATTAGGGGTGGTCATTTTAAACCAAAAACTAAAGAACCGATCCAATCCGAACTGAAAAAATCCGAAAAAAATTCGAGTTGACTAAAAAAGTCAAAATCCAATATCCAAACCCCACCGATCCGAATTTTAATGGATCGGTTCATGAATTTTGCTTCATAAAATCCGATCCGAACCAATCCAAAATAATATTAATTATATTTTATTTTATTAATTTACACATATCATAATATAATTGGTGTATATTTTATTAATTTACAGATGGTTTATTCAATCATGTAAGTTCTTATGGAAGGTTGCGAAAGCTTATGAATCGTATGTAGAGGAGAATATTTTCTATTACATAATTTCATTTTCTTAGGAAGGTAATTTCTTTTTGTTTGTGTGCCTTTACTTATAATAAATTATTTTTGAAGTAGGATGACTAACATCGCATCTTCCAGCTCACCTATTGTGGTATATTTATTTGAATTACGAAACTTGAATTATACGATCCGAAAATCCGAATCCGAACTGTAATCCAAACCAAATTAGTTGAATTTGGATGACGTTGGATCGAAATATTTTTGTCTCTAAATCCAATCCGATCCGATCCCATCCGATAAATATTTATGATTTGGTTCTTGGTTTTTAATCAAATCCAATCCGATTCGATCCATGCCTACCCCTAACGAGTATCATGGGACAAATCCTTGAAAAATATTTCAGCCTTTCGTTTAGAGAATGGCATGTGGTGCATATAAGTTATAACATGAGTAGGGGGTAATAACATGACCAAATTTTCTAGTATATACCAGTATATAATTACATTTGAGCTTTAAAACATTGGATCGTTATTTCTAATTAACTTAATTGCAAATTATAACAATTCAACGGCTTTACAAAGGGTCCTAGGAGTTGTGTTACGGTTGAGGGCCCAGAGTGGAGAACCGGATCCGGGTCTAGTTCATTTCGGGTTTCACTTGAAAGGACACTCTCCTACACTTCTGTGTTCCATGCCTTTGTGCATTTGTTGAGCGGTCTCACCAAAAATGCTTCAAATCTTCCAAAATCGCAAGCTCTACGCCATTTCCGAAACCAACATCAAACTACTCCGCTACTTATTATGCAATCATATATGCACAGTTTCTGAGCCGGCCCAAGTCGCCGAGTCTCCGGAGCTTCCAAGCTGGGTCAAATTCTTCGACACCAAAAACCCAGAAACCGCAGCTAATGCCGCCGCCGACGATGACGACGACTTTGTCATCCCTTCTCTGGCCAGTTGGGTCCAGACCCAGAAGCCCAACAGCCCTAGAACGCCCGCCATTCGACCTACCAGCGATACCGACATCGATAAAGTCAGTAGAATCCTGAAACGACTGTACCCATCACCGGAAAACGCAGCTCAAGCTCTGGAAGTTTGCTTTTTGGAGTTGTCTAACGGTTTGGTGGAAAGGGTTTTGAGGAGGTTTAGCAATGAGTGGGTTCCGGCGTTTGGGTTTTTCATTTGGGCAAAAGGTCGAACAGGTTATGTGCATTCGGCTGAGGCCTATAATTTCATGGTTGATATCTTGGGAAAATCTGAAAAGTTTGAAATTATGTGGGAATTGGTTAGAGAAATGTATGAAATTGAAAAAGAGTATGTTAGGTTGGACACAATGAGTAAGGTAATGAGGAGGCTTGCAAGGGCTGGTAGGTGTAATGAAGCAATCGATGTGTTTCGAAAAATTGAAAGATTTGGTGTGAGCAGAGATGTGCTGGCATTGAATGCTCTCATGGGTGCATTGGTGAAGGAGAGGAGTGTTGAGAATGCCCAAGAAGCTTTCTTGGAGTTTAAGGAATTGATACCTTTGAATGTGCAAACTTTCAATATTTTGATACATGGGTGGTGTAGAAATAGGAAGCTGGACATTGCTAGGAGGACAATGGAGGAGATGGAGAAGGCCGGGTTCTGCCCGGATGTTTTCTCTTATACCTGTTTGATTGATGCCTATTGTCATGACAAGGATTTTCGCAAAGTCGATGAAGTTCTTGCTGAAATGAAGGGAAAGGGTTGTGAGCCAAATGCTGTGACTTATACTATCGTAATGCACGCTTTGGGGAAGGCAAGGGAGGTAACTAGAGCTTTGGAAGTTTACCAGAAGATGAAGAGCAGTGGTTGTGTTCCTGATACTTCTTTCTACAGCTCTGTAATTTTCATTCTTGGTAAAGCTGGTAGGCTTAAGGATGTTGAGGAAGTAGTTGATGACATGAAGAAGCAGGGTATAAAGTTGGATGTTTTGGTTTATAATACCATGATTTCTTGTGCTTGCGAGCATTCGCAGGAAGAGGGCGCTCTCAAGTTGCTCAAGAGAATGGAGGAGGAATCATGCAAACCGGATCTTAAGACTTATGCTCCGTTGTTGAAGATGTTCTGCAGAAAGAAGAGGATGAGGGTGCTCTCCTTTCTGTTAGACCACATGTTTAAGAATGACATCAGCATTGAAGGTGGAACTTATGCGCTCTTGGTACGCGGGCTGTGTAAGAATGGTAAACTCGAAAATGCTTGCTGCTTCTTTGAGGAAATGGTGTTGAAGGGGTTCATGCCGAAGGACTGTACATACAAGATGTTGACACAGGAATTGGAAGGGAAGAGTATGTTGAAAGAGAAGAGTCATGTAGAGAAGTTGATGTTGCAGTCAAAATATCTAGAAAGATAGGCAACTTGTTCTGAAGAGTTATGCTTTACATGGATCATTAATATCATCGTTAAATTAAGCAAATCTTTTGATTCTGACAGAGGTTATAGCATCTCATTTCGAACATTACTAAATTTTATAGCATCTCATTTTCACCAGTCCCAAAGGATTCCAGGCACAAGATGTTTCTGAAAGCCGGTCTTGTTATGTTCAATTTAACATGTTTTGCCTGGTAACTTCATCACCAAAAGAAGGAAAACAAAATTCCTGAGAGGGGGAAAGAGCTCAAGAATTGGGAGAAGAAAATCTTCCATCAACATGATTGCCACTATTGTCATCTACGTTGCTTACATAAAAGAATAGGTAAAATGTTTTCAATTAGTATATAATTACAAATCTGAACTACTCCAGTTCTTTTAAAAAGTAAAAGTAAAGCAAAGAACTTTCCTTGAAAGACTGCTGTCTGTGAAGTTGATGTATGGACAGAAACAGACCGGTAAGTTTTCTTGCTAGTGTGGTCTAACTGAGCAGTGAGCACAGAAGGGAAAGAATAGACATGCTGAAGGAATGATGAATATCTCACAAGTATAGTCTATTTCTTCCAGACAATAGTGAACTTGAGGGAGTACGTAAGGGTAGTCTCTTCTTTCTCGGCTTCTGCCATCCTAATCTCTCCAGAAAGTCTTCAATCAACCTACAATTTGGAGTTGAAAAGATTTTTTGAACAATTTGGAGTTGAAAAGATTAGAGATACCAGAAACAGGAAAACCAAGAAACTGGTGCCAGTTAAAAGTGTACTCACAAGCTGCAGATGGACTTCTGTGAAGATGCCAGCTCACGGTCAGGAAATGATTCCTCAATCTGGAAACTCAACCAAACATATAGATCCAAAACCTTCAATTTTGACAAAGGCAAATATCTTATCAGAGATGACTCCGTAGAGTAGTTTGAATGAAGAGAGAGTTCCTTGAAGAAGCTAAAGTTAAATATACCATGTTCTTTTGGTTCTAGGGGTCTTACTAATGAACAAACAGTTCTAGGGGTCTTACTAATGAACAAACAGTGCATTTCAGCCTTACAGAGCACATTCAGATATAAAGGAAGCTAATGGACTTGTCTTTCAGCTTCTTCCCTTTTCGAAATCATTTCTAAAACTAATTCTAACGAGCCAAAAACTGGTATTTTCCATCATACCAGAAAGTAGGCAATCTGAACAAACTATATTACCTTGTGAATGGATTCAAGCTCCTCGAGTGCAGCTTGCGTTTGTGGTATCTTAAGTGTTCCAGGCGTGAATATTTCGCGAAGCCGAACAAGGCCATTTTTTGCATAACTTTGAGCGAACTGTACCCACGAAGACTTGTTAAAACAGTCTCCCTTGAATAAGCAGTGAACTTTCAAGAATAGTATATAAACTTTACCTGTGTAAGACCCTGGGATGAAATTTCATCACCCATGTCAACTGGGCTGCAGATCACCATGATGAATTAATCAGATTCTGACCCAGCAAAACACTAAGCAGGTATAAGTTTCGCCCTTATTTACCTTATACAGAAACGGTACTTATCTTGCAAGCCAAGGGGCAACTCATCAATAACAGCAGCAACTTTCTGATAAAAAAAATGGTGGTGGAAGAAATTGAATGTCATATTGATTGTCAACAAGGGTACTATATTAAGTTTCTGATTAGTTTAAGAAGTGGGATTGGGAGCAGAAACATACCAATATTTCTTCACAGTTAGCAATAAAATAATTCTCTGATAATTTGGCATTCTCTACAAAATGCTCCTGCCAACACGTCAGGGTAGTAAACATTAAACAAGGATTAAACTTCAATGAAAGAGAATGTCAAAATTGCATTCATTCTGGCTGATCTGATAATTCCATTCTTGTTTGAAGTTCTCATAGGATACTTGAAATGGGTCAATTTTAAACTCAACCTTTACTATTGTTTAAACAGATGAGTGTATCATCTAACAAGTTCAATTCTACACCGGTATGGTGAACTCATATAGTAAAATATAGTCACAGAATAGCTCTTCTTAGTCGGAATAATTTTCCATTAGTTTACTTCGTAGGAGCTCCAACAGTCAAAAAGGTTCTCACATACCCCGAATTTATATGATCAAATATGTCCTGACAAAGTAACTTTTGATTTGATCACCCTGATAGTTCCTCTAGAACTCACATGCATATATGCACGCAAACATATGTAGGCATGTATTTTAAAGATACACAGCTCATGAACAAAAACGGACAAACAAGAATAGATACAAGATATGAAGAACATAGAGATAATTGAATGAAAACCAACCAGTATTTGGTAGAGGCCACACTCTGGATGTAAGCGTGAATACATGTACATAAGATCAAAGGTAGGGAATAGTCCAGCACTCTGCATTATAACAATTGCACACAGTTAGAAGACGAGTAAAAGATCAGCGTGAGACAATTAGAAGACAAGTAAAAGATCAGCATGAGACTAATCCAAGAACTGAGATATAGAAGTGGATGCATCATGAGTCAAATACATGTATAATCACCTTAAGAGTTGGAGATGGAGATTCTAGTGATGAATGAAGTATGGGCAAATCATCTCCATTTAAACAAGTCACTTCCCCAACAGGAAATGTTGATCCATACCTGCCAGCTCTTCCTGCAAGAAAAACCAGAAAAACCAGGATGTTCATGCAGATATTCAGAACCCATTGTTTCAACATTCAGGGCATAAGAATGACAGGTTACCACTTTACCAGTTGCACCAAACAACTATAAACTAGAGGTAATCATGAAGTATTCCACAGAACAGACAACAGTTTATTTATGCACTATAGATGCATCACAAGGATATGGGAACTTTAAGTGGATGCACTACATATGCAGAACAAACAACCACTTTTCAACACTTAGTTGCTGTGCTTCTTGTGTACTTAGGTGACACACTCTTGAGTTTTCTCTAGAATAATCCTTTTTCAAAAGAATAACTGAAACTTGCCAGCAAGAGAGCTTAAAAACCACATAACATACAAAATCCAAGACATTGGTTCAACAGATTTATCGAAATCATGAACATTAAATCAGAAGACCAGGGAAAGAGTAAATGAGAGCTATAAACACTGTTAAAGGAAAGAGAGATTACAAGCTACAAACACTTGCATGGAATTTTAAGAGTAGAACATAAGTTTTTTATAATGGAAGTTGAAGATTTGTGGGGATGACTAGACTAAAGATATGCACCATTTTAAAGACTGACTTGGCTTGGAAAATTCCTCATGTAAAAGGTTCAGCCTACAGGGTATGAATTAGGCTCGGAATAAAAAATCTGGCATCCTGGTGGGTGGGTAATACCCGGAGACGCTATTTAGATCTACCCGTTGTTGATTGGAATTTTGGTCGATATACCAATAATCAAGTTTTCAGTCAACTGGTGGCATACATAGCATCAACCTGGGAGCTTTTGCATGGTAGGATTACTCTAAACTGTAGAAATATCAGCTCGGTATAAATGCCAATCCTCAGTCTGGTTTCCTTTCTAAAGTTGCAGTCTCCCGCATGACGGGGCGGTAACTACCTCTAAGACTGGCAAATCGATACTCATCACCAGGGTTCTAGGACTGGTGTTTGATCTGTCTCCGTTGAAATTGGAGTGAACGCTGTCTTCTATTGATGGTTCAACTTGGATGAAATCTAGATTTGTAAACAAGTTATTCTAGTTGCCTCGGTATAACTCTGAAGCGAGATATACTCACCAAGAGGCCACTAATATTAGCATGAAGGCAAAACTTGAACATGAGCTATATGGATAAGAAGTTTAAAGTCTATAACATAAAACGTACCTGCAATTTGTTTGACCTCTGGTACAGTGAGCTCCCGCATCTCAAAACCATCAAACTTCATCATTGTTGAGAATATGATCCGTGCAATGTTCAAATTAAGACCCATCCCGATGGCATCACTTGCCACAAGAACATCAAACTGGCTACTTTCATCGTTAAAATTCATTGCCTGCAGTCCTAAAGGGATTAACTCAAAAATGTGATCATAGAAGTTAAAACTACAAAAATATAACGACTATTACTTTCTGAAACCAAAACATTGTTGCAAGACTAGCTTTTCACTAAGGAAAGCACTTGAGACAAAAGATACTGGTTTGCAGCAAGGTAAATTGAAATTGACACCGGAAGGGAACTAATACCTGTCTTGTTCGAGTCTCTGGTGGAAGGGAACCATAAACAACTGAACAAAGATGCTTTCCCCCCTTTTCAATTTCTTTCTAGTAATACATCGAGAATAAATATGCATTTTGGCAAGTTAGAAAACAGAGCGGTAAGTGCAATCTAAATTCATTGAACATAAACTTTACACACATACACCATTGTCAATCAGTACCTTGAACCTGTATATTTGACGACGTGAAAAGGTTACAATGCAGTCGCCTGTCTTTATATTAGAAAAGGAACCAAGAGGAGACTTCATTGGAACAAGAGGTGAAAGTCTCTCATAGAAGTTAACCTAAATCAACGCCCAAAACAAGAATACTTTGAGAACAGCAAAGAGACTAACCATGAAATACAGCAACTTGGGATAGAAGTTAGACCATGTCGTAGGTTAATAAAACCACTTAACCAATAAAAACTAAATTAATAACAAGGAAAACTTGAGGACATACATTGCCTGCAAAAAAAATCCTATTACCTCAACATCATCACCGGTCACCTTTAGTATTTCCTGAATAAGAGGGACAGCAGCTGCATCTCCACATAGGTGGAGTTCATCAGCAGAGATTCCTAGTAGAGCACGGGTAAATGAAAACCCCCTGGTCTTACACGCCAGCATCTGGCCAAATAAGAAAAAAAAAAAATTGATCTATTTAAAATAGATAACGCAATATGAAGGACTGTAGTATTTCACTATATGGAGGAGTGCATGCTAATTCTCAACCACCAAAAATATCAGCTATAGATGAACTGTATGCCAATATAATCCTTTTTTTGATCAATATATGCAAATATAATCCAAAGCCAATGGATTGTCTGGATTGAGCTACTTTAAATTATCAAATTGCTAGAATCTGTATGCATTACCAACTTGCCTGAATTTCGTCAATGACAGCACAATGGTAATTGGAGGTCACATCAGCCATCTCAACTGTCACAGCTTTGTGTTTTGCACCATCAACCTCGTCTCTCTCTTGTCCTGTAATTAGATCACAGGGAACATTTTCCTTGTTCAACCGTTTTGCCACCTCCCAAGCTAACAATCTTAGAGGACCACAGTATATGCCTGCGGAGAAGGAATATTCATGGGTTTATTTGCATTACTATAGCAGGATTCCAGTGCTTATATAAACTGAATAATCAAAACCACTGCTAGCTTAGTCTCAAAACATACCAGATGCACTTGATTCGAGTCGCTTCAGAGCATTGTATGTTTTACCACTATTTGTGGGACCCATATGCAGGATAACCTTGCGATGCTTACTTCGAGCTTTTGGATACCATGCATGAGGAGAACTGAAATATGATCAGATTCAATTATGATGTACATCTATTGGATGCTGAATACTTTCATAAAAAATAAAATTACAACAATCTGAAAAAGAAAGCAAAAGATATTAATTCTGGGATCCTAAGTCCTAAGCCTTGAGACTTTAGTAACAGCTATATGTAAACTCCAAGTTTTTGCACCATTCATCAGTATTACAACAATGTACATATGGGTGCCTAAAAATTAGAGAGATATACAGTAAGAGAATCAGAAAAGGCTATCGAATTGTATAATAGATTACATAAGAAATAGTATTCCTTTAAGTGACTATTTAAGTATCTAGGCTGGATCCAGCAAAATAAAAAAAGTATCTAGGCTGAACCTACGAAATCAAGAGAACAAATTATCTTGAAAGCTGGAAGAAGAGTAAATAGAAAGAAAAAGAAAAAAAAAGGGGAAACTCATCTAGAGTGCTACACAAGACCATATGAAATTGGTAGTTATGCTCATATTCCAAACAATTCTTACATAATTACAATTGCAAATTCCTTACGTAAGGTCTGTAAAATCAAACTTCGTTGTACCACTGGAACTGCTATACAGCTTTGGTTTATCCACAACATCAACAGCCGTGACCTTCGATTCCAAGTGCAGGCAGAAAGGCCACCTATTACCTGCAAGGCCTGTGAAAATGCAACATACAAAACAAGAATCAATTTGCAGTGATGATAACCTCACACAAGAATCCATCTGAAAAACAGTATCTCAGCCTACTATGCCATTACTTAATCCTCCTAATCATTGATATGCAGCTTAATTATTGCAATATTTAAGTTTATCAAGTCAAAGTGGTTTGCATTACCATCACCAATGCACTGTTACAGATTTCCTAAGCTATCAATTGCAATGTAGAATCCAAAGTCCAATACTTGCGCACCGTTTAATTTCACTACAATCAAATTTCTTAACTCGGGTTGACCTTATTCATCCTAAAAGAACAACATTCCGAAACCAAAGAGAAATCAACATACAGCTTGCTCTTTCCCACCGTTTTTTCTCAGCAACCAAACACCTTATAACTAGTTTACAACAAAATGGAACCAATAATCATAACAATCAGATTCTGCTGAGGAAAAAACAAAAGTGGGTTCCAATGAACTAACCGTGGAGAGTGCGAGAAACACCCCATGATGAAATTCTTCGGGAAAGAACCAAAGAAGCCGCCATTGTTTTCTGGGTTCAACTTTTCCAAACCGAAAACAGAACAAAACTTGATAAAAAGAAACGATTCGATTATTGTGGTTGAAGAAGAAATGAATCAAAAACTAAAAGAGGAAGCAACAAATAAAAAAAAGGTTGGTTCTTCTCTGTTATAACACTCAAAGTGCCAAAACTTGAGTTTCAGTTGGGTGCTAAAAGTAGAAAATTTGTGTACTTGGCTGTTAAATTACTACAGTAATATCCTCCATTGTCATGTTGGAATTTGGAGGTCAACCTAGGAAAAAGACATTGAAGACTTCTGCCAATCTCACGTACCCTACAAGCATGCCTCTATTCAAGCTTTCGTTACGGACATCCTCACAAAGCTCACAACTCCATGTATTCTCTGTTAAGTTGGGCTGAGTTTTGCATCATGGGAGGCCCAATTTGAGTTGGTCTTTGGACCCTGGGAGGGACTAGTGCTTTGCAAACTTGGGCTGCAGAGCTTTCTTTTTCGTATCCTCCACCTCCTTTCCTTTGTCTAGTTGGGAACAATATCGATCTTGAATGAATATCAGAAACTTGGGTGCACTGTCATTGTTGGGGGCGTGGCGCTTGCTTGCTCAATGCTAAGTCTCCAATTGTTATTAATTTGGGTTCTATGTATGTGTAATGCTTATGTTGTTGGGTGAAGTTTGATCTCCTGAGTTGTCGCCATTACAGGACCATCCAAATGTTCCCGTGTCCAAATGTTCCCATATGTCTCTACATCAACCAGAATAGCCTTACTTAAAAACTGAATTATATTGATTGATAGAAGGGGCGTTGAAAGTGTTCTTAGCCCACTCTCGAAATCGAATTACCTTATGGTAACTTTATCACTTGGATATCTCCTTCACACAGGACCATAGCTTTCATGACCAAACTAAAACGGCAAGATGATCCATATACACATCTATTAGCTGGGCCTAGTCGTATTGAATGCTGGTAGGGTGCTGGATGAATGAGAATAACCAGAACCTCATCATCTTGATAGCTAGACAACATGGAAAGGTCATATAATGCCTAATGGAGGGAGAGATATATATGATTACCACAAATGTCAATGCACTATGGGTACTTCAATTTTCTAAATGTTTATTATGTACTACTTGGGTACCTACATAATATGTGTATTATATGTGTACATATGAATTTTTGAAAAATAGTGTTTGTATCCGTATTGATTTCAAATATATAGTAAATAATGCATATTTTTTACCTTAAATATATTATACGCGAATTACACACATATTGACAAATAATATATGTAAGTTTTAGAAATTTTATGTGTATTTTTCATGTATAAGTAATTAAAAATAATTAATATATTATAAATGACTAAATTTTTCACCGTATTATTTCAAGAAATTTACTAAATAATACATGTACATCCATTTAACGTACTATACACGTTTCATATTTTACTAACTATGCTTGGGTATAATGAGGTTGGCTGAGAGTTAGAATACCGGGCTTCTACCCAAAAACTACTATCACACTTTTATTATGCCCAAAAATATTACCACAATAAAATTATTACAAAATACTACTACTTTCCCAAAAATACACTAAAAAGCCCACTACAACTCACGCGAGCGTGAGACTCACGCACACCTCCGCCTCCATAGCCAAAAAACGTGAAAATGTTTCTGCCTCGATCTCTCTCTACAGTGGGTTTGGGGTTACAATCTTCATGTCTATGGAAAGAGGGCGACGAGACGAATCCAACCCAATTGATTTCGTGTCAAACAGAGTTCGGATGAGAAAGTTATGGGTAAAAGAGTGTTTTGAAGTTTGTGGGGAAGGAGGACTGCCATGTTCTCTCTCTTCTGGGGTTACAATCTTGGTGTCTATGGAAAGATGGCGATGAGACGAATCCAACCCAATTGATTTCGTGTCAAACGAAGTCTGGATGAGAAAGTTATGAGTGAAAGAGTGTTTTAAAGTTTGTGGGGAAGGAGGACTTCCTTCAAAATGAAGGAAGTGTTCCTTCAAAATGAAGGACGACTTCCTTCAATGAAGGAGGACTTCCTTCAAAATGAAGGAAGTCCTGCAAAATTAAGGAAGTGTTTCTACAAAATGAAGGAGGACTTCATTCAAAATGAAGGAGGATTTCATTCAAAATGAAGGAGGACTTCCATCAATGAAGGAGGATTTCCTTCAAAATCTGAAGGATGTGATCCTTCAAAAATCTGAAGGACATGTTCCTCCAGATCTGAAGGATCACTTCCTTCAAATTGAAGGATGTGCTCCTTCAAATTGAAAGAAGTGATACTTCAAATTGAAGGAAGTGCTCCTTAAAAAATCTAAAGGGACGGTTTGCTCAGACTTGAAGGAGCACTTCCTTCAAATTGAAGGATGTGCTCCTTCAAATTGAAGGATGTGATCCTTAAAATTGAAGGAAGTGCTCCTCAAACTATTCTTTCTCCTCAAACTGAAGGATGTGCTCCTTCAAACTGAAGGATGTCTTCCTTCCTTTAACTACCGTACTTCAAATTCCCAGAAACTGGACTTTGATGGAGGTGTTCCTTCAAACTGAAGGATGTGCTCCTTCAAACTGAAGGATATCTTCCTTCCTTCAACTATTGTACTTTAAATTTCCATAAACTGAACTTTGATGGAGGTGTTCCTTCAAACTGAAGGATGTGCTCCTTCAATTTGAAGGAAGTGTTCTTTCAATTTGAAGGAAGTCCTTCAAAATGAAGGAGAAAGAATAGTTGTGTTGACTCACCATCAATTCATATTATTTTTTATATCAATCTTCATCTAAACAACCCAACAAAGCTTTCTAGATTAGTTTCAAAGATTACCTTGGCCGGAAACTCACCGGAAAGTTTCAACCAATATGTGAGGCTCTCCGGCGATGATCCGCTCGAAACTAAGGCTCAATGTTGGTTGGGCTGTGTCTAGAATGATGAGAGGATGAAGTTTTTGGTGGTGGTTTGTCCCATTTGTCGCCGGAATCGGAGAATCTCGCCGGAAAACGTGAAGACGTTGCTGCTCTGTTCTCTCTCTACAGTGGGTCTGGGGTAACAATCTTGGTGTCTATGGAAAGAGGGCGACGAGACGAATCCAACCCAATTGATTTCGTGTCAAACGGAGTTCGGATGAGAAAGTTATGGGTAAAAAAGTGTTTTGAACTTTGTAGGGAGATTTCTAGCGTGGATGAAGAGACTGAGCGTATTTTGCAGCGCGCGTGAAGTTAAAAGTTGTTATTAAAGTGTACAACCCAATTATAAATCAACATGTGTCAAAGTATTGTAATGTTTAAAGTGTAGTAGTGTTTTTGGGTATTTTGATCTTCAAGTAGTATTAAAATGTAGCGTATTAATATTTCATGAAACAAAAATAATTTCCTGGTCCGTTTTATCACTACCAGAAAAATGGCGTTTTACAACGGGTAAAACCCGTTGTAAAATGGGGGGTATCTTCTGTTGTTAAATCCCCTGTTGTGCTTTGAGCCTTTCAGACAACGGATAAAATCCGTTGTGCGAACTCTTGTTTTACAACAGCCGTTCCAGAAATTGTTGTTAGTGTATCCTTTTTACAACAGTTTTGTTGAGGTTTATGTTGTCTTTAGTATATTTGTACAACATATTTGTCGAAAATCCGTTGTGTTTATAGTTGTTCCACAACGTCGTTTAATGAGCCTTTATGTTGTTGTTGAACCTCTTAAAACTGTTGTATGTTGTTGTCCTATGTTTGAATCAAGCTTAAACCTGTTTTTTTTTTTTCCAGAATTTCATTCAATCAAGAATTCAAACCACATAACCTGAAAGTAAACATGCATTTCATTAAATATACACATGTTCCATACAAATTGTTCAAATGAAGTACATCAAATTCCAAACTCAATATAGCATGATAATACATAAGAAATTTCAATGAAAACAACATATACTACAATCTTTGAGTGCCTTTGACTATCTTGGTTGTGAGCCGCTCAATCTCTCCTTCAAAGCCTCCTCATCTTTGTACCTGGTAGTTTAGATACAGTATAAGCATTGGCAACTTTCCTTTCAATCTAGCTATACCATATTCAAGCACAAATGTACCAAATGATGCAAAAGGTGTCAAAAAGAGCATACAATAGCTGATATGATAATTACCTCAACCACAATTCAGTCTTCCCAATTCGTTATGTTGTCAAACTTACATTTCGTATATTCGCTGGCGGAAGCTTAGAACGGGGCTGGAGATGCTGAATAAGCTTCTTCCTAAGTCCCTGCAACAAAATTAGTCTTCATAATAACCAGATATATATTACCATTATATCTCAGGCGGGTGAACTCTCTGATCTACATTTTATAACTGGGTGCAGAAGGAGAATTTGGACAAGCACACAAGGCATATGATTTTTACGAAGGTAAAATGCATGGACCACCAATATACTATGACTAATCAAGCAGGATTAAGCGATAGAACAAACAAACAGGAAAAATGAAAAAAAGGGATATGTAAATACCATGGGTATTCCCAGCTCTTTGAGATCATTTTCTCCCATCTGTTTCAATGCAGTCATATCAATCTGCACAAAACCCAATTTTGACATCTATGAGCTGAATCAAAGAGAAACTAATTACTGATCAACTTGTCTACAACAAGCTTATCAACCCATCGGAAACTCCATAATCTAGCTATCCAGGTGAGTCGGAGAAAAAAATTAAGGCAGTTTCTAATATTACTCAACACATGCTGTTTCCCTAATCTAATATAGAATACTGTTTATTCCTGTGGGATCTTACAACCACCAAACGAGCTCTTAGATAGGTATAAAACCATGCCTCTGCTATAAACATGAAATGTGTGATACCCAAGAATTGAAGTATAAGATATGAAGGACACGATAGGGGGGTAGCTATTCCGTAAACAATATAATCTTGAAAACTAGGAACAGAAACCTAAAAATGCATTAGAGACTATAGCATTACTGCAATATGTTCGTCCTTTTCAATTTAAAATGTATATAGCCCAAATGCCCATAATATCAAATTTAATGAAACCAAACCAATTAACATAGTAAAGACAACGATACCAAGCCACGTACTTCCTCAGCTTTAAAAATAATGGCATATTTTCCCAGCCCCAACGCATGTAGCAAGCCATCTACAGTCGGTTCATCAGCCTACATACAACAAACACCAAGAAAAGGGGGAAAATCAGAAGATCGGAAAGCATTGGAAACGAAAACTAGCTAATATGATTTGGATGAAATAAACAAGTTAGTAGCAGAGAAGATTCCCTAGATGAAAAACAGTCAAGAGGCAAAGAGGCAAGACTACTTAATTTAATACAAAACCGAATTTAGGTATCTATAAGTACATAGTGTGGAAAAGTTCAATATACACAACCATAGAGGAGTAGTCAATTTCCTTCTATCTCCCAGAACTAAGGTTAACTAAAAAGCTCCCAAAGACACCTGTCTACAAGCACAAGCATCAGGCAAACTTTCATGCAGATGTTAATTCATATGGTGATGAGAAAAAATTTGCTAAAACTAGCACCATCTATTTGAAAAGTTTCAGAATTGTAAACCAAATTACCTCTCCAAGAATCCAAAGGAACTACATCAAATTAGTATAGTTGAAGCTTGATACAGAACAATTGTCCTAGCAATACAAATTGCCACAAACTTGAACTACATCAAGTTCCAATTCTCTAATGCACAAGCCTAATCTTATATCTCTCTACATGTTCCTGTCCCTTCAACTTTCCAGTGCTCACCAAAACACACATGTAACTATAAAACAGACAACACAGATGTAGAGAAGCTGAAACAAGTTAAATTCACATCTTACAATTGATGAGAAGATTAGAGATTCTTACAAAAACCCAAAAGAAAACCAATCTACCCAAAACACTACACAATTTTTCGAAGCACACAAGACCCAGATTAGCAATACCCAACACTTAATTGAAAAGTTTATGAAGGAAGAACCCTAAAATGAACAATACGTAGAATCAGATTCAGCAAATTGAAAACCCAATTTGATTCAACAATACTTACCCAACATTATACCTTTTCTAGCCGCCGGTGTAGTACTCGTTGGGCTTCGCAGGTGGATTCAGATCCGAAAGCGTGGTTTTACTGCGCGGGCGACTTGCAGCTAGCGGCTTAGCGTCGTCCTTTCCTCAGGCGGCTCACTTCAATCGAAGCTGGTACGGCGCACGAGACGACCTCAACGACGGCGAGCGGGATTGACGATAACGGCTCGTAGCTGCTAGAATTGGGCTAGGTGAAAGGACGATTTCGGCTTCTTCGGATCCAATGAGATTGGATCTGCTCTATGAAGGAGGACGGGAAGATCTAGAACGATTTGGGGGTGAGAGGGTTTATGGATGATGAAGATGTGCCCCGCGAACGAATTCAGGAGGTTTGGAATTTTGAGATCTACGATTTTAGGGTTTGATTTGAAATCTGGGAGAAGAAAAGGAAAAGTGTTGAGGGTAATGAAGGCTTCAGATAAAACAGAGAGAAACGCGAGTGAAAAATAAGAAAAGGAGGAGAGAGAGAGAGAGAGAGAGAGAGAGAGAGAGAGAGAGAGAGAGAGAGAGAGAGAGAGAGAGAGAGAGAGAGAGAGAGAAACACGTGAAAAAAATTGGGACTCGCAAGCGGGAAATCGCGCGCCCCTTTTCTTTTCATTGGACAACAGAAACAATAAGAAAACTGTTGTAAAAGCATTAAGTAAAAATTTTGCCTATAAATCTGTTGTATAAAGGCAGTGTTTTACAATAGATTTTCAAAAACTGTTGCGAACTTTCTTAATACAACGGATTTTATCATTACCCGTTGTAAAACACCTGTTGTCTATTGCCTTTTCTCTGGTAGTGTATATTGGATTGATATCAAACATTCTTTGTCATAATGTAAGGTATATAGATAAGGTATTTCTTGATTGAAATAATATTTGATTAAGAATCAAAATCAATTGCATCCATATTTTCTTTCAAAACTTGAAAACAGTGGTCCTAATTCCCAACATACTTTTGAGGCTGGACCATGCCCTATAGTTTTTGACATCAATTGGTGAAAGGTATATTTACTTACCAAATTAGGATCCACCACCTACACAAATAATGAAAATTGAACCTGGGAATGTACAAAAGAAACAAAAGAAAGTTTTCTCGTAATGCTGAAAGCAAACTACAGAAAGAAGAACAATATCGCAAGGCAGAAGACAAGTGATAACGTTCTACCATGTTCAATCCATATGCAATTATTGCAAACTTTTGCGTTGGAATTATCCCTCATACGTGGGCTCAATCATCTGAGATCATCATCAACCACAATATGTTGATCTTCATAACCATCTCGAAATTTGCATATGAAATTCTGAGTCCAAGTGTTTATCGTATTTGATTGGAAAATTTTTTTTGAACCGAGAATCCAAGTATCTATGGTCTAGCTTCTTAGACAGTGTTGTACGAAGTACATGTGATCGCTAAAATTTAACATGTAGATGAATTCGATCTGTTACCATGGATTCAATCAACTTGTTGCTATGAGAGAGAAAATGCAAAAGAAAGTGACATGTGAGAAAGCTTTGTCACATTTTGAAAACAAAGAACAAAACCATATGTTCTCAAAACGGATACAAACCACCATGAAAGAAAAAGAGAAGGAATATGTGGGATGATTGGGTCTCAAAGCCAAAAAAGAGCAACAGAGAATCTTTGAAGAAAATGAAAATGCGGCAATACCCTTTGACTGCCTCGTAAATATTCATTATAATCTATAGCCCTTAGATTCATTCATCAATTGGCCAAAGGGTGCTTTGGGAATTAACAAAAGAGATGAAAGGTGGCAGTAGTACCAAATCTTCCTTTGGGTTCTTTATGTTTTATTGACCTATAATTTGCATGAATCTTAGTTTATTAAAAAACGCAATCTCCTCATAGTCATCCCGATTGTGAAAACATTCATCTTTTCATCTTTACTCTTTTGGAAGACCCTCTAGTAATCATAATGTTCTACTAAAGCCAGTTTTGTACAACTAATTTCTTCAATGAAGACGTACCTAGTTTGGGTTTGTATGTGTCTGAAACGTGGATGCTTGTAAGTCATTTATCATATTTACCGATGCAACCAAAAGATTCTCACGCACACCAATAGTAGTGAAAAACAAAGCTCTTAAGGCTGCGTTTGGTTCACGGAATATAATTGATGAGAGTGGGAATACGATTGATGGAAATATGATTACTGGGAATAAAAGGGTGGGAATGGGAAAAAGAAATTCATTACGTTGTTTGGTTATGTTGAGTGGGAATGAGAAAATGGATGAGAATGTATGTTGGAATTATAAATAAATGTGTTAATTTTACCATTATATCCTTACATTGTTTTAATATGGACATTTTTTAAGGGTAAAATAGTAAAATATGGGTAAATTTTGTTTTCCGTGGACCCGGGAATACAAAACCCACCTCCAAGGTGGGATTGAATTTTCATTCCCATTCCCGGAGGTCTCACCACTTTTTCCGTGGGCCCGGGAATGGTTTTTGGTTCCGACTCCCACTTTTTGTTTCTCAAACGTGGGAATGAGAATGGCTTTCCCATTCCCACCTCTCCAAACCCCCAACCAAACGCTATCTAAGAGGGTTGACCAAATAACAAGGAGAGGAGAAAGTTTTTACATGAAACTACAACACGACTTGAAATGTCACAAAAATACCGAATTATAATGTAGTAAATTAATTTTGTAATTACTATTTTGCACTATTTAAATGGCACTGTTGGATTTTACATACATAACATATCTACGTGTATACTCTTGGCGTGTATAGGCTATTAGCATAGACTTCTCAACAAAAATAGATGGTGCTAATTGAAATAGCAAAATCATCACTTTTTACCTCATCAATTCCCTTCAATGGAACTGTGGGAGGAATTTGCCAAGGGTCTATATCCGCTCTATTTGGTCACATAGTCAATGGATGGGACTAAGATGCTATCAACTCTTGAGATACCATATCTTTCACTCAGATACATTATGAATCTTTAAACGTTGTGTTCCCTAGATACCACTTCATGGCCATGGACTGCTTGTGTTCTACACAAGCATGGATCGGAGTTTTGATATTAAGGTGTAATGTAGGGCCTCTTCTATTGAAAATGGTACGTATGTCATGTTCACAATCCATTAACTTGTAGAAAATTCAAAATGTTATCTTATTGGATTTGTATTGCAATCTCTGTAATTTAGATTTGTAATCTTGTCAACAAGTTTAACAGTTGATCACGTCTCAAATAAAATTTTACATGTTCAATAATCATTAAGATTGACAATCTAATAATATAATATAAAAATATATAATTTATTTATTTGCATACAACAAAACCAACCTTAATTATGGACAAAAATACAATCTATAGTAGCGTACGATTGATGAGCATGCATGTCCAAATTTCCTTTTTTCATCATGTTCTCATTGAATCAAAAGAACATGATTTTGTTAGATACCATTCCAATTCCATGGTCAAATCCTTCTTCAATCCAGGTTCGTCAAAGTGGAGAACAGTGGAGAGTATATTTCCAATTCTAGTGGGGTCATTCTCTTTGAGTTTCTGCTCCCTCCTATACAAGGGGATGGCCCGCAAAGCTCTTATTTTTGTTGCAATCGCAAACCTGGCTTTTGACAAGTTTCTTTGCACTATTCAATCTTTCACTTTTTTTCTTTTTATTGCTTCAAATCATTTCATTAAGACCCACATTAGCACAAGCAAAATGAAAGCATTGCTGCCCTAAAATCCATACCAAAAGCAATAGCACATAATTCACCAACATTTCATGAAAGATTAAATGATTTAATGCTGATTAGATAACCTTGAATCATGAACAAAATGGAAGTCCACTCATTATTACATGTTTTAAAACTTGGTAGGGGCGTTTATAGGCTTTGTTTGAGTTTTTCTTTTTCGTTTTCAAAACTTGCAAGTCCACTCATTATTTCATTGTTTTTGATAGATGGAGTTTCTTTTATGTTGTTTTAAGTGGTAGTTGTGCAAATCTCTTGAAAGCAGGGGTGGCCCTGGTTATAAGCAAAGCAGTTGCCTAGGCCCATCATATTAGAACGTTACAAAATATATTTACATAATGATCGGATGAGTGAATTATATGAATGTACATAACAATTTGATGTCAAATTCTTTGTAGTTCGAAGCCCTAGCATCTTCGAGTACTTGGAGCTGCCCTGCTTGAAAGAGTCATGTCTCTTCTCTGCTAGCATAATTGCAATTAGTGAATAGTTGTATCATCCGCTGTAGAAATATCTTTGTTGCTTGTCACTTGTACTAGCGGATGGAGTACAAAAGCAATATTGAAACGTTGAGCTTCAAATCAAACGTTGACTAAGAAAGGTAACAATGCATTTATTTATGCAAATCCCAATCTTGCTCATCTATTTGAGAGACCAAGTGGTCAACATATAAACTGCAATTTGGTAGTGGAGACTAACGAAGTGATTAAGGATTTCCATTTGGAATGTGAGTGGATTTTATTCCTTTGTGGTACCCCCCCAACAACAATTGTTGCGCCGTCTGCACATTGGATTTTGTCCTCTAACTTAAAACAAAATACATACTCTAATCAATTGGGTTAAGATCCAACAATGATGAGGATTTGCAAGAAAAAACAATAGCAAAATAGAAGAGACAGCCTAGCTCTTTGCCTCGCGGATCTTTATGGGGATTCAGAGTTTAATACGGGTCAATCAAGACTTCAAAGTTGAAGACTCATCAAAAAAAGGTGATTAAGAACCTAGTTTTGTTCAAATACGGCTTTCAAACATGTTTAGTTGAACGCCGAAGAAGAGCTAAAACTTGGCGTGGACGGCGGGCGCATCAAACTAGTAAACTAGGACACTTTGCGTGACCACACAAATATTTGCTCAAATACATGTTGATCAAATTTAAGGGAGGTAAATTACAAGTGAAATTCAATCGATGAATATTTTCACATCCCACAAAACGGATCAAGACAACGCTCAAACTCCCATTATGTAATCTATATAAGAAGTATACTATGAGCTATACCCAATCAATCGGTTTGCTATATTCCACAAAATGGGATTATGTTCAAGATGTCTTTCCAAATATACAAATTTACCATAGTATGCACAAATTGGTCGGTTCTAAAGAATCAAAAATAGAAACCAACAACCAAAATTTGGGACACCTTGCATATGTTTCCAAGTACACAAAGCCTAAGATTGAGCCAAGAAAAGCCTCAAAATTGCTAAACAGAACATTCCCAAACCCCAACATCCAACAATCATGTCATCGATTATAACAGAACTTAGAGAACCACACACATGACAGATACACATCGCTCAAAAAAAATTTAAAGTTTGGAACTTTAGGAGAAAAAAAAACCTAAAAAGACAAAAAATGAAGTTTATTGAGGAGAGATTTTCATACAATATTGCTAAAGTTGAATGCCTCCCCCCAAACAACTTCACAAAAACCCAAAAACCACATCTTGGAATATTATCATTTTTTTGTCAATACACTATATATTCCTTCAACCCCAAACATTCTTTGCCAGCAAAATAAGACTAAATAAAAATTAGAAAATTTAAGAAAAGCAGCAGAAAAACAAATATAGTACTATAGTACTATTACCACAGCAGATACACCGCCTTTATCTTTTTCCATCTTTAAAGCTCTGCTTTCACTTTGGTGGGTAGACCAAAATGGGGAAGAAGATTACAGCTATAGATAGAGGGAGGGTATACTAGATGTCGAGATCTCAAAACCTGCCCTTCGCTTTCCTGACTTTGGGCAGCCTTTGTTTCTGCTGACCGGGTCGTTTCTGTTCAGCAGCTAAAGCTAAACGACATGCCCGTTGCCCCTTGTGTTGGGCCTGCCTTTGAGCTTTGGGGTTAAAATATGAGCCATTCTTCTTTTGGTTTTTAAATTAAGATATTATACTCAAATTGATTAGAGTAGTGTATTACTACTACTTTATGTATACATATATGATCTATACTCGATTACACATGAGAGGACATCTATGTCCGGGCTGTTATAATCATGGTCATCCATTATTTTCGAGATTTTTTTATGACAAGTAGACCTGTTATAGAGGTGAATATGTTGTCTCACTAGGTGCGTGCATAGGTTCAAGATAAATTCCATTAGAATATTTTCTCGAAAGCGATAAATGATGAAATGATATGCTATCGTATTCAATTAATTTGCTGATACAAAAATGAACCGTTTCGATCATTTTTGTTTGAATAAGATAGTAAACCACTTAAGAAATGGAAATTGCAAATTGAGAATTCGCGTCTTCTCTCTCACTGGTAGGAGTAGTAGCACTTTATGCTGTTCAAATTCGATACTTTGCTGTTGTTACCAAGAACGAGGACCCCTTTGGTTCAAAGAGAGAGAAAGGGGAAAGCTTTGCCTTCTCTCTCCTCCATGTCTATGTCTGCCGCATTGTCTTGTTCTACTTCAGAATCTCTTCTCACTTCCACGCATTAAAGCATTCGTCTCATTTCTCTCTCACTCTTTCATTCCAATTCTTCTGCTTTCATTTTTCATGGTCTTCTGGGCTCTTTTGCTTCTTTGAGCCTCCACACTTGAATATCGAGTGCATACATACCACAATAACACCAAAACGTCCAAACCCATTTGCGCTTTAGTCCTCCTCATTAACATTTGAATTCTATTTTGAAGTTTTGAACACAAAGATTGGAGCTTTTTACAGTGAGAACCCAGATACTGGGGAAGGAGAAAATCTGCCATTGTGTTCTGTTTTTGGGCTTTCTGGTACTTTTGCCTGATACCAAGTGAAAAACCCAGAAGGCTAAGATAGCTGTATGAAGTAATAGTGAAACAATGAGAGATGAGAATTCCAAGAATAGCAAGGTTTTTTTACTTTCTTTTTCTGGAAAAGCGTTTATTTTCCTGGAAATACTGATGAATTTGTGTATTTCTAAGTTGTCTTTTGAGTTTGATTAATGGGAATTGTTAGCTGATTCTTTGTTTGTTGTGTGGTGAAGCTCTCATGGTCAAAGAAAATGGTCAGAAAGTGGTTTAACATCAAGAGCAAAAATGAGGATTTTCAGGCAGATGATGTTGTGTATGGAGGTACAAATCCTTGTTTTTATGTGATTGGTCATTGTTATTATTCAATCATTACTGGGGCTTTGGATTATTGGAGTTTTTGTTTTCACTGAATCCAAGTAATGTGGATTGCCAAGTTCCAAATTGTTTCAGCAATGTCTCTTTTCTGATTTGTAGTTATGCTGATAATGCATAAGTTGTCCAATCTGTTTTTGGCCATATCTGAAACCAATTTGAAACATCTATACTTATCTTTCTAAACTTAAAAATTAATGCATTAGCAATAATTTTCTTCTTCAGGAGGTGATCAGGTTGAATACAGGACTAGCTTCTCAGAGAGGGAACCATGCACAATTAAGAAAAGCAAGACAGGTTGATTATTATCTGATGATACTATTTAGCTCAGAGACTTGGTATAGCTGGACTGTTATTCCTCATATTCTTTTCTGGCTTCCATGCGCAGAGAAATTTAGCAAGAACACGGAGCATGTTCGTCGAAGAAAAATGAATCTCGACCATCCTCGGATCCTAGAGGTAGAGAACCATAGGTAAATGTCTATATCTTCTTTCAAAGTTGTTGTAAATTATATTTATCTCTGATGTATTTGTGACGAGTTTTGTTTTCTTGATTTGGGGCAGCATTTTTGTTGCTACATGGAATGTGGCTGGAAGATCTCCACCAAATAATTTGAAACTTGATGATTGGCTTCATGCCTCCCCTCCTGCAGATATTTATGTTCTTGGGTATGATTTGTTGTTTGTATCCTATCATCTTGCTGAACAATTACTGTCGTCAATTCCTTCCTAAAAAGTTTGTCTACTTAACATTGTCAGGTTCCAAGAGATAGTGCCTCTAAATGCTGGCAATGTTTTGGGAGCAGAAGACAACGGCCCTGCCAAGAAATGGTTGGCTCTTATTCGGAAGACTTTAAACAATCTTCCCGGGACGAGTGGGGGTGGTGCGTGCTATACACCATCTCCCATCCCAAAACCAATTGTGGAACTACATGCAGATTTTGAGGGATCATCTAGGCAGAAGAGCTCGTCTTTCTTTCAACGCCGATCATTTCAGGCGACTCCCAGCTGGAGAACGGAGAATGACCCTTCCATCTCACAACCAAGACTTGATCGAAGGTTTAGTGTTTGTGATCGGGTGATATTTGGTCACAGGCAAAGCGACTATGGTCACAGGTCAAGTGACTATGATCCCAATTTCAAATGGGGTCATAGACCTAGTGACTATTCAAGGACGAGTGACTACTCAAGGCCTAGTGATTACTCAAGGCCAAGTGACTATTCCAGGTGGGCTTCATCTGATGATGATAATGGACCAGGCGATTCACCAAGTACTGTTTTGTTCTCACCAATGTCCTATGGTGGATCTGCAACCAATGAAAATGGATATAGAATGCCAGGGCATTCGAGGTACAACTTAGTTGCTAGCAAGCAAATGGTTGGCATATTTCTTACAGTATGGGTCAGGAGTGAACTGAGGGATCATGTTCAAAACATGAAAGTATCATGCGTTGGAAGAGGATTAATGGGTTATCTTGGAAATAAGGTATTGATTGACTTGCTTATGATTGCTTTGATTCTTCTCAATGCACTTTTTCAAATGTAATTAACTTAGAAGATGACAATTTCTGTTTGAATTTACAGGGATCCATTTCAGTCAGCATGTCTTTGCACGATACAACCTTTTGCTTTGTTTGCACTCATTTAACCTCGGGACAGAAGGAGGGTGATGAACTAAGAAGGAATTCGGATGTCATGGAGATCCTTCGGAAGACCAGGTTTCCAAAGGTTAATGGTTCTAGAGCGCTCAAATCCCCAGAAACAATCCTAGAGCATGAGTAAGATTTTTTCTTATGGAACACTGATCACATAGTAACATTGTAGAGGTTAGCTGCTGCTATATGTATCTTCATTTAATTATGTGTTTTTCTTCTTATCTAGTCGAGTTATTTGGCTTGGGGATTTAAATTATCGAATTTCCCTCTCCTACCGGTCTGCTAAAGCATTAGTTGAGATGCAAAATTGGAGGGCTTTGTTAGAAAATGACCAGGCAAGTTTCTAGTCCTTCTGTCTGTCTGATCTCTGCTCTGATATCTGTGCATCCATTCTTGCTGCTAAAAGTAGGATAAGTTTAATGTTAATTTAATCTTGGTTCTTTCTGCAGTTACGGATAGAGCAGAAACGTGGCCGTGTTTTTGCGGGCTGGAATGAGGGGAAGATCTATTTTCCACCAACTTACAAGTACTTAACTAATTCCGACAGATACACAGGGGATATGCATCCAAAGGAGAAACGCCGAACACCAGCTTGGTAAGACCAGCTTTCCTACTATATTGAAATTCTGTTGAAATAAGGAGGGAGTGAAGAAATTTGGATTTATGATGAAGCAAAATGATGAAAACAATAGTGGAGCCTATAAGCTGGCCTGCCAATAACCAAAAACTTTGAAGTGCTAACTCATTTACTTTTGTATGTGCAGGTGTGATCGAATATTGTGGCATGGAGAAGGTCTCCAACAATTATCGTATGTCCGCGGGGAATCTAGGTTCTCAGATCACAGACCAGTTTATGGCGTA
The DNA here is from genome assembly GCA_033992175.1 of Spiraea crenata. Classification (NCBI taxonomy): domain Eukaryota; kingdom Viridiplantae; phylum Streptophyta; class Magnoliopsida; order Rosales; family Rosaceae; genus Spiraea; species Spiraea crenata. The sequence goes on along the minus strand of JAVBHV010000012.1, from coordinate 1,363,126 downwards.
TTTTGGGCTGAGGTTGAGTCTAGCCAGAACCGGTTGAAGAAAAGCATGAGTTACTCTAGTTCGAGGATTGAAGTGGAGGAGCTTCTTCCATATTCCCATGGATATACTGAGCTTAACTTTTTCTGAAGGATAAAGGAACAATGTTAACCCTCATCTGTTCCACATTCAAGTATGCATCTCTCTCTCTTGTTCGCGTTTGCTATTTCTGCAAAAGAAAATCATACAATCATTTCAGTCTATGTTTCGCCTGCCAGATTTTGACATTTTGTAGTCATTTGTTCCACTGGGATCCCAGTATCTGTTGAATAAGTTCGAATTTTTCTTGCGGACCAAATGCTGTATACTCAACCAAAGAGGAATGATGCCTTTTTTAGTAACCTGAAAGTGTCTCACAATTTTTTACTGTCTTTTTCTTGAGCAGTAGACATCTTGCTTGTTCTTGTTCTCACATAGAATTTGGTCCCCAGTTGCAGGCGGGAATCACTTTGAAGAATTCATCTTTGAAGTGTTGATGGAGACATTCCCTTAGCTCACAAACCGAAAAAGGGTTGGTCTGCTTTTCTTTTTTGACTCTTCTTACTTTCTCTGTACCTCTTTGGTTTCTCTGTCTAATTTGACCTTTTTCTACTTTCTGTTATCAGGTGTTAATTTTGCAATTTTGGTCAGTTTAACTCCATACATCATCAGCAAAGTGTACAGTAACAACAGTTAGCATTAAAAATCAGTTTCAGTAGTCAGATGATTGCATTATTCGGCAACTCAATGTTTATAAGCATTTTGGTGTCCTGCCCAATCATTAGGTACTGTAATTTCTTAGAAATTATTTACTTTAATGCTTATGGTAATAAGTCCTTGTACATAATGCTTACTGTATAAACTTTTCTCTTGCAGGATAAACTAACCGAATCGGAAGTAGCCAAGAGATGAGGATTTCTTTTATTCTTGATTCTTTATTTGTTTAGGAATTTAGGAAGAATATATATGATGACTGAATGAAAGTGAAAGGGTCAAAATAATCATTTGATTGCATCCCTTTTGTATTAAATGCAAAAACACAACTAAAGATTTGATGGATTGTCGAAGTAAAAGGACAAAAGATGGTGTTTGTGATTGAAATGTAGCCTCCTGTTCTTCCTGTTGTGGCAATTGAATTTACTGCAAAAGTCTTGTGCTTTTACTTTTAACAGTGAGGTAATGAACAAACTGGGAAAGCATGTGTCAGTTTTTCCAGGTTTGGACAGGTAAAATGGATGTGCAGCCATGATTTAACCATGCTTTCTATTTTAGTGGGTTTACATTTCTACATTTGTCTTTACCAGTTTGCAGTTTGCACTAAATTTTGTCATGATTTATTCTCAAGAGAGGACCACTTAGAAAAGTGCTATAATTTTCATTGGCACGACAAATGATTTAGCAACCCAGTGCCAAAAACTGTAATGTGTGCATGCGTTTAATCTTCCTCGCATGCATTTGAACCCCCACCCAAGGAATAAAAAATAACAGGGAAAAATCATTGAAATTGCGAAGGGGATTAAAGAAATAAGGTGTGCCAAATATATTATAAGCAAGCGATTTGAGGAATGAAGAGCCGAATTTTGGACTCCACTTTGAGTATAGAGACTTCGAGTGTATAGATGAATGCTTTTAACTTACTGAATTTAACTGCAAATCCATTGCATATAATTCTACTTTAGAGAGAGCATAGGAAATTACTAAAGTGAGCAGAAGCACAGAATAAAGATAGAGATCTGGGAATCGGTAATTATTTTACTGAAAAGGTTATTCATTCTCATGAGCTTGACAAGCAAACCAAAATTTACAGGCATGGCAGTTTATGTCGAAAGTCATGATTTTGAGATTCTTAATGGAGAGACTGCTACCAGCCTGTGAACATTTTTCTATGTTGCTGCAGGCTGCAGCTGATGTCTGAAACAGCAGAAGCACCAAAACCAAATTAGCAGTCTTATCTGGTTACTTTGCAGAAGTCACAAAATTGAAATGATTAGACCCCCATCGATTTGTTTTGGAAGTGGCAACACCACACTCCAAAATATTCATCTTGCACTCGTATCCAAGTAAGGGGTACCAACTTTTGTACGAGTGCGTAGGCGTCAATATGGTGGTTCCTTGTGCAATCTCCATGTTCTTGAATCTCTTGCACACTCCATAGCAGCAAAGTTAAGCATTTTATTAACTTCAAAGAGCCGAGCAGCCATTTGAAAAGCTCATTCTGTCATTCACAATAAAACTTAAATGGCACAGATTACAGTCATTTGAGACTATCTATACATCAGCCATAGAAATAAACATCAGTTGATCACAAGCCTATCTATACATCTACCAAGAATGAATAATATTCACATGAAACTTATCAGTGGAGAATAGTAGATGCGTGTGTACAGTACATAACAGATCAAAGTACTCAAGAATTTGTAGAAAAACACTTGTGCCAGGCCAGCTGACTGCGAAAATTTCACAGCTGTGCACACCTTCTAGAGAACTTTCACTTCTGGTGCTTTTCAGTTGCCAAGCTAAGGATGCCATCTTCCTTGCTTCCATATCTGCAGCCATTTTCCTGTCGAACTCGTGTGATCCCGGCAATCAGGGGAGGAAAACGCAGTTAGGTATATGTAATGTATCATAAAAAATTCAGGGTAAAAGTTGATGTCCGTATGAAACTTGTGAATACAGATAAAACAAACAATTGGGCTTCCCCTGTTTTCCCCTGCTTGCAATGGGGGGAGATTGAGCTAGCATTGGGGTCTTGGGGAAGAAAAGAAGAGTGTGGAGTTGACAATTTTGTAATTAATTTTGTTTGAAGTATAAACTTTTCTTTGGTTTTTGCTTGGAATTAGAATTTAGAGTTCAAAATTTTATCGAAGCTGCTCAAGCAGAGTACAAGATTTTTTTTTTGAGAATGCAGAGTACAGGAATTGAAAACCACAAAAGAATACAGAATGGTCACATTTATGGTTGCATTATATGTTTTAAATCATTCATATCTATGTTATATTATGAATAAACGACATGATTGATATTTCTTTATTTTTAAGAAATATAGGAAATTCAATTGCCAAACAATTGCTCACCACCACAAATGCGTATTGTTTTGGCTGTAAGAAGAATGCTATGCTACTCCTAGGACAACAACAAACTTTTGTACAAACCAATGTTGGTACGCTTTGTTGACTTAATGGACAAGAGGATAAAATTGGAGGCCATTTGATACCACACAACTATTAACCAATTAATTTGAAGTACTAGAACTTGAAACTCAGAGCTCACATTACATGAGCACTTCGGATTACACACTAGCTAATACATCTTTACTAGCTAAACTCATCACGACCACCTTGATCGAAGCTCTGCCTGCACATGGTTTCACATTCTTGCTTCCTCCACGGATCGCTTTCGATCTCACATTGTTGTTCACAGTAATGCTCGTAAATATCTCTCCTCCCTTCTGCACCGTGCTCCGGCTGGCCTTCAACTTCTTGGTGGCAAATTCTTCCGCACATCTCCGGCGACATCAGCTCAGTCTTTCTTTGACAGCGCTGTTGGCATTGGTAGTATCGCTGCTGCCGGAAGCACAATACTAGACACTCTTGCTCTTGCCCTTCACAAAGTTCTTGGCACATAGCTTCCTCACCATCATTGTGGCCAATGTTAGTGTTATGGGAAGACACAAAGGAAGCAAGGAAAAAGAGTGGAAATTAGGAACAAGACCAACAAAACTACCCTGGCCTTGTAGGTGTTGAGCGGTTGCTTGTTTTATTATTTGATATATGGAAAATGCGACACATAGTACAGTCATGTAATTATATAGAGAAGTTAAGCAAATGAGCATGCATTGCATTTGGGTATGCTACTACATGCAAGGTGACTAGTGTCCTATAGCCTGTTCCAAAACTGTCTTACATGTCCTAGTAAGATTAATCAACCAATTAAGTTGATCTCCATAATTCTGAAACACTTATTTATCCATTTGCCTCCTGCCACTCTACTTCAGTCTCAGTTTGCCTCCTTAACTCAGATTGTCTCAATTTGCCTCCTGCCACTCTACTTCAGTCTCAGTTTGTCTCCTGGACTCAGATTGTCTCATCTGCCTCCTGCCACTCTATTTCAATCTCAGTTGCCTTGAGGAGTTAATTATGACTTAATATATTTGGGTTACAGGAGGCAATTGAGAGCTTGAAATAGAGTGGCAGGAGGAAAATTGGAGACTGAAAATAGAGTGGCAGGAGGCAAATTGAGAATGAAATAGAGTGGCAGAAGGCAAATTGAGACAACTAAGTTCCAGAGGCAAACTGAGGCTGAAGTAGAGTGGCAGAGGCAAATTGAGACAATCTGAGTTCCAGGAGGCAATGAGACTGAAATCGAGACTCTGAAAATCGCAGGAGGCAAATTGATATATAAGTGATTCTGAAATTATATAATGTATATTTGATAGCTTATAATTGCATCTACACCACTCATCACTCGACATTTTATAAGCATAGTGCTACTATCTCCAATTGTAAAACAGAATTTCATACATTTGGCATACACATGTAATGGAATGGGCAACATTGTAGGACTTTTACATGTCAACTTTAACTTGTAAGGTAGACGCTACAGTCAAAAGAACATGGTAGGACTTTTACATGTCAACTTTAACCGTCTGGTTTCGCATTGAAAATACACTGCGGGGTACCCCTACAGAGTCGAGGCGGGCCATTCAGCAACCGGGCCTGGGTCAAGGCTGAAAAGAGAACTTTGCTGGGCTCATGCAGAATTGTGCTTTCAGCCCAAGACTTACAATTTGTCTTGCAGCAATTTCGATGAAGACAAACTCCCAAGTGCGTAACACTCTTCAACACTTTTACCTACTAAATAGATGAATAGAAAAAATAGAATCGTTGAGAATCATTTCGCTTTTTTAGTTATTTTACGTTAACTAACCCACTTAGTAAGTCATAATTTAATTTAGAGATAAAAATACTCCAAAAAATGAGAATCAATAGCCAAGTTCCTATTTTCAATTCATGTTTTCAATTTCCTCTTGTAAGTAAACATCCTTTTACTTTGTTAACTGAGAGTGATTGACAACCAAGTGAGTACAGTATAACTAGTTTCCTAAGAAAAGCTGTCTGAAGATGATCTTATTCAAATCAAAGAAACAAACTTTAAACAATTAAACAATTTGGGTGCTTTTTTAATTGCAGATCACCATTTTGTCTTTTTCTCTGCACCAAAATTTTTATGTCAGTATTCAAATTATGGATGAGCATCGCCGCGTCCACCCAGTTCGAATTCCTGGCTTCTCAATTACATGCACCCCAACGCGTTCCCACCTGAGCTGTCTACAGTGCATCACCAAACACCCCCAACACCCCCACCACCTGCTCGACAAAATGCTCCACTAAAAGCAAATCCAGATGGTTTCACAAAGGTCCACACTTTCACATGTACTAGTAAAATGCCCGTGGCCGTGATGCCACGGGGTGTAGGACATAAGTAAACTTTGTAATAAAATTCTTGAGCTAGAATACATGAAATATAGAGATAAATTTACAAACGTAGAAACCAGTTATTTACATGGTTTAAACATAGCAAAAGAACAGTATTTTCCTGTGCATAGATAAGTAATCTAATATGAAATAGGCACATAGTTTGTGAAACAGCATTTGTTTCTGAGTGTTAATTATCTAGCAAAAAATACACATGATTTGTTGACTGCATTTCCTTTGTGAAACCTTTGTTTTGGATGCGTTGATTCTTGATGCTGAACATTACCTGTTACAAAGTGATAGCAAGTGTAAGATTTTATAAGTTCAGGATGGAATAGCATCAAAACAATGAAATGTGTCTAATTATATGAGTGAAATGTACAAACTAACAGAAAATTACAAAAGAAAGAATACCAAAAATGACTACAATGGCAAATGGAAAGTTTCTGGAAACATATGGATAAGAAATACAAAGTTTGTTAAAGGGCAAACAATATAGGTTTCAGCAAAAAGAGCACAATGATATTCAATGCAGTATTTGGCAATCAGAACTTGAATATAATTATAGCCAGATCATAAGAGTAATTTATGTAAAAGAGAACAGTGATAAAGGTCATTTTTTACAAACCATGTAGTAAACAATGGAAAATTTGTTAACACAGTAAAGAATTCTATTTTCAGTGTAATGAATAGAGTGGCTTTAAATGTAGAAACTCACAATGAGAACCCAGAGAAAAATATAGTTAGCTAATGTAGCCAAAGGAAATTTAAACGAATGTATTGTTATATGGAATATGTATACAAATGTTATAGAGTAAAGAAATATCATTGAGTAACAGCATTGTTTCGTTTGATAATGATCTAGTATAATGATAGTTAATTTCTAATAACTAATGAAAGTTGGAAAAGATATTTACTGTGTGTTAGAGCGTTGTTTGACATTGCTGCTGCCAGATTTTTGAATCAAGGAGCTCAAAACAGTGTTGTCATCTTCATCAGTGGCTTTCAGCGGCAGATCTTCACTGGTTGCAGAAGTAGTTGAACTCTGTGTAGTAAAATCACTTGTGTAACAGTAAAAATAGATATATGTCAGTTAAGTGTTGAAAAACAAATTAGTGGCTATATTATTAAAGTTTATAGAGAGAGTAGAATAAAGCATACCTCCTGACTATTTTGGTTGGCTGTTCAGTAGGAAAGGTTAAAGCTCGTTTTGAACTGGTTGTGGATTTGGTTACAGAGCTTTTTCTGGTATCTGGAGAAGAGGTCGTTCGAAGTGATGAATCTGGTGTGAACTGTGGTGGTGGAGTGTGAAGACCAATTTCACTGCTTGTTGTTGCACTTGTACATTCAGGAGTTGTTAAGGGGGAATCACTGTGGAGCACAGCATTTATCAGGAAGTCTTTTTGGCGTGAATCACGTTTTTGTGATCCTGGTCGGATTTGGAAAACTTTTTCTTCTTTTAGTGTTTGCAAGATCAGCTGTGGAATCTCTTTGCTACCTTTTACTTGGTCATACAATACTTTGCAGGGGATTCTGTAAAGATCTTCAGCAGAAGCACCAATGACTGTGGTTCTGAGTTCATCATTCCCATCATCAAGTACCAATCCAATATTGTAGCTGTTTTTCAAGAAGTAGAATTTTGTGCAGTAGAGTTAGAAGATATGAATGTAAATATGTATAATAAATAGAAGGAATGAGTATATCTTGATTGAAGAGTTTACCATGGGATAGGAAGCAAGTCAAGTGCTGGATGGTTTTCACAAATCCATCGGGTCTCATCTTCATTTTTGATCATTTTTTTGTTGCACTGTGGGCAGGCATCATAGTACCACTCTGCTCCTTCACCACCATATCGTGCAATTGTGGCTTTACAGATGACTGGACCAGCCTGATATACAAAGGATAGTTTATATATACATAAATTACATGATCAAAGGTGTGTTAAATTATGATAATGAAAAGGTGTTTCAACAGAAACTGAACTCTGTCCACCAATTTCCCAGAAAGTCAAATCTTAGATGAAACAAAGGTGTGGATTGATGGCATTGCAGTGTTGTAAAAGCATGAATTAATGAAATGATATGGAAGAAGATAAAGTTAACTAAATTAACTATTTTGAAAGTAAGCAGTTATTTTTCTGAAGTATATGGATAGATAATATTCAGGTTACCTTCCATTGATCAGGAGTAAGATGTCTGATTTCTTGGAGAGTCTTTAGCTGTCCTTGGTGTAGTTGTTGAGATGTTAACTTTGGTATTGCTCCAGAAGTCAATACTGTGATAGGTTTTTTCCAATTTGAAAATCTGTTGCAATACATTGTGTAGTTAGAGTGTGTATTTATAAGTTAGTTATGCATATATATATATATATATATATATATATATATATATATATATATATATATATATATGTTGTACATGATTAAAACACAGTTGAAGTAACTTACGCTAATTCATATTGACAAAGCTGAGGAATAGCTGGATTTAGTATACCAACCGTAGCAGCTGTGCTGTTCAATGATATCTTCCCTGTGAAAATTGATCAGATAGTGATGAGTAATTGATGCACACAAATTTATTAAAATAGGTTACTATCAAATAGAAGGAACCTAAGGTACCTTGGTATTCTTTAACACGTAAACTTGTGAAAACAATGAACGTTGGTGGAGGTAATTGAAGCAGTGTTTCCATATCAAACAATTGTGCAGTATCTGACCACAGTGTCACTCTAATTTGCTGATTGCTATGACAAAGATAAAAATACAGAATGTTTTCAAAAAAGATGACGTTAAGAACAAAGATGTTACAATAGAGTATTATAGAATTTTGTATATTAATAACCTGAGATCTTGCAGATATACTTCACAGGTAACGACAGAGCCTCCTCTTTCTACAGTTCTGCTTTCCAATGGTTTAACCATTGTCACATGGCCAAGAATATCTTGTAAAAGAGAGATATCCTTAGCCCCCACTGAGGCAAATGCAAACATGTTATTATAAGCACGGCTATTTTCACGAAATTTAGTGCTTGTACGGCCATTGATTGGATCAAACAATTTTTCTAAAAGAGGAGGAGTAGGTTTTGGAAATGGGAGGCTGAGTTTACCCTTAAGGCAACAGAGGCTAAAAATTGGTTGATTGGCAGTTTTCTTTTCTATTGCTTCCTTTAACCAAAAGAGAGCCCCACAATAGACACACTCGAATGTTTTATCACCAAAATCTTCATATTGCACAACATTCCCTATAAAGAACACAAACAGAACATACAAAAATACAGCACAAACTTAAACACGTGAATACTAAAGAGAACCTCTGGAAAACTTATCCAACAGAAATCAGTCAAAGAAAACCTACTTTGAAGTGTTCGTTGAAAGGATGCTTGACCCTTGACAAAGTTTCTTGATCTGCTAGACCCAATTTCATTCATACCATGAATACGTTCAAGAGACACAGATTGAATGTGAGATTGAAATTCATTGTTGGCTACAGTTGGACTATCAGAAGAAAGGCTACATTCAGGGCGAATTTCAAGTGAACAGACAGAGTCAACATTTCTGTTTTCATCACTGACTAACGTAACACAACTAATCCCTGGCTTTTCTACTGGAGTTGGTCTATTGGTGGTCACCACAGCCACTTCATCAATGGCAGCAGGCAACTGAAGGTCCCTTGAATTCAAGGAACTCGTTGACCTCAGGGACCTACGTAATCTTTTTGGATATGGAAGCATCTACAACAGCTATCTGGAATACAGTAGCAAGCTGTAATACGTATACCTATTTCTAACACACACAAAATTGAAGCCATCATACAACAGCCAACAACTAAAGGCTATTTTACATATGCATAGATATACCACAAAACAAACACTCATAGACAAAAAGAAGCCAATCAAACCACATAGAATCAGCGAAAGAACTATGAATAAACAAAATCTGGAATCAAATGTACACAACTATAGTAACAGATAAGCATACAGGATTGCTAACCTATTATATTTGAAGTGCAACACAAACTCTTCCACCACCTGTTGAAAACGAACCAGAAAAGAACTCTGCAAAAGCAAGGTAATGAATCATGATCACAGAAAACAAATATGATCAAAGAAAGAAAATCACTGATAATAATGACAAAAGAATAAGTAAGCTTGCAGAAAGAACAACAAAGGCCTATATCTGATAATTGTGAGATCAGCATATGCCAAACCAAATCCACAGGAATTTAATGGATGAGAGATATATAGCAAAGAAATATATAACCAACTTTAGTATCAAAATTAAATCAGTGCTTTATATCACAGGAAAAATACAAACTAAAGCTGATTACACTCAAATACTGCCTGAAGTTGAAAACAGATAATAAAAATTGAAACAAATTTCTAACAATTAAGAATGCTGATTATCACAACATGGGCTGCTGTGTAAATAATCATGATGCAAATATAGAAGAGAAATGTAAGTCTAATTCAAAAGTTTCTGATTACATTGATTCCACTGGTGCAACAAACTTGATGGCTAGATTTATACAAAATTTGGAAGTTTGACAAAGGACACACAGTAAATGTTTACTTGAACGCACCAAACAACCAGGCTTTATATTACAAACTATCCAAGACTATCTACAATATAAAGACTGATTGTTCATTGCATCAAGTAAAGACAGAATGGAAAGGTCTAACTGTGTACTTCTGTTGCCAATTGAACCACTGAAACCAGCAAGTTAACTGTGTACTTTTGTTGCCTTTCGTTTGTATGGACTTATATAAAAAAACTGACCAAATTGGATAGAAAACAATATATCATGTTTGTTAAAAGATTGAAAACCCTATAAAAATCACCAGGAAAACCAACTGAGCTGTAATACTCAATTTGTACATCCCTGTAAACACAATTTGTTGAAGATGCAGAAAACAACTTGTACATGTTTCTTATCAGAAGATTAGCTATTGAGGTAATTATATAGTTATATTGGCTGATATTGTACATGTTGAATAAAAGATCTATTTAAACAAACGCCCTTACCTTATAGTTAACCAAAAAGTGACCACAAAGTAGTATGTTGTTTGCAGAATACTGAAACAGGAGCTGCAAGAGCACAAAGGAAAACGTTTTCATTAAATTTAATATACTTTTATACAAAAAAAATACCAACAATTGATCCACAGCAGGTATCTTGATTTACAACAGGAAGAATAAGAACATTGAAATAAGAACAGTCAAGCTTACCTTATAGTTAACTAAAAAGTGACCACAAAGTAGTTTTTTGTTTGCAGAACACTGAAACAGGAGCTGCAAGAGCACACAGGAAAACAGATTCATTAAATTCAATATACTTTTATACAAAAAAAATACCAACAATTGATTCACAGCAGGTATCTTGATTTACAACAGGAAGAATAAGAACAGTCAAGCTTAAATGTTATTTGAACCTATCATAGAACTATCTGTCCAAACAGTGTAAATCCTTCATATGGTTGTTAATGAAAGTGTCATTACCAACTGCAATATATACACATAGAAGAGTGGATCAAAACAGCAACGATTGATTGAGGGTCATTAAACTCAAACATGTTTAACAACACTGAAGCTCAAATGACATTAAACCTATCACAATACAGATGATCTGCTTGTTAATGAAAGTCTCATTAGTTACATACTTGATCATTTGTTAAAAATCACAAATCATTTATGAATATAGGTAAATCCTTACTATCATACACTTACTATCTGTCCAAACAGTGTAAATCCTTCATATGGTTGTTAATGAAAGTGTTATTACCAACTGCAATATATACACATAGAACTGATTTAATACAAATACTAACAAACACAATGAGAACAACGAATTACTGGACAAAGACTCACCCAATAGCATAACAGCTACAACACCGGGCAAACAATTTCAAGAAAACGCAAACCAAGCAACGAACAACAACCTGCAAAACAACAGTGAAAAGGCGCGATTAAAAAATGGAAACACAAAAGTAAAGCAAAGTAAAAACTGAAAGAACCCAACCGGAAGTTTTAGAGAGCATTTGCAGAGCAATTACCAAAAGACAGGAAAAAGGAACAGAGAAAGACAACAGAGAAAGAGGGAAGGAACTTATCTTCGGACGCCCATGGAGCAGGTGAAGAAGATAGGCGAAAACGCTGACAGCACATCACTGCACAGTCGCAATTGTGACGGTGAAAAGATCTACGAACTGGATCGCAACAGGCGAAACTAAAATCGACCCATCCAATTTCAAAACCCTCTCACAAACTCACAGATCCTAACTAAATCACTACAGGAGAGAGTATGGCTAAGGAATACAGTGGGAGTAGGTGGAAATGGAAGGCTGAGAGAAGGTCTCGTCTGCCAAGCCAGGCCTCCGTGCCCAGGCAAAGCTCCGGAAAAACGGGAAACGCCACGTGCAAGAGACACCCATTCTCTGAATCAGAAGCAAACTGATGAACGCTGAAGAGAAAAATACGACACAAAGAGAAAGACATAAAAGGAAACTAACTGTACAAGGACGAAACCGCTGAGCTTTCGGACAGACAAAAGCGTAATTTGGCAATAATGATGGCATAAAAGTCACACAGCTGTGCAAGAAGCAGCCGTTCAGCTTTAAGGCAGGGCAAAAGGGGAATTTAACAGTGAACAGGTTAGGAATAGTAACCAACGTTTCATAGTATTGGAATTTTCGCCACATAGTCTCTCCAGTACATCCATTTAGCTCGGTTTGGAGTGATTCGAGCGTCACAATCATTTCTTGGATAAGCACATAAAATGTGATTTCCATAAATTTAAGCTTTTCTTTCAAAAAGTACTATTATACATAATCATAAGTGATTTTGACCTTTCCAAAATCACCCGGTAAGCCGTGAAACCTATAGATTGGTCCTCATCTTGCACCCACGTGACGACCAAGTTTCAACAAGGTGTGTCTCGAATCCTCTCCTCTGCTATGTCAATTTCAAATGTTGGACACGTTAGTTTGGCACCTTTGACACTAGTCAGCTTGCATGTAATGCTTGTAGACAAATGTACATGCATGCGGAGCTTCCAGGCTACTATAAATGAGTGAACCCTTTATGCCAATCTTCCATCAAGATCAAAGTAGTTCAGTAGCAAATAAGTTTTCAACCATGGTGATCAATATCAAAGCTAGCCTTCCTCTGTTCTTTTTCCTTTCCACTCTTTTCCTTGCTTTCTCCGTGCCATTCACTCTTGCCGATGAGACTTACGTTTCTAATCATCACGAGCAGCAGCAGCAGCAGCAGCGATACGAGCAGCAGCAATGTCAGCGCCGTTGCCAATCTCATGGCGGCCAAAAGCAGCAGAGACAATGTCAGCAAGAGTGCCAAGATGAAATGCGGAAAATGAAGCAGAGAGAGCGCGAGGAAATGCAGCAAGCATGCCAGCAGCGTTGCGAGATGCAGGGGACTGGTGGGCAGAAGCAGCAGAAACAACAGTGCCAAAAACAATGCCAGCAACAAGTCCAACAACAAGAAAGACAACTGGAGCAGTGCCAGCAACGGTGCCAGGAGCAAGGTCATGGCCAACAACAACAACAATGTCAAAGGTCTTGCAGACAGCAGATTGAGCAACAAGGACAAGGACAACAAGGGCAAGGACAAGAGCGCGAGCAGATGAGGCAAATCTGCCAGCAACATTGTGAGAGACAGGGCAGTGTAGGTATGCAACAGCAACATTGCCAAAGCCAGTGTGAGGAGCAACTTGGACAACAACTCGAGCAGTGCCAGCGAGGGTGCCGGATGCAAGGACATGGTGAGCAACAACAACTATGCAGACTACAGTGCAGACAACAAATTGAGCATCAGAGAGGAGGTAACGAAGTAGAGGATGATGCACTTAATGGCTCTGATGATGGCGGTGCCAAACAGCGGTTTGAGCAATGCAAGCAGAGCTGTCGGAGGCACCAACAGGGTCAGGGAGAACAAGAGCAATGCCCAAGACAGTGCAAAGACCAATTCGAAGAAGATAAACAACAGTACAAGCAGTGCCAGAGGAGTTGCGAACAGCAATCACAGGGAAAGAGAGAATGCAAACAACAATGCCGACAACAGGGTCAGAACCGACATATACAAAGAGAGGAAGAAGAGGAGGAGGAGATGCAGGGTCAGGGTCGGGGTCAGAGCAACAACCCCTTCTACTTCCCATCACACAGGTTTCAAACAAGATTCCAGTCTAATGAAGGTGGATTGTATGTGCTTGAAAGGTTCAGCAAGACGCAGAATGAGCTTCTTCGCGGCATTCAGAACTACCGCTTGGCCATCTTTGAGGCAAGGCCCAACACTTTTGTTCTCCCACACCATTGTGATGCTGAATCAATTTTTGTGGTGTTGAACGGTGAGTCATCTAGTATTCACTAATACTCTTTTACAAAAATGACAGCATAGCTTGTAATGTTTTTGTTTTTGTTAATTTTGGATTACAGGAGAATGCACTTGTACCCTTCTGATGCAAGATAGAAAGGAGTCCTTCAACATGGAATTTGGAGATGTGGTTACAATTCCTGCAGGTGCTACTATCTACTTACTCAACAACAACAATGATGAAACTCTCCGAATCGCAAAGCTCATTCAGCCTGTTAACAGTCTTACTGGTCGATTTGAGGTAACTAATTATTACTACTTATTCCACAATATGAACTTCGATACTAACTTTTGTCTGAGCTACTAGATTGTCCACACACCAATCCAAACTTTTCAGACATAAGGTTTGAGTTGTGTTGACTTTTGAGATTTTGGGCACGTAATGTGTAATGTTGCTTTAATTTGCTGCAGGAATTCTTCCCTGCTGGTTCTGGAAATCCTGAGTCATACTTCAGTGTTTTCAGTAATGAGGTTCTTGAATCTGCCTTAAATGTAAGTTGCCATTCTACTTTTGTATTCTTAACCGTTTACATGATTTAATCTGTTCACAGTAAATAATTTTACTCCTACTTAATAATTATTTGGTCAGACCCCAAGACATCAACTAGAACAGGGCTTTAGACAGCAGAGGGGCCAAGGCATGGTCATGAGAGCGCCACAAGAGCAGCTCCGGAAATTGAGTCAGCAAGCCTCTTCATCAAGGCGAAGAGGAGGCCGTCAGTCTCAGGGTCCATTCAACTTGAAACAGCAAAAACCTGTGCATTCCAATAACTATGGCCAGTTCTTCGAGGCTTGCCCCGAGCAGTTCAGTCAGCTCCAGGCCATGGATGTCGCAGTCAGTTGCATTGAGATCAACCAGGTAATGCAAATATTCATCACATAACAACTCAACTGAATCCCATATGCATGTAGATACCATAATATGATTCCTCATGTTAGATTGTAGATTGAGACAATATCAATAGCATATGTTTGTGCTGTTAAAATACTTATGACTGAAAATTTGCAGCAATCTATGCTGGTGCCGCACTTCAACTCAAAAGCCACCTATTTGATGATGGTTGTGGAAGGAAATGGACGTGTTGAAATGGCATGCCCACACTTGGCAAGCCAAAGCCAACAGATGATGGGGAAACAAGAGCAGGAAGGACAGAGTGGAAGGTACATGAAGGTCCGTTCTCAGCTATCATCTGGTGATGTCTTTGTCGTCCCAGCCGGTCATCCTGTTGTCTTTGTTTCCGAAAACAACGGCAACCAGAACCAGAACTTCCGAATCCTGGGTTTTGGACTCAATGCCCAAAATAACAGGAGGAACTTCCTTGCAGGTAATTAATGAAGTCAAGACACAGCATCATTGCTTAATGTTTTGGTCAACTGTTGATTCTTTGTGTGATTTGCTAGGCCTGTTATATTTTTCGTTAACTTGGTTTGTAGACGATCGTATTTACTGTACTTTCGTTGTGTTTTGCAGGGCAAGAGGACAACATGATGCAGCATATGGACAAAGAGGCTAGGCAACTTGCTTTTGGGCAAGAGATGGAGCAGATATTCACCAAGCAGCAGGAATCTTACTTTGTGCCAACTCAGAAGGGAAGAGGCAGAAGCAACCCCTTGTCTTCAATTTTGGAATTTACCGGCATGGTTTAACTTGTACACACTAGTAGTGTGGAAGTAGTATTATGCAAGTACAGTATGATGTAAGTACGAATGAAAAAGGGTAGAGTGTACTAAGCTAAGCCACCTGATGCAATAAAGTTGGTTTGTATGTAGAGCAGTACTGCCAGTAGTATGGTAGGCTGTGGCAGAGCTTTTGAAGAATGAGAAAGTTCATGTAGAGTGAGCTTCTTGTGTGTTGAGATAGCTCTGTGCCATATATATAACTAAATAAATGAATAAAAAGTTCTGTTTCCACTGTTAACTTTAAATCTTGTGGTACTTTCCAGTCATACCTGCTTAAATTGCTGAAGTATATGTATGTGTCTCATATCAAAAGCATATTATAAACTGCCAAGAACTTGTAGTTCGGTTCTCAGGATTCCCTCCCAATATACTATTTATATTGGTCTTTTCCTCGACAGGATTAAAGACAACCTCATCAAAGACAAAACTTGAAAGGATTGTTCCATCTTTTCAAAGAGAAATGGTAGATAATCAAGAAGATAAATCAGATATGATCCAAAATGATGATCAATTGAGAAGAGAGAAATAATGATTATAAAAGTATTCAAGAGCTATGTATTCGACTAGTTTTAGTCTTTTGAATAACATACACCCCATACACTTCATCATATCTGGATACGGAGGTTTTTTTCACATCCGACAATTATCTTAAACATTTTAAAAGTTTTTTGAATATTATCTACTAAGCTCTCAGAAGTTTCTATTCCTTCCAAAGCAGATACTAAGAGTTTATTCTCAGGAGCAGCAGCAATACCGTGAGCACTGCCAGCGGCGTTGCAAACCGAAACAGTATTAGCAACATTGTGCTAATTAGGCGAAGCAACAAGAGCAATATTGACAGCAACTTCATTGGAGGCAAGGACATCATTGACAACAAGAAGAAGAATGCCAAAGGACGTGCAGTAGGCGAGCTCATGAAGAGTGAATAAACAGCCTTTTGTAAGTAGAATGCTAGCTTGCAGCTGCCATTTTCAACAAATGTGAGTTAGGCTAGTCGTTGTTGGGGTGGGGGGGCGTAAGACACTCGCCCCTCCACATAATTTAAAGTAATTTAGAATATCGCATTCTAAGAAAAGACCTTTATAATTTGAATGGCTAGAGCTTTGAAATCGATTGTTTAACAGATTCACTTCACTTGTATTGCAAATGCTTCATGATCGAATCTTGTGTAATAATAGAAAGTGGCTCCTATAATATGGCTTCGGAAAA
The DNA here is from genome assembly GCA_033992175.1 of Spiraea crenata. NCBI lineage: Eukaryota > Viridiplantae > Streptophyta > Magnoliopsida > Rosales > Rosaceae > Spiraea > Spiraea crenata. The sequence continues at coordinate 1,346,368 of JAVBHV010000012.1, read as the reverse complement.
TTAAACATGTGGTCGCCTTTTTTTTATTTTTTATTATTTCTAAAATCCAAAATCCATTTTGTGAAGGCAAGACAGCTGTTCCACTGTTGACAACCTCTTTCGTTGCAGACCATGGGCAAAAGACCAATTCGGATGCACATTTTTCCTACTAGTGGTTATTACGTCTCTACTATTGAAAGCCAAGCCAATAAATCTGTTAGTTAACGAAGTACCAAATAAGAGAAAAACTAAATGTAGGCTAAGAACTATATGAAACTTAGAACTAAACTAAAGAGACTTGAGATTGAAAAGAACTTCCATGAAATAGAAAGTAGGCATACATCATATCCATGGGGTGTTGGCTTTCTTTCATATCCTTAGTGTTTTCTGTATATAGTGCTTAGCTCCTAACTTTTTATATGTATATGAAGCTATCTGACAGCTCAAGTGAGCATGCCATGAAGTTTAAGTCTTGATTTTGGATGTGAGGTTGGCATTAATTGGCCTAATTAATTGGTAGTAATTGGCACAACATGGCTAACATTAAAATCCGAGATATTCAGATAAACTCCTCCTTGTGAATCATATGTATTAAAAGCTCCTACAAATGCCTAACCACTCTTTGCTATTCTTTACACAAAAACAGAAGATCAGTAACCGAAAGCAATCAAAATATAGAAACCACGGTGGGCATCAAAACTTTGTTCTTCTTTTCCCTTCTTTTCCTGGCTGCCTCTGTCCCCTTGGCTCTTGAGGAACCTGAGACAAGAGAGCATTTTGGGCTGCAGTGCCGCCAACGGTGCCTAAACCGAGACGGGGAATTGCAATAAAGGGAATGCCATGGAAGGTGTGTTCAGGCATAAATCTTTCAATACTGCTGGTGGCTTTACCGTCAGTCGCAGAGCTCACAGCAGGAATGCCGAAGGAGCTGCCAGGAAAATTTGAATTAGGAAGAGAAACATATGCTTTCGGTAAGAGTTGGCTGTGGTAGAGTTTAAACTTTAAAGAACATCCGAGTGCCTATGGCCAGCCATAACTTAACTATACTAGTGTATAAGGGAAAAAAAAAAGAGCCTAGCCCTATTACTAACTGTTAGAATTCCATCAACTTCAAGAGTACGGAATTATACCTAGTGGAAACGTTCAATGCTTGCTTGTTCGTTACGAGCCATACGTCAAGCACCAATGTCGCTGCCACAAGTTGTGCAAGCCTCCGTGCACGTCCAAGAATCTCAAAAGATCAAAGGGTTGGCTACAAAAGGAGTTGCCCCTATGATACTTCGCCTCCTAAATCCTAGGGCCTTGGTGATTGCCCAAGAGAAAGAAGACTAAAGAGGAAGAATTGAGGAGTGCACGTGTGCACACCACTTGCACTAGAAAACAGACTATGTTTTTGGCTTTTGTTTCACACCCATCAACCCTCTCAAGTCACCACTATATAGGTGTCTGATAGAGTTGATTTAGATAGTTATAGATCAACTCATGCTCTAGAGTTTGATCATATCTACACTCCCCTTCAACCAAATCTGTTTAGATTTGTAGGATAATATTCTTAACATTATCACCAAGATAATTCACTTGATATTAAGACGTTTAAACACCCCTTAGGGTGTCTTATCTTATTTACCTAACAACAATTAGTTAGGATAAATGTAACAGTAACTAACAACTATTTTACTCAATTGAATGACCCCACTAATAAATTTTTCTGCTAACTGAAACACTCATCTCACATATGAACACAAAACGCTACAATAAATAGCCCAATTTAGTAAAGGGAACGCTCTGCCTTTTAGTTTTCGGCAGAAAAAGAAAAGTTAATTTTGCTCTTCTTGTCTATAAACAGAGGAATTTATTCATTGGTTCTTGATTGTTTCTACTTCTATTACAAATTTTGACTTTACTTATACCAGTAAGTTTTCTTTTCATTTATTAAATTTTTGTTCAAGGGCTTGTGCTTGTTATTGTGTATAATCTTTCTTGATCATTTCCCGTTTTATTGGGTACTCTGTTTAATTTGATATTTGTTGAAGAAATTTATTCATTGGTTCTTGATTGTTTCTACTCCTATTACAAATTTTGACTTTACTTATACTAGTAAGTTTTCTTTTCATTTATTAAATTTTTGTTCAAGGGCTTATGCTTATTATTGTGTATAATTTTTCTTGATCATTTCCAGTTTTATTGGGTACTCTATTTAATTTGATATTCGTTGATGTTTTTGTATGTGTATTGTTTGGTTTATACTAGTTGACTTGTATATGTGTTTGCAAAAATTATATATACATTATACTATGTAGGATGACAAAAGAAAAAATTAGCCTAGCTCTAGGTGACTTTCTCTAACTCTGCGCCCTTGAATGAGGCGATCATATTTCATATCCTCGTTGTAATGGGCTTCATAGTCTTCTCTAAAGTTTACTTTTCTTGTAACTCGGGCTACTTATGTTTTGCACCCTCGAGTTTTAAGTAGGCCTTATTTCAGTTTCATATTGTCTTTATATCTTTCGTTCAAATATTTCTCAATATCGAGAAATCTCACACATATTCCTTTCGTTCCATCAACTAATCTTAGTCTTAAATCCCGTTATTAGAGCAATGTATTCCCATCCCTCTATATATATGCATGATTTCAAACCTCTACTCTATTTCCATAAATATCATAGTACTATATTACATGATTGCTTGTCCAAAACAAATGATTTTAAATTCACTGTCAATTGATGGCATGGAATGCGGCCTAGCACAAAAAATAGTACAAGAATACAAAGAAAGTAGGAGCCAAGGCAATCGAAAATACCAACGCAATACAACACTCACTCACTGACTATTTATTTTGTTTTCCTGATCAGTTGTGCCATGCCCTTGCGTATAGAATAACGGCGCCAAGCTGCCTGTAAGGACGAAGCTGCAAGTATCTCCAACTGAGAACGAGCGAGGTCCGTTTTGAAATACCACCAATACTCAGCGACAACTGAGTTTAAGTGATCGGCACTAATAGTAAATGCTTTAACTTTTGTCTGGGACCAGACGGTCCTAGTTGAAATGGGTATCTCCGAAAATGAGGCATATCTGAACGCCCAGTCTATAAGCTCTTCTCCGTAAAAGTCACTTTTCTTAAGGCACTCACAAATACTTGTTCTAATACCGTTACTAGTTGTATAGGTTAATGCAATGCCTTGCCTGAGGAAGAGCATCATCCCAAGTGGCTCGCCCTCTCGAATAATATGCATGTTCTCATTATAAACCATCTCCTTCATATGCTTACAGATTGCCCTTAACACTTTGTCGTCCATGTTTGCAAGCCTTTCCACCTACAAATAGAATAGCCGTTAAATAATAATCAATAATAATGTGTATGTGGAATGTTTTTTTTTATGAAAGTCGAAAATATATTGATAATAACAAGAGTACAGAGCAAAATTGAAACAGCTAAAACCAATCCGGCGTCAATCGAACCCTTGTGGCGCCGATGTGAGGTTTACCAGGTCTGGCGTTGTGGAATCTGCTGGGATCCCAACGATGGACTTCTTCGGCCAAGTCTCGCAGGATGCCGCTTGGGTGCGGTTTGTACGTACTTAACTTTATTGGGATAGGATCCGACCTGCCGTCATCCTCATGGGCCCGCCTGCACTATTGGGTCTTATGAAGTTTTTAGGGTTTTTATCTAAAATAGGCCAATCAACACAAATCTATTATAAAATAGATGGGCAGCCAAATCTGTTCCAAAAATAGGCCAAAGTTTCCCCTCGACCTCAAGAGTGTACTCCCAAAATTCCGAAGCCAAAGACGATGTGGAACGCCGCCGGTGAAGCAAAACGTGAAAACTTGACAACCGAGCTTCTCGCCGCCATCGCTCTTTTTCCGGCCACCTTCTCCGAATGCCGCTGCCACCAGAGCATTCCTGACATTTGAGAGAACATCCCCACAAAGTTTCAGCCCGAAAAACGCGCCGGAGAGCCGCCGGCAACAAGCTTGACGGAATCCGAGCTTTTCCGGCGCTTTTTCCGGCCAAACCAGTCATCGGCAAGTCTTGAAAACCTGGTTTTTGAATTCCTCTCATTCCGTAGATGCGTTTTGATATAAAGATTGCTTGATTTGGTTGAGAATTGAGGAAGATAGGGGTTTGAGTAATCGGGGTGATTGTTTCCTTTTTTTTGTTCTTGGTTTTGTTTTTGGATTGGGAATTGATTGGTTGATGAAATGAGATGTGAAAATGGTTTGTTCAAGACGTCGATGGTGGAGCTCATGAGTTGATGTGGTTGGGGAGATGACGGCGACGGAGTTTGGAGGAGAAGAATGGTGTGAAGTTGCTGAGTGACAGAGAAACACTATACGACACTATGGCGTATTATAAAAGACTATGTACACACTATAAGGGACTATGTGCAAATTGTGAATAGTAATTTATTTTTAGAAATTGACTATGAACACACTATGATGAACTATGATCACACTATGTCGAACTATACCTACACTACGGTGGACTACAATCACACTATGGTGGACTGTGGCCACACTTTGGGTACACAGAGATTAAATTGCAAATTGTAAATAGTAATTTGTTTTCCAGAAATGGACTATGACCACACTATAGTGGACTATGATGGACTATAGTGTACTACAACGGTTTTAAGTACAAAGGGGTTATGTGCAAATTCACTAGGCAAATTTGCCTACTGAAGAATAGCCCGCTGCCCCTTGCCTATTTTGGAATAGAATTAGGCCGGTTAGCCTATTTTAGATAAAAACCCAAGTTTTTACACCTTTCCTCTTTAATGGAGTCGGTCTTGCGTGGCTCGCTTATTACTTAGTTGTTTGTTATTGTTTTAGAGATAATGTGAGCAAGGTATGCTCTTATATGGGAGGAATTTTTTTAGGACACTCACATCTGGCACGATAGATGAAATAAAGGGGTTGTCGAAGTGAGCCAATATAACCTTGATGTCGACACCAGATATGGAGAGTTTTAGTTTCATTAGGGGTTTTATTACTTGTTATTATCATCAGTGAATTTCATCTGTTTTTTTCCTTAGAAAAGAAAAGGGCTAATCGCAAAGCATTTGCACAGCCTAGCAACTATGGAGAATTTTGGGCTGCTTGCCCTTTGAGTAGCCAAGGGCTGCTCAAGTTCAATTTTTTCACTTTCTCGCTCATTTTTTTCATGATCGGAACCGTTCACTTTATTTATTAACATGTCAAGATTGTTTCTGCAAAATTTCAATCAAAACGGAGATCTTTTGGTTATGTAACTTTGTAAAACATATCGACGGTATAATTACGCATCAAACGAACCGTTGATATGTTTTACAAAGTTACATAACCAAACAATCTCCGTTTTGATTGAAATTTTGCAGGAACGATCTTGACATATTAATGAATAAAGTGAACGGTTTCGATTATGAAAAAAATTAGCGAGAAAGTGGAAAAATTGAACTTAAGCAGCCCTTGGCTACTCAAGGGCAAGCAGCCCAAAATTCTCCAGCAACTATCTATCTAACTCAAGAATAATATCTCAATCGGACTAGCCTCCTAGTCCAACTAGACGATAAAATCTAGGGTTAATGGGATATTAACCCAAAAAATTTAGTCTTATTAGGTTTATACCTATGAACAATTTTTTTATTGACTAAAGCCCAACATTCAAAATCATTGACATGTACGATAATTATTTGTCCGCATCTTTATATATTATTCACCACCTATGTCATTGTAACCCCCCAAAAAAATTTTCAAATCACCTTTATCTTATTCTAAATTTAATTTTACTAAAACTAAAAAACCGAATAAGTAAGAAGCATAATCACCTCTCCATGTGCTGAATTTTTTGGAGGGAATATATTTTTAACTTTCTACAAAATCACCTAGTCCAAAATACAAATAAAAATAAGAAGTATAATCACGTCAATCACACCACCTAAGTCACCTAGTCAAAAATACAAAATAAGTAAGAAGTATAACCACCTGAATCACACCACCTAATCAAAAAAACCAAATGAGTACAAGAAAATATATAATCACCTAAGTCATGCCACCTAAGTATAGTCCTATATATTATTTTGATTTATAAACACCTAAGTCATGGCACCTAAGTATAATCATATTATTTGATTTTGTAAACACCTAAGTCATGGCACCTAAGTATAGTCATATTATTTGATTTTGTAAACACCTAAATCAAACAACCAATTATATATCTCTTTAATTATAAATAAGGGTATGTTTGGTAGATAAACACATACATAAAGACAATTATGGAAAGTTTTTGAGTTGAAATCTAGTCAGTGGGCTTCATTCATAAAAAAAAAGTTTGGTGGGTTTCAAACGAAAAATTTTAAATTTTAAGGGTTTATGTCTCATTTACTATAAAATTCTATACCTAAGTTAGAGCAACCCTAGCCTTCTTTTCTCGGCGCCAACGCTAGTTCTGCATGTTAGGAGCATGTAATTGGTAGAATCGACTCCAAACAAACAAAACCGAGTTGAGTTAGACCATGTCAGGTGGCCTGGACTTGAAGAGGGTCAAGTCAACCGGAATCCACAATGGTCAGACTAGGTCAATCTGTGGCAGCATAGGACATGTCAATTATGAAGATTAATTTCTTGATCGTGTGTGTATAATGTATCGTAAGTTTTCTTTGTTCACCACTGACTATATATATACTCTCTCTAGGTCTACTAGTCCCTCGTTCACCAAAAAAGACAAGCTACTTACTTTCTTAACAGAAGCCAAGCGGAGGTCCCACATGTTACGCATTTGTTCGTTGATTTGGGTTATGCTGGGATATACCGTTTGGATCTTTTCTCTCCGTTTCTTCTCTTTTTCTCTCTCTTTCTTCTCTTTTTCTCTCTGTTTCTTCTGCTCTGATATTTTTTGCGAACCCTGCATACATATGTTTGAACAAGTTTCATGATAGGAGTCCATTAGTTAATCCCCGATCGAAATGTATTCACATATATAAAACAAAACCAAAAGTAAACTTCAAATAATTGTTTGGAGATCGAGTAACCAACCTGCACCCTTGAATTAAGATATATTAAAAATAGTGTCAGCCCACTTATGGAGAGCAGAACTGAAAAGAGGATTTCGTTCGTGTTGAAACTGGTATTCAGATTTGAACCGAAAGAACTGCAAAAACAAAAATATAAATAACATGGTTATTTTTTTAAATGTAAATGCATTTTTTCAATATTTAAAAGCATGGATGGATCCAAGGGTGGTCCTCTGTGGTAACTGGTTACCTAAGAGGCAAAAGAGGCACCGAGTTGCCACGAATGAGTATGGTGGCTGACTTTTTAGCCACTGATATCTGTGGCTAATGACCTTTTCTTATATCAGGACCACCCAAATAGCCATGATTAGTTGTGGCTAGTGCACCCAAATAGCCACGATTATTTGTGGCTACTGACTTTTTCACCAGGAGCACCCAATAGACACAGTTTTTCAGTGACTATTATGTTTTAGTTATACTTTTGTCTAGTAAATGCATTTCCTTTCAATTCATTTTACCTTTTAGCAGCACTTATTGACTATTAGACACAAACATATGTACATTTTACAAATTAATTCTAATAAAATTTTATCATAGGGTACTCATAAAAGGTCCAAAATAGCAATTTTATTGTAATTCTTTACTTGAATTATCATATATTAGTATAAATTAAATGTTTACAATACTTACATAAATAAAAATAAAGGTTTTATTGGGACCACCCAGACCTAATGGTCTAGATCCGCCACGGCTTAAAAGTGTGTAACCTTTCTTAGATATGCTATTGATATATGTATATGTGATTGGTGAAGAGTTGTTACATGCACACCTCAAATTTCGCAGACCCCACCAGAGAGATTGCAAAAATTTCCTTAGAAGACTTTTTGAGGTCGTCATATCAGATTGGAACGCGTATTGGTAGATACCATAATCCCAGTCTAACTTGGTGACAGTTTCTGAAACTTCTGCAGCGCATGCGTTGCGTAAAAGTGTGACATTGAACATCTTATTGTTTCCGTCGGTGCGTTCACCACAATGGAAGAAAGAATGAATTGATCTGCCAGTACGTATCTGATTATTTTTGCGCAGATACTCCTGCCAACAAGCTAACTTTCGGTCCACCGCCAAAAAATACCACAGAGCTCCAAATAGCTGAAGGACCAAAACGAGGAGCATATGAAACTGAGAATGTGACTAAATCAAGCAATTTCATTATTCTAGATGATCAAAAACTTACATGAGAAGCAAGGATGAACGGAAGGAGGTCCAAAAGAGATTTAAGAAATCTTCCTATTCCAGTCTTTATACCAGCGTGGTGATCCAGCAGTAGATAAAGATTATAATCCCGCAGAACATATTGGATTGGAATTACATAAAAAAAATTATTGTACACGCCATTCTTGTTGGTATATTTCCCAACTAGTATCATGGCCTGATCAACACATGTAAACAAACAACAGTTAACGTTGTTAATTAGTAACAAATTTTTCTATCAATAAAAATTGTTGCTCAGTAGCATAATTAATCTGAAGTGCGTCGAGAATACCTCTAGAATGGGAAGAGCAGCACAAATGCGAGGTAGAGCAAGGAACAACCTGAGTGATTTCTCTCGCTTCAAGTATTGGGAAATTTTGGGAAATCTCTCCGGGACAAGCAAAGTTGTCCAGGAATCAAATGAGTAATGGAAAATAATGTTTTTGTTATTGCCATCGTTTCTGGGACTTTGCGATAAGAAAAGAGCAACATCAGTTGCGTAAAATACATCACCGAATGTTCGTAAACCAAAGCATATCCAAATCAAATTTTGGTTTCGGTAGAAGCAATTGCGGTCGTTGTCAAAGACAGGAGCGTAACAGATCAAAGGATCAACAAATACTGAAAGTGCAGATGATGCTATAAAGATGAAATCCCAGTACGAAAGAAAAGCTTGTACCGAACGACTCTTAGTCAGATTTCTCAACGATACATCTCGTCGCCAATTTACACCACTTCTTAGTGCTCCAACTTCCTTTGACGAAGATTGCCCCCTTAAAATATGCCCATCTTCATCACTGAACAGGGTAGACACACAACCAACAAACATTGTAAATTACTTTTGCGCCCCCATCGGCAGTAATAAGGCTGCTTTTTGCACTTAACGCACTAATTGTTTCTTCTTTTCGGTAAATTCAACCCATCTATATCTTTCATGCTTTGTGATTTTTCAGTTTTTATTTTATATAAGGGGAGACTGTAAAGAAAAGAACTTAGTTATACCTCAGCTCAACTGAAACAGATACATCATTAACGGGATTGATCATAACTGGTGCAACTCTTTATAATTCCTCGCTCCTGGTATTGTAGCTAGGTAGCTTGCTAGCACCTAATAACATTGAAGCCTGCAAATATTAGACAAATATATATGGAAACCAATTCAGACATATATTAAGAGATAACTAAAGAATTTAACTAGCTAGCTATATGCTAATTGATTAACCAGAGGTACATGGATCGATTTGGAAAAACGAACCGCGAACGACCAGCACGAACTGAATGAAATGAATTCCCCTTGTCTTGGAGTCTATAACCAATTCTCTGGACTAAAAAGGTGACACGTATTAATAACTACTTTGTAGTCCTCTTTTTTTATAGTCTACACACAATGACAAGTTTGAATTATTTTCGAAGTGATCTACCGACAAAAAATGCAATGACCAAAACTACACCATAAAACAAGTCAACAACATGCAGGAGGTCCTAATAACTACTTTTGTAGTCCTCTATTTATAGTCCACATAAAATGACAAGTTTTGAATTATTTTCGAAGCCATCTAGTAACCAAAAAATCAATCAAAATATAAATTAAAGACCAAGACTACACCATAAAACAAGTCAACAACGTGCAGGTGGTCCTAATAACTACTTTGTAGTCCTCTATTTATAGTCCACATAATGACAAGTTTGAATTATTTTCGAAGCGATCTAGTAACAAAAAATACAATCAAAACATATATTCAAGACCAAAAGAGTTGGACAATATAATTCTGGTTCTCTGGGTCTTCTGTTTTCCCCAAGCCTTTTTCTTCTAATATACTTGCATGCACACATTACAAAGTCGTCTCCGTCAGTTACAACCACATGCCACAAACCAAAAAAACAATTAGCAAATCAAATATTAGATTTGGGTTGCTAAACAAGCGGCCTTAAAAATATTATTGATCAAGGGCGACTTGTGAGTTGGAAATCACAATTAACCTCAAGCATAACATGCAATTAAGTGGGGATTAGGGGCATTATAATGTTAAGAAAACGGAACATTGAAATCTGACTACAATGTAATGCATAATTTATATCTTGATTTTCCCGTCTCGACTCCCGCAGCTAGGGCTGGAAACGGTAAGAAAACCAAAAATAACCGACCCGAACCGACTATTCGGTTTGGAGAAAATGAAAACCGATCCCGAACGGTATATTCGGGAACCGACTCTCGGTAAAACCGACCATGTCGGTTCGGAATCGGGTCGGTTGGTGTAGTAATGGATAACAAATAAAAACAAATCCATACAACCCATTACCATTAAGTGGATGTTGGCGCAGTGGTAAAATGCTAGGAAATACCATTTCGGTTCGACACCCAGAGGTTGCATTTTTTCGTGACAAATACCATTTCGGTTCGGTTCGGTTCGGTAAAACTGATAAACCAACTATAAAACCCGAAACCGACCCCTGACTCTTATCGGTTCGGTAATAAAAATTGAATTTTGGTTCGATTTTACTTTCGGTTCGATCTGAATCGGTTCGGTAGTGATTTGGGAGCGGTTCGGTTCGATTTTTGGGTTCAAAATTCCAGCCCTACCATCTTCGATCATGGTCCAAAGATCATGTGCTTCCAGAAACGTCTCTATTTTGATGGCCCAGTAGTCGTAGTTTCGACCATCAAAACTCGGACTCTTGGTGTCACTTGAGTTAGAACCAGCCATGTTAGACATGGATCTACTCGATTCACAGATTTCACCTCAATCTAAGATACACCTGGCTCTGAGGCCATGTTAAAGATCATAGTTTTGGATAGTGTTTTGGTATTTGGTTGCTGTATTGTATGAACACTTGTGAGTGTTCAATGGATTTCTGTAAAGTTTGTATGAAAACTTGTTATGAAAGAAAACGAATGCAGAGAGAATATGAGCTGAAAATTCTTCTATTGATTCATAGTATTACATCACAGGAAAGTTGCTGCTTGTTATAACAATACAGCCTGTAAATCATCACAGTACATCAACCATTAGATTCCAAACTAACTCCATTAGCCGTAGGATGTTACCTAACCACTCGACCAATCACAAAGCTTTAATTCGAACGGAATCTCCTTTCAACAATGTATAAAACGCATAGCTTCATTTAAATCAAAACGCCAGCTTCATACTTCTGGGAAATTTCCAGAACTTGAATACTGAAGCCTATTAGCTTCACTTTCCTTCAGCTGCAAGTATCCCTGTGATCCAGCTTAGTCTTCAACACCGTCGACCTAAATGTCATCAAGACCGCCGCTTGCTGGCGAGGTTGAAGATGACTAGTACATGATCACCGCCCGAAACGGCGTTCAGGGCCATTCCGACAGCCGAGAGTCGACGTTCTCACCCGAAATCTGAGTTGCTTTTGCTGTTCTTACATCAAACAACACTGAGGCTGTGGTAAGTTTTATCCTTTGGATTATTGTGAATTACCCATTTGTTATTTGTTGTAATGATTATTTTGTCTGTAATTGGTCGTTGCCCACAGCGGACGATCTCTCAGGACTTCGTCTTCATCTCTCATGCCCATATGGACCACATTGTATGTCAATTTATCTGCTTAGATTGATGGGCTTTTGTTCTTGTTTGGTTTTTTTGTTTGTTGAACGAAAAGTTTTGGTTTTTGCGTTGACTTGTTGGTGTTTTCTTCTGTGTACTTGTGATGTTGGAAACTTGACATGGTTGGTGAACTTAACATTCGTGTTTGGTAGAAGTAGGCATTGTGTTACCTCTCTCAGTCTTTAATTCTGTAAGACTCTGATGAATAACATATGTTGAGATTTATTGAAGTATTACCTCTATGCGTGATGTATTTGACAGGGTTATATAGTCTACAAAGAGAAACAGAAACTTAAGCAGGAGTACATTGGCCTTTCTGGGAATGAAATTAAGACGTTGAAATCATCGGGTGTGGAGGTGTGTCATCAAAGTCCTACCTAGGATTGTTTGGCTGCTTCTTTAGATCTCTATTGCTTGCCTCCATCATTCTTGATATCTGATTTTGTCGTATGGTTTTCTCCAGATAATTAGTCATGCAGAGAGGTGGGGAGCTGGTGTATGCACGCTAGGTGTTTGATGAAATGCCTGAGAGGGATGTGGTTTCTTTTGAAGTAATATTCCCTGCAGAAATTTAAACATTCAATTATATGCTTTTCAGTTAGCTTTCTTCTATATTCTATATCGCCTTGTAATGTGCTCTCTTTGTTTTCTTGACGTATGCAGTTAATTGGAAATACCCCATTGGTATATCTCAACAATGTTGTAGATGTTTGTGTAGCCAGAATTGCTGCCAAGCTGGAGTCAATGGAACCCTGCTTTAGTGTAAAAGACATGCATACTCTTTGTCACTTTTCCCTTAGGGATGTTTTGGTTTGTCCTAGTATATGAAAACAATCAAGCAAGTAAGAGTGATGTAGAATTATGTAACTTTGGCTTTGAAATGCGAAATTTGCTTCCTTGATTTGCCCCATTTATTTGGTTCTTCTTCATTTGTTAAAGTTTAGTGCAATATAATTATGTAACTTTGGTACAAATTTGTGCGTTGTGAAGAAGAACCGTTTGCTGTAATAAATGAGAGTCATTCAATTTTCAGGTAAATTTTAGAGTTTATAGATTCAATTGTACTCATAAAATAGAGTGATTATATAAATGATATATGTTGCTACTTGAATTAAAAAAAGGAATGAATGTTTTATCTACATGCGGGAGGTGATAGATTATGTAACTATGGAAATCGATAGTGGTGGTGGTTTCCATCATATCGTATTTTTATCATATCATCGGGCATTTTAGGATATTTATTAGTCTTAAATATGTATTATGAAATGATTAAACACTTCCTATAGTTTCATTCAAAACACAAATGATGACTGAGAGTGAAGCATGCTCGTGGCAACTCTACCAAGGTTGGCTCAAGGTCAAACCATCTCAAAAGGAAACAATACAAGTCTTGTAAAGACACTACAGCAAGAACATAGATAATTGAAAAGAACCTGGAGAGAGGTAATTGCACTCTCACTATCATTGAGCTTCTGTTCCTGTTCATTCACCACCACTGACTTGGGTTCTAAGACAAACCTGCCTACCATAACCAACAAGTTTAACCTTATCATCCCAAAAAAACATATATAATATATGTTTATAACAATCAATCAAATCTAAGATCTTTCGATTATCTAACTTTGTGAAACATATGAACGACACAATTAGACATCAAATGAGCCGCTTATATTGATTATCTACTTGTTTTGCATACACATGCTAAGGTGGCAAGTGTGGATTAGTTATTGAATTGGCCGCTTTAATGCTTTTAGAATGCTCTTGTAAGATGTTGCTAACCCTTGAATCATTTGAAGATTTTATACAATGTTTGGTATGTTATAGAGTTGTCCCTATTATGCAATTATTTGAGGAAGTATTATGGAAAGGCTAATTAGTTTAAGTCTTGTTCGAGTCTTTGTTTTTGTTCTTTTGAGTTTTATTTACTCGAGGACTAGTAAAGCTTAAGTTTGGGGGTATTTGTTAGGTGTTTATTTACTCTATATTTTACCTTTTAATTGATTGCTTTTATGCCATGAATTTAATATAAAAAAGATTTATTACGTTATTTTGCACACAATCTGTCTACAGGTACATTTGACGCGTTTCTAGTCAAAAGATGGGTTATTTGGACGACTTTGCATTTGGAAATATTACTGGTGAAATCTGAGACGTTGAAGATCGATTTCCCAAAGTTTCAGAGTTTTCTCTTGGGCCATTTATTTTATATTGAATTTACAAATTGGCCCAATTGTGAAAGATTGGATCGTTGAAGGCTTTCCAAATTTTTGCTAGAAGCCCGCAAATACTTAAATTGAAGATGAGACAAAGATCTTTAAGCCCAAAATTTGGTGGATTTTCGCAGGCTCATTTGGAGGCCCAAATCAGTCATTGAATCTGCTGCCAAGTTCTCCCCAGTCCATTAGGAATTGTGGTTGTGATTAATTACCTTTTTGATTAGAATTAGGGTTTTCTAATTTGGTAGGGATTTGTTGATTCCCTATATAAGTTGGGCAGCAGCTTTGCTGCCGCACACCTTAGATCTCATCACCTTTAATCTTTGCTTGGCCGAATTGCTTTGGAAGCCGAGGCGAACGGCGAGTTGGAGCCTTGGCTTTGGGAGTTTCTGTAACCTTTATGAACTGTTATTTTAACTATGAACATGTGTAGCTAATTTCTTAGCTAGGGCTAGATGTAGCCCGATCATGAATATTCGGATTTAGATATTGGTTTTATCATACTTTGCTACATGTTGATTATCAGATTGATGTTTGTGGGAGGATAAATAACGGGACCCGTGGTGCCATGTGGCATTGTGGGACGGGACCTGTGGGTTAGTGAGAACAAGAGAGGTGTGCTGCATGAGTGGGATGGTGATGATTAAAGATGAGAAACATGTGGGGCCCGTGGGATTGTGTTATATGCCTTATGGATGTGAAGCATGAGCGGGGCTCGTGGTTTGGGAGGCATGAAGCAAATAACTCATGGGCCTATGTGCACAAGGAATGGGCTTGTTGTGCAACAAGCTAACAAGAATAATGGCCAATTACTTGTAACATATGACGAAGTCAACCCGCATCCACACCTCTGCCCACTAACTCCAAGATACCAAGCTACAGGCACATGATGCTAAGAAGTTACTCAAGTGTGTGGCCCATGAACTGAGAGTCATGAGGGAGTGATATGTGGGTAAGACCCGTGGTGGAGTGGGGCTTAACTTCCAAGAACCTACGATTATATAAAGGGGGAACCTGTCACACCAGGGAGGTACGGGAATTCTGATATAAGAATTAGCCAAGAGAGTGTGCAATCTTTGACTTGGGCGTCGGAGTGTATTTTGCAGGTACACCCCCCCGCCTGCTCGTGATTGGGAGTTTTTCTCCGGCGAAGATTTGGAAGCGTGCGTTATGAGGCCAAGAACCTGTGGAAGCATTTCTTCTTGTAAGAAATCCTGCTCCAACAATTGGCGCCGTCTGTGGGAATCTCGCAAATTGTTTAAGAAATGGCCGAATCTGCACAAGGGAGCCCAAGTCAATCCGCCAACACAAG
Organism: Spiraea crenata; assembly: GCA_033992175.1. Classification (NCBI taxonomy): domain Eukaryota; kingdom Viridiplantae; phylum Streptophyta; class Magnoliopsida; order Rosales; family Rosaceae; genus Spiraea; species Spiraea crenata. The sequence continues at coordinate 1,331,040 of JAVBHV010000012.1, read as the reverse complement.
ATCCAATCCACAATCTGATCAACGAGCTCCTGAGCCCAACCTGGCCGTTGTTCAATTCAAGAAGATCATGAAAGAACTGCGTGCGACAAGGAAAATTGCTGAAGAGGCCATGAAAAAGGCTGAAGGGCAGGGCCAATCTGGAGGCCCAATTAGTGAAGGCAAAAGGAGGCGTGGGACTGATGACAGTTCATATGAAGCTTCAGACTCATCCAACCCTCATCCAAGTGACCATGGAGAAAGGAGAGAGAGTCAAGGCGACGCTTTTAAGGGCAACAAGAAGGCAAAGAATGGAAACTTACGCGGGCAAATTGAGAAGATCGTCAAAGGGTATAAACCCCAAACGCCGGCTGAGTTAGCTTTGGAGGCGGCCAAGGGAATCTGTAAGTCTCCATTCACTGACGACATCTTGAAAGCTAGGAAACCGGCTAAGTTTTCAGCACCAAAGTTCAAGCTGTTTGATGGCACAACCGATCCCGTCGAACACATATACCATTTCCAGCAGCAGATGATACTCGAGGGAGATGACGAGGCCTTGCTATGTAAGTTGTTTCCTTCAAATTTGTCAGGGTCGGCTCTAACTTGGTTTAGGCAACAGTTAAAACCCAAGTCAATTGGAGGCTTCACCCAGCTTTGTGAAGCATTTATATCACAGTACATCTGTAACCAGAAGAGAAAGAAGGATGTTACCATCTTGTTCAGCACCAAACAGAATGCAGGAGAAAGCCTGAAGTCTTATCTGAAAAGGTTCACTGAAGAAATGTTCACTTTGGAGGAGTGCGATTCGCATACCGCCTCATTGGCATTTCGGGAAGGAGTCATGCCCGGAACCAAGATGCATCGATCTTTGATCAAAGCTCCCCCGCTTGATATGAGGGAGGTAATGGCTCGTGCAGATGGAGTCATTAGGCTAAAGGAGGAAGAACTCACGCTCTCGAAGCGAGCTACTGCAGTCATAGCAACACCAAAGCAGTCAACTCAACCAAAGAGGGAAGAGAAACCTCAATACTCTAGGGGTAGCTACGGGGACAAATTCAAGTCAAACCCTACCTTCACCAAACTCACTATGAGTTTATCTCAGCTGTTTCAGGAAAACAAAGTGAAAGACATATTTAGGACCCCACCTGCTATTCGCGAGCCACCAGAGAGGCGGGACCGAAACAAAATGTGTGCTCATCACAACGATTTTGGCCATAATACCAACAACTGTAGGAGCTTGAGGTATCAGGTGGAAGCAATGTTGAGGAAGGGGATGCTAGCGCAGTACCGTGCAGGGCTAGAGAATGAGCAGAAGAAAGGCGAGGAACAGAAGGCAATCACCAGAAATATCACGACTGACAAAGATTTACTCGAGATCAATGTTATTCATGGCAGACCCAATCCCCCGGAAGGAGAGGAAGCACGGTCTTGATCCCAGATGAGGGAAGCAGAAAAGATAAGGTGCATGAATGGAATCTCTTCAGCACCGGAGTCAGCAAAAGCTTTGGAGAAGGTAGGAGTCATCTATTTCACGCAAAAAGACAAGGAAGGAATCCGATTCCCGCATAACGATGCGCTAGTGGTCACCTTGCGAATCGTGAACTCAAAGGTTAAAAGGGTCATGATAGACGGAGGAAGCGATGCAGATGTGATGTTTGGAACACTTTCAAGAGAACGAATATAGATGAAAAATAGATCACCCCGAATCTGACCCCTATCTACGCATTCGAAGGGACGAAGGCGAGCCCAATTGGGGATGTGACCCTACCCGTAACGGCAGCAGGTAAAACTCTCTTTGTCACCTTTGTCCTTGTGGATGCACCGAGTGCGTACAATGTTATAATGGGCAGAGACTGGATCCATCAAATGGATGGAGAGGCGTCGACTCGATGCTTAGTGATGAGATGTGCAGGTTGGCAATGAGGGGGGTAATTTTCAATTAAGTCACGGCAAGTACAAACAATTCACACAACAGATTACTTAGGTGACCAGTCACCTAAAGTAATGAACTCTAACCTTTGTTTCTGTACTGAACAACGTGACCAGTCACTTGGTTTCCACACTAAAATAAGTGACCAGTCCTTTAATTAACAGTTTGTGTATGCTTGTGAAGTTGTTCAAAACACATTCGAATGCTATGCCAACTTAGGTTCCCAAAACAGATTCAGTGAGGATGAACTCTGCGGGCTATCCACAACTACAGCCTACTCAATTCCAGCGGTTCTAATGCAGCAGTTTATAGGATGACCAGTCACTCGATATTGTCCAGATTGCATGTTAAGTCAAGTTGGTGCATAATTAAATTCTGATTTTATGATTAGCCAAGTGGTTAACAAATCAAAGAGATGGACACAATGTTTTGGTACCCGGAAAAACCCCAAAGGGTAAAAAACCGGGGGTCTATCAGAAGACCGGCCTTCCACTATGAAACGGCAAAAAGATGCCCAATACAAGGTTCATACAATGCTCAATATCTAATGTACCTAGTCTTAGATGCAGCAAATCCTCGTGCGGCTTCTTCTTCAATCGCTTCACCTCCAGATGGTACAGATGACTGGTCATTCACTTTCCAGAGAATACACACGTATGTCTGGTCAGCGGCACCAAATGTATAAGCTGTGATTATATGTGACTAGTCACCAGCAGAGTTACAGAGAGCTAACAAGCTTCAGTAAAACCGCTGGACAATGAGTGTTCTTCTGCGACAGTTACAAAACTGGGCAGAAAAACTTGAAGTCAAAAGACTCCTAAATATCAATCTTATCTCAAATAATGTGTGAACATGGGAGACAAGATCAAAGACCACTATTTCAACTTCTAAATTAAATGAGTTTTGAAAAACAAGGAAGTTGAAACGGTGAAGATGAGAACTTCTTCAAGGTTTCCTTCAAAGATATGATTTTGAAAAGAACTAAAACTTAGAAGAAATTCATGTGCTTGCCATCTTATGAATCTTTGTAGAAACTCAACAAGAATGAAGGTTCACAAAGATTTAAGATATGTTTCCGAACAAGGAGGCAGCAAGATAAGAGAGTTTTTGAAAGATGAATGTTTGAAATGTTTTATGCAAAAACCCCAAAGAAAGGTGGCGGATAGAGTTTGGTATTTAAAGCCAAGGAAGAGGTGAAAGGGGCGGCTCAGATCTCACAAGAGGAGCGGCTGAGATTTTCTTAAGCAATTTTAACCTAGGCAGAATCGAGATAGTGGGATGCATTTGAATACACAGCGGTTAAAAGCATGCTTCAGCCGGATAAAGACATGACCTGTCTAAACCGGGTAAAAGAGTGTTCTCTCAGGTGACCAGTCACCAGTTGACTACACAACGGTTAAACAGATGTTCAGTCAACCCGGATAATAACATGACCTGTTAAAACCGGATAAACCACTGACTCTGTCAAGCAACTGATCACCAGCGCTGTCAGGAATTGAGCTGTCAAAAGCAATGCTTAAGGTGACCAGTCACCAAACATGTGAAAACTGGAATTTGATGAAGAACACATTTTTCTCAATTTTAAACCTAAGTTTATGAAAACCTTATGCATATGCAAATGATGCTACATGTTGAATTAATCACAGTGCAACTGAACCTGTCTTCATTTCTTGATCTTCACTTCAATCACCTATCACTAAACTTCATCCTAAACTTCTAAAACCTAAATTGAGCATGTGAATGATTTTACAATGTTTTTGTTACAAGGATAGCCAATATTACATTAAGTCTAAGATACAAATATCCTACAAGATGTTTGTCAGAGGACCGACGAACGACGGTTGATATCAAAGGTGACCAAGCAGAGGCTAGGAGGTGCTACAACATAGCTATGAATCTGAAGGCTGCGAAGCAGCCAAGCGAGGAGCATTTATAGCAATTAACGGAGGACCCACCAGAACAGCTAGAAAGTGATCCAGAACCCCCAACAATTGAACCACTAAGAGAAAAGGTTTTGGACCCTTCTGACCCAGAAGGAAGGTATTGGTGGGCTCCCTCCTAACCGACGACGAAGTCGTCCAGTTGATCAAGGTGCTCAGAGACAACAAAGATGCTTTTGCGTGTTCGCATGCAGATATGCCAGGAATCCACCCCGATATGGCATGTCATCGCCTGAATGTAGACCCGAGTTATCCACCATATCAGCAGAAGCAAAGGAGATTCGCACCTGAGCGAAATCAAATAATTAGCGATGAAGTGGATCGGCTACTCGAAGTCGAGTTTATACGTGATGTTTGGTGTCCAACTTGGATCTCAAATGTCGTGGTAGTAAGAAAGAAGCTCGGGAAGTGGAGGGTGTGCATAGATTTCACAAATCTCAACAAAGCATGTCCCAAGGATTGTTATCCATTGCCAAAGATAGATCAAATGGTGGATGCCACTGCCGGGTATGAACTCCTCACGTTCTTAGATGCTTACTCAGGTTATAATCAAATTCCAATGGCAAAGGAAGACCAAGAGAAAACAGCATTTATCACTGAGCGAGGCCTGTACTGTTACAATGTGATGCCATTCGAGCTGAAAAATGCCGGATCCACATACCAAAGGTTAGTCAACAGGATGTTCAAAGAACACATTGGTAAGATGATGGAAGTGTACATAGATGACATGGTTGTTAAGAGCAAGGAGAGGTCGCAGCACTTGGAGCACCTGCACGAAATCTTCCAGATATTGCGAAAGTACAAAATGCGACTAAACCCGAAGAAGCGTGCATTTGGTGTCTCATCTGGACAGTTCCTAGGGCACATAGTGAACCGACAAGGCATTGAACCAAACCCAGTGAAAGTAGAGGCACTACAGAACATGGCGCAGCCAAAGACGCAAAGGGACGTGCAAGTGCTAACGGGGCGGATAGCAGCACTCAGTCGATTCATCTCAAGGTTGTCAGACCGGTGCAAACCCTTTTTCCAAGCGATCCGAAACAAGAAAGGAGAAATCTGGGGGAAAGAACAAATGGAAGCATTTGAACAGCTGAAGAAGTATCTGACAAGCCCTCTTATTTTGGCAATACCAAAGGATGGGGATCCTTTGTATGTGTACTTAGCCGTGAGTGAGAATGCAGTGAGTGCCGCGTTGTTCAGAGAGGAAAATTCAATCCAGCAACCTATCTTCTACATCAGCAAAAGCCTCATCGAAGCAGAGAAAAGGTACTCACTATCTGAGAAACTAGTACTAGCACTTATAACTACTAAAAGAAAGCTTCGCCAATACTTGGAGGCGCATACCATCATTGTGTTAACCACACAGCCCATCAAGGCGATATTGTCAAAACCTGATTTGTCGGGGAGAGTCACAAAGTGGGCCATTGAGCTTAGCGCATTCGACATCGGATATCAGCCTCGAAGCGCAATAAAGGGTCAGGTAATGGCCGATTTCCTAGTGGAGTGTTATCCTAGCAACGGGTTGCAAGGGGGCAACACAGATAAAGATGTGAGTCCCGATGTTAAATGGGAATTATACGTAGACGGGTCATCTAACGGTACAGGCGCAGGGGTAGGAATTGTCTTGTCATCTCCGGAAGGAATTGAATTGGAATGTTCTGTACGCTTGGAGTTTGCGGCCTCCAACAATGTAGCAGAGTACGAGGCTTTAGTGCTTGGCCTGAAACTGGCGAGACTCCTGAAGATACAGCAACTCGCTGTGCGCAGCGATTCTCAATTGATAGTCGGGCAAACGACAGAGGAGTATGCAACCAAAGACGAAAGAATGGGAGTGTATCAACAGTTGGTAAAAGAATTAGCGCGCAATTTCGAGCAATTTGAGTTAAAGCAAATACCAAGGGAAGAAAATGCTCGAGCAGATCGGTTGGCTTGCACCGCTTCAGCATCACAAGATGATTATACCAGGGTGGCAGCCATAGAGTGCTTGATGAATCCCAGCATAGAAGAAACTAAGAGACAAGTGCTACAGCTAGACGTTGAGGAACATACTTGGATGACCCCGATCATCAATTACCTGACCCAAGGAACCCAACCTGACGATCCAGTTGAAGCAAGGAAGCTACGAACGAAGGCAGCGAGGTATGTCATTATAGATGGTACTCTTTATCGTAGGTCATTTTCAGGCCCATGTCTAAGATGTTTAGGACCTCGAGAAGCTGAATGGGCCTTAAGAGAAATTCACGAGGGAACATGTGGAAACCACACTGGAGGAAGGAGTCTTGCGCACAAAGCTCTAACCCAAGGGTATTTTTGGCCTTACATGGCACGGGATGCAGAGGTGTACGCGCGAAAATGTGACAAATGCCAAAAGCACGTAGCAGTGATAAGACAACCCGCCGAAGACCTCCATCCAGTCACAGGACCTTGGTCGTTTGCACGGTGGGGAATGGATATTGTGGGACCTCTGCAGACCGCGCCTAGTGGAAAGAAATTTGTCCTTTTAGCTACGGACTACTTCACTAAGTGGGTGGAGGCAGAAGCATACAAGACCGTAACCCAAACCGATGTGATAAAGTTCCTGTGGCGAAACATAATTTGTCGATTTGGGACGCCAAGAGCAATCGTGACAGACAATGGAACCCAGTTCGACAATCGAAGATTTAGGAGCTACTGTGCTGAAAAAGGAATCACCCAACATTATTCATCTAGAAGCTATCCGCACGAGAATGGGCAAGCTGAGAAGACCAACAGGACAATCTTTGAGTGTCTGAAAAAGAAGCTTGAACAACGAAAGGGCAAGTGGCTCGATGAACTGCCCAACGTTTTGTGGGCCTACCGAACAACAAAGCGGAAACCAACCGAAGAGAGCCCATTCTCCTTGGCTTATGGAACAGAAGCAGTTATCCCCACAGAAGTTGGAATACCCACGATTCAAACCATGGTAGTAGATAGCAAGGACAACGAGCGACAATTGGCCCTAAACTTGGATCTACTCGAAGAGCAAAGAGAAGTTGGTGCGCTCCGACTCGCCAACTACCAAAATCAAGTCACTAGGTACTTCAACAAGCATGTCAGGTCGCGAAGGTTCAAACAAGGAGAATGGGTATTGAGGAAAGTCATGGCAAATACCAAGGACCTTAACGCAGGCAAATTTGGACGCACATGGGAAGGACCATACGAGATAATTGAAACGTTCGGAAAAGGTGCATACAAGCTCAAACACATTGAAACTGGTCAGTATGTCCCACGCCCTTGGAATGCGATTCATTTGAAAAAGTACTATGTTTAGTTTGTTTCTTGTTTTCATGTTATTAGATAGTGGGTCTACCCCGCTATATGTTTCGTAATTACTGCCTGTTGAACCTTGCTGTTGGCTAGTGGGTCAACCCCAATTATCCGTGTTATCCCTTATCGATTGATGAATAAAATCCGCACATTCCCAGAAGATTTTGGAGTACAGAATTACGTCTAAAATGGTTGACAACCAAAGTAGATTCAGGGGCGAATTCTGTTGAAAAAAATTCAATTGGCTGAAGGCCAAAACGGAAGTAGAAAAGTCAAAGACATACGGCTGAAAGCCGCATCTTTGGTGGCAAACCAAAAGCAATTGCGTAGACAGAACATAAGGGTCGAAGACCAGTTCCTCAATTGCGCCTAGACGAGAACCGTCAAGTAAGGGTTCATTGAACCATATAGCCCGTGAAGGGAATGAAAATAAACAAAAGGCTAGAGAGCCGAACGAAAAGCATTTCGAACGATACAAAGTTTCACACCATGAAAAGAAAAGCAAATAGAATTCATTGACTTGCAGAGGGGAACCCTCAGATTAAAAGCACAAAAGAACTACCAAGTTACGGTGAAAGGAAAGTAACGCTCCTAGGTTGGTCTAGCAGCAGCAGACTATAAGAGGTCTAGCTTATTCAAGACGAGATAAAATTAATCAAAGGCAATATGTAAGCTTTCCCAATCGACATAAGGGAACTTGGCTTTGGCTTTAGCACGGAAGTAACGAATGCCTTGCTTGAACCCGTCGTGGAAACCGGCGGAACGAGCAGCCTCAACCACTCGATCTGCAGCTTGTAAGTCGTTTTTAAGGCGGCTGATGTCATTACAAGCAGTGCTCACCAAGCGATGTGATGCCTGTAGTTCACTCCTGAGACGGTTGATAGCATCATCGGCATCAGCAAGATCTTCTTTCAGCAGGGCACACTCGTGCACCAGTATCGAGTACTCTGAATAGCGAGAGTAACCCATGGGACGGGAAGAGGGACCCGCCTCATCTCTCCCCGTAAATTTGGGCAAAAGAGAATCTCTTTCTGAAGAGTTCCTGCATTATGCAATAGGACTTTCAATGCTCCTCATGCAAACAGCAGGGCTTGCAGATCGAGTGGTGCGGGGAATACCACCAGACTTGGTAGGCAACCTGGAACGACGAGTCGAGTCTGGAATCTCTAAGTGATCAGAAGCCCTCTGGGGGCGCCAGAGGAAAATGCAGAAGCAGAATGCATTTCGAGGATACCGTTGGAGTTCCTCCGCGTGGGAGAGCTTCCACTTCCCTTGCGCGGAACATCGGCGCAAAGTTGACACCCATCCCTTTCCTTTCCTTATATAGGCATATTCAGATCACTTCAAATAGTTCAAAATTTGAGAAAAGTTGAACGTTGTGCAAACTAAATGCGAGAGAATTGGGGTGGTACCGCCGAAATTGGAGTAAGTTTTGTGAATTCGCGTTTTTTGAGGGGCAGGGTTAGAGAAAGTGTGAAGAGATAAATTTTAAATTGTGATGGAATCAAACCCCCAGGGGTGGGGGGGGGGGAGGCTGTTGGAGGACATGGGGCCCCAGGTTTTGACTTGGAAGCTGTAGGTTATTTTATGATTGGCTATCCTTGTCACAAAAACATTGTAAAGAATGTAACAAGCTCAATTAGAATTTAAGGTTTTATTTCTAGATTTCTAGAATATTTGAAGAAGCTTGGGAGTTTGAAGATTGAAGATGCATTCATATTTAAGATTCATTTGCATAAATCTTTTGTGTCAAAATATAGGTCCTTATGTTTACAAGTCAAAAAGTTTTTAAAACACTTTAAGGTTTTATACTTGTTTTCACAAAAATAAGGATTTCAGGATTTCCGTGACTAGTCATCTATTTCATGCACGTGAAGGTTGACTGCTTTACTGACAGAGTTGATTAGACAGTGTAGGCTTTTATCCGCTGGTCAGTCAACTGCACCCCACTCACTCGGATCTGCCTAGGTTAATTTAAAAAGGAGAGTTTAAGGTTTAATCTTAGCCGTCCATATCTTATCTCTTTGTGTCTATATAAACACATCTTTATCTTCAATAACGGCTAGGGTTTTCAAGCTAAACATCATTCATATTTTCTGAAAAACTCTCTTGACTAGCTGCATTTTTCCTCTCCGGTTCTTACTTGTCTTCTTGAGTGCATAGATCACTTATATAGAAGCTCTATGAGAAAGTGAGGACAGCTAGTAATTGAATCTTGTTTTCAAAGTTGTTTTCCATTGAAATCACATTAAGCTAACTTTGAAAGAAGGTTCATCTTTCCTAGTTCGGCTTGTTTTAAAAGTTTCCATACTTTGAGTCGAGTTAGGAGTGTGCAACATTTGTCTCCCATGTTCATACATGTTTGTAGACTTTGTTGAGTATTAGAGGTCTCTGACCTTAGTAGGTTTGCTGCCCAGTTTATAGCTGCAAGCATCAAACACAGCCACGGTTTATTTCCTGCAAGTTTACAACTTTCTGGAAATAAATCTGTGACTGGTCATAAATCATCACAGCATACATTTTAGGTGCCACGTTAGAGGAATACTTGTGTATGTCCTTGTAGCGTGTTGACCAAGCAAGGATCCGCTGGAAGTGAAGTGATTGAGAAGAAGCCGCATGAGGGACTGCTGCATCTAAGTTAGGTAACTAGATATTGAGCTTGGTTTGAACCTTGTATTGGGCATCTTTTGCCATTTCATAGTGGAAGGCCGGTCTTCTTATAGACCCCCGGTTTTTTATCCCTTTGTGGATTTTTCCGGGTACCAAAACTCTGTGTCCATCTCTGTGTACTGTTAAACATTCGGCTAAACTAAAATTGGATTTAATTTTGCACAAGTTCACTTAACATGCAAACTGGATAATTATGCCTGACTGGTCATCTTAACTGCTGCATTAGAAACGCTGGTTTGATATAGTTGTAGTTGTGGATAGCTCACGAATATCAATCTCACTGATTTCGTTGAGGACCTAAGTTGGCATTGCATACGAGTGTTGTTGACCTAAGCACAAGCATCCACAAGTAATATCCATCAAGTACTTAATCTGTTAAAAGTTCATCACACTGTGACTGGTCATCTGTGTGATCTGTTTGTGTTGTTTGTTAATTAAGAGGGAAATAATTTAAAATACCCCCTTCATTGCCAACCTGCAATTGGCATCAGAGCAGGGCTTTAGACATACTTAAAGTAAGGTCTTGGGTTGGTTGGTTTAAGGGTCTAGACAATGGAGAGAGATCGAGTAGCCGGTTCGGTGAACTCACCTCCATACTTCGATGGCACAAACTATGCTGCCTGGCGAGATAAGTTCGAAATCTTTCTTGATGCGTATGATGAATTTGCTTTCCAATATTTGTCTGTTGAATGGCGTCCTCCGTTTAGAATTGTTGACGGTGAGAGAGTGAACATACCTAGAGATGACTGGACAGAGGTTCAGGTCAATGCATCAAATGCTAATAAAAAGGCTAGGAACGCCATAGCTGTTGCAGTCTCCAGTGCACAATATTCACATATTCAGCACTGTACAACAGCTAGGGAAGCGTGGGACAGGTTGCGTGTCATTCACGAGGGTGATGACCAGGTTAGGGACCTAAAGCTTGAAATGGTCCTGTCCGAGTTTGAAGAACTCAGGATGACTGATTCAGAGAGCTTCTCTGATTTCTATCTCAGACTTGAGAGTGTCACCAATGCCGCGATGAGTCTAGGAGCACCTATTTCAGAATTAACAATTGTTCAAAAGATATTGAGGGTGTTACCGAAGAGGTTTTCCGCGAAGAAGACCGCAATCAAGGAATGTCAAAACATGTCCGACATAAAACTTCCAAAACTTGTAGGAAAATTGAAAACCTATGAACTTGAGTTAAAATTGGAAGAAAGCATGCATAAGAAGGATAAAGGTGTTGCACTGCAGAGTGTGACTGATCAAGTTGAGCTGAAAAGTTCAAAAACAGAAAAGTCATCTTCGGTTGATGATGACATGGCTTTGTTTGTCAAAAGATTTAGAAGAATTCTCAAGGATAGGAAGGATTACAAGGGTGGTGCGAACTACCCTAGAGAGTCAAAATTCAAACCACAAGGTGAAGGGTCAAATGAAAGGAAATTTGAAAAGAATTTTGGATCAAGAGATAACAAGTTCAAGAAGGGTCCAGTTAAGTGTTATACCTGTGGTGGAACTGGTCATATTTCTGTGGATTGTGCTAACAATAGGAAAGGGTCCAACAAAGGCAAGGATAAAGCCTTGAAAGCTTCTTGGAGTGATAGTGAGGATGAGGAATCACATCACTCTGACTCTTCTTCGGATAATGAAGATGATGAGATTGCCTTTGTTGTTAGAATTTCTGATCACAACTCAGCGGGTGAGGAATCCGAGTCGGGTTCACAACACATGACTGATGACGACCAGTCACCTGAGATGTATTGTCCTGTTTTTCATGACTATGACTCTCTTCCCGAGAATCAAACTTATGAGAAGATGTGTGAAAGGTATGATGCCTTATTTGATGAAACTTGTGTGATCAAAGCTGATAGCATTGAGCTGAAAAGGCGTTGTAATGAATTAGAGTTGGAAAAAGCTGCACTTTGTCTCACTTTGCAAGATTACGAGACCGGTCAGTCTAGCAAAGGAAGAGAAAATGCAGATGCCCAGTCGCATAGGTCAAGACTTGAGATTATGTATGAACAGTTGTCTGTCGATTTTGAAAGAGTTAAAAAGGAAAATATTGACCTTAGACATCAGTTGAGTAACTCGGAACACAGTGTTAATCTTATGCACAGTAAGAGTCTTAAGTTGAAAGAAGAAGTTGAGTCACTCAAACAATCTAATGTCTACTTGGTTGGGTACAATAAATCACTGCAAGAAAAAGTTAATGACCTGTCAATTGGTTCAGCAAAGTTAGACAAGATGCTTAATGTTGGAAAAAGTTTTCATGATAAAACTGGTTTAGGATATGTTGCTGGTGAGTCATCTACTTCAGTTTCACGACCTAGGTTTGTCAAAGCTAGTGAGCCACACTCACCGAAGTCACTGGTCATCACAGTTCCACAAGAACCTAGGGGCAATAATAACAAGAAGAGTCACCAAGTGTTGTCTAGTTCCACTGCTCACACAAGAACCAGATTTGTACCCACGTGTCATCACTGTGGAGTAACTGGTCACATCAGACCAAAGTGCAGTAAGCTAAAAGTCAAGAGTTTGTCAAAGCACAATAGCTCACTTAGAGAACAGGTTGATTTGTTGCTTGTTGAAGTAACCAGAATTTCAAAGCTTGTTGAGTCATCTTCTTCACCACCTAGTAAGTCCAAGACTAAATGGGTAAAGAAAAAGGAAAAGTGTTTGGTTGCCTTGTCTGTCTTAAATTTGCGTGATCCAACTCGTTGGTACATTGATAGTGGCTGTTCCAAACACATGTCTGGTAACAAATCTGTCTTTGTAAAGCTTAATGATTTTGATGGTGGTTTTGTTGAGTTTGGGGGAGGAGAAACAGCAAAAATGACTGGTCAAGGAAGTGTTCAACTTCCGGGTTTGCCTCTACTCGAAGGAGTAAGGTATGTAGAAGGCCTTAAGTCCAACCTCATTAGTGTCTCACATTTATGTGATCAGTGGGCAGATGAAGTCTGCATGTCTACAAGAGGTTGTAGGATTGTTGATAGCAATGGTCATGATTTAATTCAAACAGGTAGGTCAAGTGACAATTGCTACACACTTGATAGTCAAATCTTGGCTGCCAAGTTGACCTGTCACTCTGTGACTGATAAGACCACGTCCTTATGGCACCAAAGGTTGGGACATATGAATATAAATGATTTGTACACCTTGGCTAAGAAACAACTTGTTAGAGGTCTTCCTAAGCTAGACAAGCCGTCAAAGCACATCTGTGGTCCTTGTCAATTGGGAAAACAGTCACGTGTTGCACACAAGAGAGTCAAAGATGTTGGAACTTCACATCCTCTTGAACTCATTCACATGGATCTAGTTGGTCCGGTTCAAACCGTGTCTGTAGCAGGTAGAAAGTACATTCTTGTGATTGTTGATGATTTCTCTAGATATACTTGGGTGTCCTTCTTGAGAGAAAAGTCGGATACTTTTCAAAATTTTGTGACTGTGTTCAAACAAATTCAGAATGAGGTGTTGGCTGGTCATCCCTCTATTGTCAGAATTAGGACTGATCATGGTACTGAATTTGAGAACTCTTTGTTTGCTGATTTCTGTGCTAGCATGGGGATCAAACATGAATTTTCGGCTCCAATTACTCCTCAACAAAATGGGATTGTTGAGAGGAAAAATAGAGTCTTGATTGAGATGGCTAGGGTGATGCTAAATAGCAAAAATCTAGCCAAGAATCTGTGGGCCGAGGCCATTAACACTGCTTGCTATATTTTGAATAGAGTCTACTTGAGACCAGGCACAGATCAGACTCCCTATGAGATCTGGAAGGGAAAGAAACCTATGATTAGTCATCTTAGAGTGTTCGGCAGCACTTGCTACATTCTAAGAGATAGGGAGCACTTAGCCAAGTTTGATCCAAAGAGTGATGAAGGCATCTTCCTTGGATATTCCACGACTAGTCGAGCCTATAGAGTCTTCAACCTTAGAACCAATACCATCATGGAATCCATTAATGTCACAATTGATGATCTTGATGCATCAATTGATCAAGCTGTAGATGATGATGGGTTGTTCCCGGAAAAGGTCACTGAGTCCTGCTAGTGAGACTCAGGCAGAAAATGATGATGGGTCATCAGATTCTAACTCTGACAGTTCAGAGAGCTCTAGACAGCCACCGAAAAAGAAGCCAAACTGGGTAGTGTCTAGACATCCTGAAGATAATATCATTGGGTCAGTCAAGGAAGGAGTAAGGACTAGAAGTCAAATTCAAAGTGAAATTGCAAATGTCTGCTATGTGTGCACTGTGGAACCTAAGAATATTAAGGAAGCCCTTATCCATGAGGAATGGATAATTGCTATGCAAGAAGAACTAAATCAGTTCGATAGGAACCAAGTGTGGACTCTTGTCAAGAGACCCGTCACTTCAAATGTCATTGGGACTAAGTGGATCTTTAAGAACAAGAGTGATGAGACCGGAAAGATAGTGAGGAACAAGGCTAGACTTGTTGCTCAAGGGTATTCTCAAGTTGAAGGGATTGACTTTGAGGAAACATTTGCACCCGTAGCTAGACTTGAATCGGTTAGGTTGTTGTGTGCTATTGCTTGTCATCTAAAGTTCAAGTTGTACCAAATGGATGTCAAAACAGCTTTTCTAAATGGTTACTTGAATGAGGATGTGTTTGTTGAACAACCAAAAGGCTTTGAGGATCCTCATATGCCGGATGGTGTTTATAGATTGAAAAAGGCATTGTATGGTTTGAAGCAAGCTCCTAGAGCTTGGTATGATAGACTGTCTAGTCATCTGCTGTCCAATGGATACACTCGTGGATCCGTTGACAAAACCTTGTTCATCAAGCGAACTAAAAGTGATGTGGTTGTTGCACAAATTTATGTTGATGATATTGTGGTTGGGTCTACTTCGGAATCTCAAGTTCAACAATTTATAAAGATTATGACCAGTGAGTTTGAGATGAGTCTAATTGGTGAATTGAATTATTTCCTTGGTTTGCAAGTTAAACAGGAAGAGACTGGTCTCTTCATTTCTCAATCCAAGTATGCTGCAAACCTTGTTAGCAAATTTGGATTCTCCTCTGCCAAACCTGCTAGGACCCCCATGAGTAGAACCACTAAGCTGTCTAGTGATAAGAAGGGCAAGAGTGTTGACCAGACACTCTACAGAAGCATGATTGGCAGTTTGCTGTATCTTACTGCCAGTAGACCAGACATCTCCTTTTCTGTTGGAGTTTGTGCGCGATTTCAAAGTGATCCTAGAGAGTCTCATTTGCATGCTGTGAAAAGGATCATTAAGTACGTTAGTGGAACTCTATCATTTGGTATTTGGTATACTTTTGATACCAATACTAACTTGGTTGGGTTTAGTGACGCCGATTGGGCGGGTTGTAGTGATGACCGGAAAAGTACTTCCGGTGGTGTGTTTTACCTTGGCAATAACATGGTCTCTTGGTATAGCAAGAAACAAAATTCAGTGTCACTGTCTACTGCCGAGGCTGAATACATTGCGGTAGGAAGTTGTTGTACACAGTTACTATGGATGAAACAAATGCTTTGTGACTATGGTATTATTCGTGACCAGTTCACCATCTACTGTGACAACACTAGTGCCATATGCATATCTGAAAATCCCGTGCAGCACTCTAGAACCAAGCACATTGATATTAGGCACCACTTCATTAGGGATCTCGTTGAGTCAAAGATTTTAATGCTCAAATTTGTGCCTTCGGAAAAACAACTTGCTGATATTCTGACCAAACCCTTAGATGATCAGGTCTTGACTGGTCTTCGAAAGAGTCTTGGAATCTGTGTTATGGAATAATTGTGACTAGTCATAGTTGGTGCTTGTACATATTTCAGTTTCCTGCATATCATGCATCATGAAAAATGGAAAATATACAATCAGTCTAGTCTCTTTGAATTGGTACTCTCAATTAAATGATTGTTGAATATAGTTGAAGTACTAGGTTAAGTCACATGTTCATAATCCCATTTCTTGTCAAAAGAGTAAAGAGTATGAGTTTTAAAGTTTGATTGGTTTAAATTTGTTCTCTTCACTTTTCTAAAAACTCTTACTTCTTGATGATGATCAATTGTGTTACCTCTTGTGTTTTCAAAAGAAATGTGTAGTCAAAAAATTGGAGAATTTCCTCGAAAATGAAAACGAGAAGGACAATAAGGCCCTAACTCAAAAAAAAAAAAAAAAGAAAAGAAAAATAAAAAGAAAAATAAAAGTTTTGGGCTTGAGTCAAAATAAAGATGTGTCAATGTTACACCACTCCTTAAAATTCAAATGTGTTCATCACATACCTACACTTAAGATCAAATTTCCAAGTTGTCACTATTTTGAAATTCTATAAGTGTTGTGGGTACATGATTTAGTGTGTAATCAAATGGTAGTCGATTTTCTTTGCAATTCCTACTCAATATGATTTAGACTTCCCATTCCCAAATGTGTCATGTGACCTAGTCATTAAATCAATTATATTCTCTAATCATGCTATTGAGAGTTCAAATTTGAATATGAGTACAAGTTTGGTTATAAAAAAAATAAATAAAAAAAAAAAAAAATAAGTCATGCATTTTATATTTTGTCACATCCATCACTTGTCAAGCACTAGCTATTGGGTTGTCACATTATGATCCATACCTTAGTATAAATCCGATGTGCTTGTTTGATCATTAAAATCCTTGTTTCGGATACTTAGTATGTGTGTGATAATAGTGTGTGGTTGCTTAGTCTAAATTAATGCACCGGTTGAGTGTGGTTGGGCTGGAAACGTATGTGTTTAAGAGAGTTGTCTCTTCAATTTCAAATCCACCTTTTGGCTTCCACTAGATGACCGACACGTATCCTCTGGTGCATGTACCGAAGGGTTCTTCCACGTTCCATTGCAGCTTTTGGGAAGGTTTTGAGGAGCTTTAATGCATTAGGTTTCCCATAATCTCTTGATTAATTCGCCACTCTCAGAGAAAACCTTTGCTTTCCCTCAAACTCTCTCTGAAAAATTCACCAAATTCTTCAAATCTCTCAGCCCAGAAAATTTCCAAATTTCCAAAACTGCTCGGAAACATGATGTTCCTCCTTGCTCTTGCTTCTTTGGTTCACATTGTCTTCGAGTCGGCAGACTCTGACGATGAAGTTCAGGTGGTCAGACCAAATTCCCCTCCTGCTGAACCTGCATCCTCGTCAATCTCCGCTGTCGGTTCGGTCTTCAACGGTGCTAGGCCATCTCGACCGGTTATACCCATTCCCGTCGATGATGAGTCTCCCCCATCTGAACACTCGCTCCATACCGAACCTGCAGAACCTACTGCTCCTGTCGATGAGGCCGAATCTGCTGACCCTGCTGCACCAGTCGAACCACCAGCACCCACTGAACCGCCCAAGGAGAAGAAGAAGGGTAAAAAGAAAGTGAAAGCAAATCGCCAAAGAAAGTCTCCTCGAAACCCTCTGCCTATGGTCAACCATACCCGTTTTGTGAATGAAAGCGCGCGAAGATACTATGACCAAGTCTCCACACGCATGGTTGTTACCGAGCGTGAGTATCCAATTCTTGGCTTTTCTCTTGAATTAGTCAATTCCTTAGGTCTAGGATGGGTCCAAAATGTTGTTAGGCACTACAATCTGTCAAATCTCTTATCTGCTCCTTCGAATTCCTTTAAGTTCAATCTCACAGTTGTTAGAGAGTTTTTCGCAAACTTTCCTAAACTCAATGCTTACACATATGCTGTCGAGATTTTTGTGAGAGGTCGGGTCATTCAGTTTAGTCCTGCTGTTATCTATGAATACTTTGGATTCACTAGCTATGATAATCATGATGCATATACTGCCTATCTAGAAGAGTCGAGTCGATTTCAAATGGCTGATTTCTCTGTCATTGCATTTCATGATCAAGATTTGGTTCTAGGAGTAGGTGATAAGCCATGTAGGTCTCACTTGTCTCCAAGTTATCGTTTGCTGCTTCACATGATTAAGACAAACATATTACCCACTGGCAATGCAGCAAATGTGACCTTGGAAGCCGCTAGACTAGCCATTCTTATTCAGCATCACTTTCCAATTCCGTTTGGTCATGTTATCTTCGATTCAATTCTGTCTAAAACGCGTAACACCGGAAAGATTGCGGGCACTCGTGCTTCAATTGTCTTTCCGTGTTTCATTCACCACCTTTGTGAGAGGGCAGAAGTTCCTATGGATGAGTCACAGGATGATTATATGTGTTTGAAAGGGCCTATGAACGAGGATATGCTGCAAAAGAGTGAGAAAGCTGCTGTAAATGCGCGGAGTGCTAAACTGTCCATTGGACCAGTTTCACCAGCTAATCTGTCTTCAACGATCAATGCTGCAGTGAAGAAGGCTCTTAAGGAAATCAGTGCTAAACGCAAGAAGAAGGCTTCGAAACATGTTTCGAAGAAGAGAAAGACTGATCATGTGTGAAGTAGTTTGATGGATGGTTGTTGTTTTCTGTTGTGTCTTTAATTGTGTCCAGTCAAGAACAATTTCTGTTAGGTTTGTTTTGTTGGTATGTACCTTAATTGCCCGCTTTGAACATTGGGGCTTGTTTTTTTGCTGTGACTAGTGCTATGTCTGTTTATGGTTAAATTGCTTGCTTGTGTCTAGTTGTGTTATTAAGGGGGAGTGCTCCCTCATTATTGCTTGCTGTCTATTGCTCATGCTCTCAAGCTCCGTTTGTGTTATATTCTCTCTCATTGCTATATATTCTCTCTTTATTGTTGATTGATGCTCATATGTTTATGCTTCCGTTGTTTCCATACTCTTTGATTTATCCTTTGTCTTGCCATGACAAAAAGGGGGAGTAGATATTTCAATCACATGCTTAGGGGAGTACTTTTTCGCATATACATTAACTCTGATATGAATATGCTAGTTAGGGGGAGAATACATTCTATTGCATGCTGCCTTGAGTTTTTCCTGCAGGTACATTTTGACTAGTCAGCATAGTTAGAATTGGTGAGTGTGAGCGATGTGAGCTATGGGGTTGTTTTTGTCAAGGAAAGCCAAAGGGGGAGATTGTAGGTTATTTTATGATTGGCTATCCTTGTCACAAAAACATTGTAAAGAATGTAACAAGCTCAATTAGAATTTAAGGTTTTATTTCTAGATTTCTAGAATATTTGAAGAAGCTTGGGAGTTTGAAGATTGAAGATGCATTCATATTTAAGATTCATTTGCATAAATCTTTTGTGTCAAAATATAGGTCCTTATGTTTACAAGTCAAAAAGTTTTTAAAACACTTTAAGGTTTTATACTTGTTTTCACAAAAATAAGGATTTCAGGATTTCCGTGACTAGTCATCTATTTCATGCACGTGAAGGTTGACTGCTTTATCTGACAGAGTTGATTAGACAGTGTAGGCTTTTATCCGCTGGTCAGTCAACTGCACCCCACTCACTCGGATCTGCCTAGGTTAATTTAAAAAGGAGAGTTTTAAGGTTTAATCTTAGCCGTCCATATCTTATCTCTTTGTGTCTATATAAACACATCTTTATCTTCAATAACGGCTAGGGTTTTCAAGCTAAACATCATTCATATTTTCTGAAAAACTCTCTTGACTAGCTGCATTTTTCCTCTCCGGTTCTTACTTGTCTTCTTGAGTGCATAGATCACTTATATAGAAGCTCTATGAGAAAGTGAGGACAGCTAGTAATTGAATCTTGTTTTCAAAGTTGTTTTCCATTGAAATCACATTAAGCTAACTTTGAAAGAAGGTTCATCTTTCCTAGTTCGGCTTGTTTTAAAAGTTTCCATACTTTGAGTCGAGTTAGGAGTGTGCAACATTTGTCTCCCATGTTCATACATGTTTGTAGACTTTGTTGAGTATTAGAGGTCTCTGACCTTAGTAGGTTTGCTGCCCAGTTTATAGCTGCAAGCATCAAACACAGCCACGGTTTATTTCCTGCAAGTTTACAACTTTCTGGAAATAAATCTGTGACTGGTCATAAATCATCACAGCATACATTTTAGGTGCCACGTTAGAGGAATACTTGTGTATGTCCTTGTAGCGTGTTGACCAAGCAAGGATCCGCTGGAAGTGAAGTGATTGAGAAGAAGCCGCATGAGGGACTGCTGCATCTAAGTTAGGTAACTAGATATTGAGCTTGGTTTGAACCTTGTATTGGGCATCTTTTGCCATTTCATAGTGGAAGGCCGGTCTTCTTATAGACCCCCGGTTTTTTATCCCTTTGTGGATTTTTCCGGGTACCAAAACTCTGTGTCCATCTCTGTGTACTGTTAAACATTCGGCTAAACTAAAATTGGATTTAATTTTGCACAAGTTCACTTAACATGCAAACTGGATAATTATGCCTGACTGGTCATCTTAACTGCTGCATTAGAAACGCTGGTTTGATATAGTTGTAGTTGTGGATAGCTCACGAATATCAATCTCACTGATTTCGTTGAGGACCTAAGTTGGCATTGCATACGAGTGTTGTTGACCTAAGCACAAGCATCCACAAGTAATATCCATCAAGTACTTAATCTGTTAAAAGTTCATCACACTGTGACTGGTCATCTGTGTGATCTGTTTGTGTTGTTTGTTAATTAAGAGGGAAATAATTTAAAATACCCCCTTCATTGCCAACCTGCATTTTTTTTTTTTTTTTTTTTTTTTTTTTTGTTTGTTTTTTTTTTTTTTTTTTTTTTTTTTTTTTTTTTTTTTTTTTTTTTTTTTTTTTTTTTTTTTTTTTTTTTTTTTTTTTTTTTTTTTTTTTTTTTTTTTTTTTTTTTTTTTTTTTTTTTTTTTTTTTTTTTTTTTTTTTTTTTTTTTTTTCTTTTTTTTTTTCCTTTTGTCTCCTTACCCAATTTTATTTGTGTTTTCCCCCCATTACCTATAAAAAAACTCACCTTTCTCGAAAGCCAAAGTGGAACGATTTTGCACCCATCAATTTCATTATTAAATATAAACTAACTTGATTTTGCTTCTATCTGTGCTCAACTAGAATCCTCTAAAGGCTAGTGATAAAGCATTGACAAGTGTCAGGCCTTATCAAATGAAAGAGGATGACGCAATGGTTTACATAAATCCGTACCTCACATCTTGGGCCTCTGGTTTTGCATTGAATGCAATTAGCAGGGCCATGAAGAAAGAGTTGAAGGTGATTCTTTAGAATATTGACATAAGCTGCTAATGCTATTTCTCTTCTGCTTACTTGGCAGACATATGTGGCAGAAATGAAGACGCTACTAATAGATGAAAGTTGGAAAATTCCAACCACCGTATGTTGGGGCAAAAGAGACGGGTTGAGTTATGATGGAGTTGAAGAATTCTGCAAGGATTCAAAGCATAAGCTTATTGAAATTTGATGAATAACGCAAGCTAGGGTTATGTTGAAGGTGTTGGGTGTAGTGATAAATTTGTTATTTTATTTTATATATTTTTAGTCTTTAAGAGTAATTTTGCAATAAGGTAAAATAGTAATTTAATAATTAAAATGTGTGATGGGTGTAATGATCAAATTGATGGGTGTGGATAAAATTTCCCTTTATTTTTATGCAATTTCTACTCTAGTTAAATTTGTAGTTTGTGTCGATTCAAGTTTTGCGAATAGTTTCGTTAAAGTTTGAAGAGATTCTCGATCACCAAATTCACATCCACCATCATCATACTAAATTCACCTTTTTACGAATAACATCATCTTAAAGTCCTTGCAGCCAAGGAAGGTGAATCCTTGAATGAGACGTGCTCGTTCCTCAGCTCACAATCGTTTGATAGAAGTCAGACCAGCACAACCATATACCTACAACTATCGTTTCCTCGTCGACGAGGTGGCACTCCCGCGTACACAAATAAGAAGGATAAAAAAGGAGTCATATCGACAGATTTGAGACCAACACTAGTATAGAATGAAAAACGAGACATCAACATTCTTGACATTTTTCGATGAAATTGACTGATTTCGGTCAAATTCGGTCACCCCAATATCAAGTACGGTGTCAATCTTCGTGTTTCTTCAAGATCTACAATGCCCACAATTTGTTTTCAATTTTGATTGAATTTTTGTAAAACTCATTTGAGGCACCATTGAACCCCAAGGAAAAAGAAAACTATAGTGCTACCACAATTATTTCTATGTTGGCACAAACTGTCTCTGTGTGGCACATATTGTTTCTGTATAGTAATAAACCTTTTCAGTGTAAGCAAAAACTATTTATGTGTAAGCCAAAAATATTTCTGTATGCGTGATTTTAAAGAAGGGGATCTCACGCATTAATTATTGTTTTTTTTTTGTGAGCGTGAATTTTTGTTTGGCTGTTAGGGGTCCCCATATTTTTGTTATTAAAGGTGAGCATTCAACATTGGTGGGCTACTATATATATGCCAAATTGATCTTTAGCGTCGAAATGTCTCTCTCTTTGGATTTTTTTGGGATAAATGATGATTGATATGCAATAAGTAATGAGTTTTCATCATTGACAACTATTAGTGAGTTTGTGAAAAAATTGGTGAGTACGAAGAGGAGTCAAGTATACAAGTATGTTTATTTGTGTATTATGTTAGTTTTGGTTTTACCTGTTACAAACGCTTTAGTAAAGATAGTATTTTTTTGTTATGAATATTGTGAAAACACTATTGCACAATAAAATGGAAAATTTATAGTTAATTGATATTAAAAAGGGACAATGACCCCTAAGGACAAAAAAATATCCTAATTTTATGTAAGGACAAATATTTTGAATATTCTTATATAAGGACACAATAATAATTAGTATAATAAAAATAATTGGACCAATGGTGTAAGAGCACGTGAACAGTACCACGAGCGCGTATAGTATCACATGCATAAATAGTAACATAGAAACAGTTCATGTTTCTGTTTCTGTCAACACAGAAACAGTTCGGCCAAACACAGAAGCAGTTTCTGCCAAATACAGGAAACACTTTCTACTAAACACAGAACCAGTTATGCCAAATACATAAACACTTTCTACTAAATACAGAAACAGTTATGCCAAATACAGAAACAGTTTGTTAATACATAATAATTCATGCAAACACTGTTGGAAATTTAGGTTGTGGATGCCATTGTTCCTGCATAAACACTAAACAACAAAAGGTACTTAATTAATGATAAGTATAGTTTCTCAATGAATTGCACCATGAAACTAAAATACTTATCTTTTAGGAATGAACACATCGATCTTCACGTATCCTTGAATATAAAGAGACTTGTTGATCAAAAAATAAAAATGGTTGAGGCATGTATCACTCTCCTTAAGAGTAGATCCGCCCCTCGGAGACAATGTCTCGGTGTAGCAAGGTTTGTATGGCGCCCTACCCTCCGGAATACAACAACCTGATCCTCGTAAGCATACACTCGCAATACTTGGATCATGAACAACTCGATCTTTCCTTTGTTACGAAATGATCGAAATACTCAAGCACATATTCAAAAGATGTGAAATATTTTGTAGAAACACTGAAACAAAAAAAGCGTAAGAGGGAGAAGGATGAAACATCTTTTGAAGAATGATGGAGAGATTGTGATCATGAAGGCCACGGGAAGGATACCATAGTCTACTCTAGGAAACTATAGATCCTGATCCTTTAAATATCTCAATGCTGGCTATGAAGTATGTGTAACCTTCCACCAATTAAGGTTTTGCCATGAAACTTCCAAATGTGACGTTGGAAAATTAAGATTGATGGAATAACTCAAAACGATTTCAACAGTATTTAAAGACCATTATTCACTACATCAAAAATTGCATCAAACGACGGAGAAAATCCGTCGTCTGATGAGTTCAAAAAAGTGTCGTCTGTGGCCCTGCCGTCTGATGCTATGCATCAAACGACACTTTTTTTCTATCGTCTGATACCATATTAAACGACACTTCTATTGTTAAAACTGTCTTTAAAAATGCTTAATTGTGTCGTCTGATGTACCATTTTACGACAGTTTTAGTTATTAGTGTTATCTGAATATATCTTTAACGACAGTTTTATATCTAATTCTGTAGTGGAATAATGAAAGTAACCACACTTTTTCCTTAATTCTGTCGTTTAATTTCATTGACCCAAAAAAATTAAAAAATGCAGTTTCTAGGAAAACTTCCCCAGATTGCCCAGAATGCATATCTGGGAAAGTTGCCCAGCAAGCAAATCTGGGAAAGCTGCCCATAATGCAAAACCTGCCCAGAATGCAGTTTCTATATTTCTCATCCAACTATTGCACAAATTTCCATTCATCCATCACATTCCAAAGTATCATTCAATATGAGTTTAAACCAAAAATCAATTCCATAGTACAATATAAAATCATCAAGATAAAAGATCCTGCAAACTACTAAAAAAGTACAACTGTCAATATACCCCACCGATATGTTGGCGAGCACCCCCCACTCAGCTCTTCATCGATTTGTGCTGGAGTTTAAATCAGTTGCTGCTGTCTTGCCCACTGAAACAATAATTGCATTTCATTATATAGTATTAAGTGCTTAAACATACAAGAACAAGCTGCAACTATAATGTGGCACTTCAACATTTTCAATTCAAATGTAGTCTTAAGTACTAAAAAACAACTTGCAGGAAGAAAAATCTGATAATATCAATCAAACAACATTGGCAACATCATTCAAATAACATTTCCTAACAAAATAAACTAAGAATAAGAAAAACTCAGAAATAAGGCCAATTTAATGAAAGCATCAGCAAACGAATTTTCTTACCTCTCTCTCAAATGACAAAACATTGAACTACACCTATTCCCCACCCACTATTTGCGCAAAACATTTCAGTTTACCACGTTTATGTTGAACATAATTAAGTCCAAAGAAAGCATGCGAAATAAAACAAAAGGACCAAAAGCTTTTCTAATAGTAATCCAATGACTACATGCCTATTCGATGTTTAAATACTGGATCCAGCTCATGTAATGCTGCACCAACAGATCACATGCTTTGCAAAATTAGTTGCAGAGGCAAAAACCACAATTGATTCTAAAACTTATATGATAAAACCACCTAATTAGTAGAGGCATGGGTACAACTGAAGTTAAAGCCATGAGAGCTTACCATGGCCAACTTTATTAATGGAAAGTTCATTTGGCTGTTGTAGATTGCCATCACTCCCAAAGTCTTTCTCTGCCAAAGTTAACAAGTTCCAACAGTTTAGAACAAACAAGAGTTTCGGGATGTATCAAATCGAAAATGTCAATGGACATAAGCATACTAATAAGAACAAAGCTATCAGTTTTAGCTCATAGTGATAAGCATATATAATAAGAACTTTCTAAAAAATTTGATTTTACACTTGCTGTTTACAGTTGGTCTATATAACAAAGAACTAAAACACAGTTTATCATATAGACAACATAGAACTAAAACACAATTTATCATAAAGACAACATACATACCATATTCCACATTCTCCAGTACTGATGACAACCACAAAACCAAAAGAGACATGCAACCAAAATGAACAGTATAAATTCCACTTCAGAAAAAAAACAGCAGAACACAACCATAGATTTAATAGAACAAATGCAACTCCTCAACTGTCTTTGCATTCCACCAACCTTTATGAAACTCTCGATCACCAAAGCAAAGCAGCTCAACAAGAATATTTAACCAGAATTTGTAACAATAATCTGTATGCACCATTAGGACGGAGATGATCTTGGACTCGGGCAGCGGATCCCCCAATGTCCAAACACAAAGCACCCTTCAATAGCAATAGGACAAAGAACAAGATTAATGTCAAAATCTGAGAACAACATTTGCTTATGGTGGCTTAAGTATGGAGAAATTTCAAACATAAACACGGTCCATCAGAAACTACCACTCAGAATCACAATCGATGATTAAAACAAATGAATTTCAGATCCCATGCATTCCAGAGAAAAAGAAAAAACCAAAGAGAACTACTTGCTGGTTTCTGAGTGAGAAGACTGCTTCAAAGAAAGTGTTATTCTGCTTGTTTCACTGCTGACCTGAGGAGCAAACAAGAGTGCAAAATCTGGTTACCATTTAATCATAGTTGTATAAACATAAAATTTAAACATCCAAGAAAACAGTTCACCAACATCTAGTATATTATTGCGAACAGATTGTCCAATGTAATAGGCTTCTGAAAGATTAACTTACTGGTCATCCATTGCCTGCAAAATGAATGACCAGAGTCACATAAGTAAAGGGAAATAGCCATATGCAGAGCAAGTACTAAGCAATCCTTTGGGACAAAACAAAATACAAGTTGAAGAATGTGTTCCCATGTAAGAAATAACATCCCATACACACTGAAATTTCCAATCACTTACAAGTACAACCGAATTTGAATGAAGTTGACTGAGTTCTGTGGGAATCTGCTGAACTCAACTAATCAGAGAATATTTTGCAGAGAGGATCAAATTGTTGCCTTCAATGTCTACACGAATGCAAGAAAGAGCTTAATAATTTAATCTGATATAATATTAGGGAGGATACTCAGATTCCATGTATGTTAAAAACCAAGAGGAAATGACAGTTTAAGATGGACCAACATAGAACATAGATAAAAGTATAAGATTGCAAACACCAAGACAAAAAATTTAGAAATTGGAGCAAACTTAGAACTGTGACATGTTGCCTTTTGAAATTAAAATGTAGATGTACTCCATACAAAGTAGGTCAGAGATTACACACTGGTCATATAGAAGAGCAACAGATTACCCTCTGAGGATTAATTCCAGCAGCAGCAACATATAAATCAAGTTTCCCAATCGAAATTCTGATCCATGGATTCCAAAGTCTCCAAGACCCAATATTCTGCTTCCATCTGTAACAACAATCATATCAACCTGCAAATGACATGGTTGATCACAAAAATTAAGCAACACTCTTTCTAAAGAACTCAAACGAAAATGCACGTACAGTGTCCGATTTTTTCCAGTCCACAATACAAAGCAAGTATTGAGCCAAGACTGTGAGAGCACTGGTGAACATAGTTTACTACCTTCAACAACAGACCTCTTATATGTCCAATTCATCATTAACAATGACGAAAAACCTGATCAGCTGGCCAATTATAAACCATGGACATCATTTCTTCACGATCTTCTGCACTGAAGAACATTCCCCTGGGCATTCTAAACAGGCCACTGTAATTCTGGCAAACAAGACCTATGGTAGGCGTGTAGACTATAGGTGCATACTCCTCAATGTTGGCATTCAAAACCTGTCAAACATAGCCACAAAAGTTTCAAATTATAATCTATTGTATCAACTAACCTAAACAAGTTACTCATCAATTTGAACCCGAAATATGAGAACCCAACCCAAAATTCAACCGAAAAACCCACGAATTGAAACTTACCTATCTTTCTCCACCTCTGAAAACTCAAAAACCAACAACAAATCAAATGGAAGTCGCGAGTCCTTGAGAGTATCCAGAAGCAAAACAAAGAAACAATAAACCCTAATTACCCAATTCAAACCCAAAATACGAGAACCCAGCCCAAAATTCAACCGAAAATACCACAAATTGAAACTTACCTGTCTTTTTCCACTTCTGAAAACTCAAAAACTCACAATGAATCAAAAGGAATTCACACGGCCTTGAGAGGATACAAAGTCGCGCTGCTTTGAAGTCTTGCGGCCTTGAGATGCGACGGCTGAATCATTGCGCCCAAAGGGACGGCGTCGAGTTCAAAAGGATGAGCTGAAGAGGAGAACAACGGACAAGAGGAGAGCGCTGAATGTGCAAGACGAATATCTGTTCGTGAGCCTCACAGTTTGTTGTGAAATATAGGGTTTGTAGATGTAGGTTAGTCGGTGAGGTATTAGATTAGTAGATCTGGGTTTATTGATGAGGTGTTGAATTTGTAGATCTGAGGAGACTGAGAATGGAAAAAAAGAAAAAGCTCGGTAGAGAATCGACGATGAAGCAAATGGAGAAAGGAAGAAGAGAAGTCTGAAGTTTTGATGTTTTCTCTCTTTCTGGGTAAAGTGTCCAATGCAATATAGGGATTTTAGTTAAAAGCTGCAAGTCAACCAAAATTTTAGGGGGGAAATATTACCGCCTATTTTTTTTTGGTGGAACAAATGACATTGTTAAGTACAAAACTGTCGTGTTAAGATATGATGAAAACTGGAGTGTCGGATATTAAGATATCAGGCGACAGATTTTTTTTTTCTTTCTGTCGTCTGAAATAATCAGATGGCAGTAAAACACCAAAGTGTCGTCTAAGTGGTGTCGCCTGATGCTTGTTTTGGCGTAGTGATTATTCCTATTTGCAAACTCTTATGAGTAGAAGGTTTCCAACGGTGGTAAGTTCATTGGAAATCTTAAATCACCAACAAGATAGTAAAATCAATATTGAACACACAAGTAAATGTATTTTGAAATACCACAAAATTCCAACAAACACAGAAACAGTTCATACCAACACAAAAACAGTTCATGATAAGTATTAAAACTTCAATTTCATAGAATCAAATCCTTCAACTCCGAATTATATAGAATTCAATGAAAGATTGATTGGGCTAATAAAATCAAAAATCAAAAGAACAAAATGCAACCCCAAGTAATTCAAAAGATAACCAGAAGACCACGACGTTTTGTTCTTGTCTCCGAGCAACACCGCGAGTTCATGGAAGCCCGAGCCCTCGAGTCCGACATGGAATTCGCCTTCCGCCTCCAATTGGAAGAAACCCTCCTCGCCTCCCTTGCGCCTCACCCTTCCTCAGCCGTTGTCGCGCCTGAAATTGGCTCAATTCCGGTCATCACCACCACAGCTCTCGGTGCCTCCCCCCACTCCAAAGAACTCGTGCGGGTTGAACATGAATTGAAAAACCAAGTTCAAAGCGAGGTTGAAATGCGGAAAGCGAGAGACGATCTAGTACTCTTCGCAGGTGTAACACTTCGACGGCGACACTGGACAGTCCAATTACGGAAGATCTCGCACGCTGAAGATGGATTTCTGGGCGGCGTTGGCGGCTGGAGCAGCTGGCCTGGACGACGTCGGCGGCGGGAGCAGGAGCAACCGTCCTAGACGACGTCGGCGACGGGAGCGGGAGAAGGTCGCACGAGATCGCGAAGGTGAAGTGATCTTGGGCGCATAGGTTTGATGTTGTTGGTTTCCACAGGGACCCACCCTTTTGGGGATTAGTTGGATAATTGTCCTTGGTGGTGAACATTCAAATTGAATGTTCTTGTAGAGAAGTAGGTATTTTATCTGGTCCTTGTGAGCCATTAATCCTAAGAATGAATATATTTTTGTTTTCATAAATTATTTAAATTAACTTTTTTTGGAACGTTAAACTTTTTAAATTTCACTCCCCTAGTCGAAATTTTTTTAAATCCGCTACTATATCTGAAGTTGGACTTTCATTTTGTCTGGGAGAAAGTGCGGTAGAATGACTTGAGAGTTCAACATATACCCACTAAAGAACAAACTGCAGATATACTTACAAAAGGCCTTCACAGTCCTCTCTTCCAGATAGGGGTGGGAAATTCTTGCCGAATCCCGTATCTCGATCCCAATCCCGATCCCAATCCTGATCCCGATCCTGACAATCCCGATCCCGACTTAGTCGGGACGGGATCGGGATTTTTTTTGGAAAAAGTCGGGATCCCGAAATCCCGAAATTATATATTATTTTTTTATTTTTCATTTTTTTATTTGAATTATCTTACCTAGTTTGGCTCTCTCTCAATTCTCTTTCATTTTTTCATCAGCCGCCTCCTTCCTTCTCCATCGCCGCCATCGCTTCCTCTGTCTATCCGCTTCCTTCCTTCTCCCCGCCATCGCCCTCTGCCACAGCCACTGCCGAAACACCACTGCCCATTGCCAAAATTGCACGCCGAACTCCACTGCCCAACGCCACTGCCCAACTCCACTGCCCAACGCCACTGCCCATTGCCGAACTCCACTGCCGCGCAAGCAGTAAGCAGCAGATCACCACGGCGGAAACCCTCACGGATCTCCCTCTCGAAGCTCGCAGATCACCATGGCGGGTACTTTCTCTCGGGTTTCCTTGGTGGGTTTTGAGTTTTATTAGTGAATTGAGCTGGAAAATGGTGATTGTAATATTTGTAGTTTAAAATTGTGAAGGCCTTTAGTGAAATTGCCATGCACTTGGTCTGAATTGCTAACTATATCCGTGTAGCAACTCGGTTTTGACTCCAGTAGCTATGAGCTAAGAAAGAGAGATAATTAGTTGGAGTCTGCTTGTTTGTTTCCTAAGATGGTGATTGTAATATTTGTAGTTGGAGCTGTATTATTTACACTAATTGGTATTGTAATTTGTATCGATGTTTGACTATGCAAATTCATTGCTCTTAGTTATTTTAATGAATTATTGGAGCTGTGTTTAGTTCAAAATCATAAATAGAGTGCTTGGATTTTGGTATATGAATGAATTATCGGCTCTGTGTTTAGTTCAAAATCATATATAGAGTGCTTGGATTTTGGTCTATACTGTACAGAAATGTAGCTGTGATTCAATAAGGGTACTTTAATACGAACTAGGAATTATATATGAAATTGTTTGGTGATTCAAATGGATTAATTATGATATCTTCTCTTGTAGTATTCTTATATTAGTATACTTCATTTTCATCATGTATAAGTTGTACTTGTTAGTTCACATTGACAATTTATGCACACAAAAAAAATTTAAAATTTCATATAATACTTGAGATTTCATTGTCGGGATTTATCGGGTTTTCTCCGATCGGGATCCCGATTTAATCGAGATTTTATTGTCGGGATCCCGACTTAATGGGGACGGAATTCGGGATCCATTTTAACCTCTAATCGGGATCGGGACGAGATCAGAATTTTCATAATCGGGATCGGGATCATCCCGATCCCGCCCCTACTTCCAGACACATACAATTTCAATTTTCCTGCAAGGAAGCCCTAGTTGATCTTGTGGGGGATGTTAGAGTTATGACACGTGTATCTATTGTATTGGTCTGTTCTATATGCTCTGTTATGTAATGTTGTAGTGCAGAAAAGCTCTCAGCCATGTGCTTGTATAATAGCTGAGTAAGACGACTTTGTAACGAGCTCACCTCTCGATGCCTGGTCACGACTCTCCAACTTTTCCTTTCTTCTTCCAAAGACCTTATTCAATGCCTTCAAACTCCCTTTGAAATCTCCTCAACTTTAGATACATAAATCCATTCTGGTTGGAATTTGCTCGGTTTTGCTCTGTTTTATGAGTGATTGCAAGGATGGGGGACAAGGGTACCAGCCTGGAGGAGATCAAGAACGAGACTGTTGATCTGGTAATAATTTTCTCGAGAGAACTTCTGGTTCTTCATTATCTTTGTGGTGAAATTGTTTGCTTAATTTACCAACTGTGTTTAGGGAAACTTATATAATTGATTAACAAGTTCTAATTTTCCTTCACCAATATCATATAGGGTTGACCCTCAGATCTGACTACATTGAGTTTTCTTCACATAATTCTTGTAATCTTGTCATGTATGTTCATGTTTCTTAATTCTTTACGGGTATCAATCAAAGGATTGGAAACATATTTGATTAGAGGTTAACTCTTTTCTGTTTTTATTTTATTTTATTCGCTCTCACAAATCCACCTTTTATTATTTTCATATTTTTAGCGAGAGTAATCAGGTAACCAATGATTTGGCTGATTTTGGGCCTTCATTTGCAGCTTCAATTGGTGGCACTCTTTTTCATCTTTTGCTCTTTCTTATGATGTTCGTGATTTGATGCATCTTCCCAATTATCATTTTGCATAATGTCACACTTTTGGAGTTTTCACAGTGATTTCTTTTATGATTGATGTTTTAGTAGATTGGGTATAGAGCTTGGTATGAGGCTAATTCCTTGAGATGGTTGAGCTGAAAAGAGGTCGATTATGTTCTCATTTTCTTTTCTTGAAGGCTATGTCGAAGAAAAATTGGATAGATTTTTGAACTAGTTGATATATCTGTATCTACTTATTTCATGAATACTTTTATTTAATTTAGGTATACTACAAGATTTTTAAACTACAATTTTTAATAAGAACCATGTTAATGCCTTCTTGTAATCCTTGTGCTCTTTTCATTTAGCAGTTTGTCAAATTTAAATCCAAGTCATTAATTTTTCAGCTGTAGACAACTTTTTTTTTTTTATAACAAAAGAATTTAATTAAAGCGAGAACCCTCTGGGGCAACCAGAGGCAATATTGTCAAATACAAGAGCACTCTGGGCACTAGGCGGAACGGAGTTTTGCCAAATATACATATTAGATAAACCATGACCCTGACTAGCCATAGCATCGGGGACAAAATTGGCCTCACGGAAGATATGGGTCCAAGTAATGGACTGGAACCGAGAAGACAGTTGACGGATATCACGAGTAATAGCACAAAGCGACCACAGTGTAGCACACGCGTTTGTAATACAATCTATAACAAGTTTGGAGTCACCCTCCACGAAGATGCGCTCATACTGATTTTGGTGAGCAAATAGAAGTGCATCTCGTAAGGCAAGAGCCTCAGCCGTGGGAACAGAAGCGGCACCAACATCCTGAGCCCCAGAAAGCAGTGGAGATCCCATGTCATTTCTTATGATAAATCCCGAGGCAGCTCCCGAGTCCTTGACTGAGCCATCGAAATTAATCTTGATTCGGGAAGAGTCAGACGGCTTCCACCTAATGTAAATGGAGGAGGGAGGGCGAGGAGGCCTATACAGAGAGTTTGCAGCACAGAACTCCCGGTTGAAAGCGAGAACACAGTGGACAACCTGAGTAACAAGAGGAGTTTTATGGTGGAAGCTTATTCCTCGCATCCCAAATATGCCAACAAACCAGGAGACATCTGGCCAAAGACTCCTTCAGAAAGGAGTGATCACTAAAAAGGCTAGCTAACCAATCTTTAAGCATAGTCTAGGTATTAGGCGGAGGTAGCGGAATATCCGCCATCTTCGCCCAAACGCTTTGAGCAAATGGGCAACCAAGAAAAAGATGATCAGGAGTCTCCACATCAGACAAACAAAGTTGACAGGTAGTGTCAACGTGTGGATAGAATCTGTTTAATCTATCTTTAGTACGCAACCGATAGCGTAAGAGTAGCCAACTAAAGATTTTGACTTTCAGAGGAATGACCAAATTCCACATCTTATTCAAAGCTTGGCATTTTGGGTGATCTTGGATCAAAGATTGACACCAAGTGGCTGACTTGACAGAAAATTTACCACTTTGGGTGAAACCACATATGAACTCGTCTTCCATGGGAGAGAGAGGAAGATAAATATCACAAATCTTATTCACAGTAGCAAGATCAAGTAAGTTAAGGAGCTTATGACGATCCCAGCCGTCATTCGAGATGAAATCACTTACCATCAATGAGGTATCCAAGGATGCACGTCTATCTTCAGGGATAAGAAGAAAGAGAGGGAACTCAAAAACCCAGTGGACACCAGGGTCATCAAAAAAAAAAAAAAAAAAAAAACCCAGTTGAAGAGCCAGAAGTTAATACTTCTACCATTCCCTACGATCCATGTCATGCCCTTAGAAATCACCTGACGAGCTTGAAGAATTCCTTTCCAGTCCATGGGCGCTGAACTAGTAGGCTTTACTTCGAAAAAGGGGGCTTCTCCGCAAGTATTTGGCCCTAATTATCTGAACTAATAGGCTTTACTTGGAAAAAGTTGTAGACAACTTTTTGCTACATACGTTCACGCCAAAAGTTTCGGCTTTTCTATTTTATTGCAAAAATGGCAGCTATGGAACCGGTACACCGGTCATTTTCCTTTTAAGCACTCAAACGCTAATGTTTTCTTTTATAGGACACTTTACACATGTTCCCTGCTAGTTCCCATGCAGTCCCCCAGTGGAGCTAGTAGTTCCCCAGCAGTACCCTCCTAGTCCCCAATCAGTTCCCACGCAGTTCCGCACCAGTCTCCTGCTAATTCCCATGCAGTTCCCCAGTGGAGCTGGTAGTTCCCTAGCAGTACCATCATAGTCCCCAATCAGTTCCCACATAGTTCCGGCGCTGCTTCTCCTCCTCTTCCCCCACGGCCACGGTAGCATCGAAGCCTGATGATGCCTCGTCTCTCTACACCAGCGTATCGTCTTCAATCAAGTGCCTCGTCACCGCGAGATTTCAATCCAATAAGCCCATGTGGTTTTTCGATGTCGCGAGGCTCCGATGCAGTAGCTTCCTCTTGCCGAAATTGGAGATCTTCTCTATCAAGATCGGAGGCGTGGCGAATGTGAGGCTCACGGGATTTTGGAGATCTTCTCAATCAAGATCAGAGGTGAGGCGTTGGTGTACAGCTGCTTTGGGATTTTCAATCCGTGGAGCTCGCGGGACCTGATGTCTCGGAAGGACGATTGGGGATTCAAGGAGAATTTAGAGCTCGCAGAGAATTCAGAGCTGCTGAAGAAGATGGAACTGCATGGGAACTAACAAGGAACTGAAAATAGTAGTCAGTATTTATGTGTCCGACAAATGAATATATTGAAGAAAGTGTGCTTAAAACAAAAATGACCGGGCAAGCCGGTCTAGAGCCGCTAAAACCCCTATTTTTTTTTCTGGTTCTTACTAATGTTTCTCATCAGCCAAGCTGTATATAAAAACCTGTATGTCTTGAGGCAGTAGCATCTAATGAATCTGCTGCACATGGGAATGACAAAGAGGTTGAACCACCACTAGGGTCAATAATTCCCCGAAAAATGTTTTTTTAGTTCTTTCATGCTCGGTTTTTGGAATTTCTCCTGTTTTTGTTTGCTTCAGCATTGTTACACGTGCGTCGCACGTGGGCCTTTTGATGACCGGCAGTTTTCCCTCCATTTAATTTTAGCCTGTATAAATAAATTCAAAAAATGTGAGTCCTAAATCTCATTTTAATTTCGTCCCAAAAATGCATCATGTTTTCGATCTCGAGTGTTGGGATCCACAATTCTCAGGAACGGAATCAAGATTTGCCGGTAATCCCAAATTTTTATACTTGAAGAGAAAAGAAGGGTAAAGAATGAAAGCGGAAAGTACAGAGGATTTTAAGAAGATGTTTTTGTTTTTTTAGCCAAAAAAAGAAGTATTTTTGGTAAGTGAATTTTTTTGAATAATATTTTGGATGAAGGGGCCAAAATGATGTCACTCGATAAAATGGGAATTTGGGGCTTTAGCTTCTTCTTCTTCTATCTAAAATCAATATCTGTGAAAAAAAAATATATAAAAAAATTGAATGGCAGCGATGAGCAGCAGCAACGTGGAACCTCAATCCAAGCTCTAACTCCATCACCTCCCCGAGTAGGTCCTAAAAATGCCTAAAATTTTCCATTGAGGGTTTGAGTGGAAGGAATTGTGCTTGTTAATGGTTTTGATTTGTTGATTTGAATGGAATTGAATAGCAAAGATGTATACTATTAAGATGTCGAATCCTGATTTAAACAAAAATCATTTCAGATTAGGGATGTCAAAAATCTCTATGAATATGGATACCTGCGGGTATTCATCCCTAATGGAGAGGGTATGGAGGAGGTCAATGAGGTTGGAGCAGGGTATGATATTACTATCCCCATGGCGGTAATAGGGCGAGTATGATATTATTATCCCCGACTCAAACCCAATATATATATGGGAGAGGATCAAGGGACACACCATTTTCAAAAACATTTTTTCTTGGCCGTTGGATCAGCAACTTTTTGTGGAACTCATTGATAAAGGATTCCATCCAATGGCCAATAAAGGGTGTTTTGAAAATGGTGTGTCCCTTGAACCGGATCCTATATATATTATTAGTATATATATTTAGTTAATTAATATATATAATAATAAAATGAATAAAAATATATAATAAAATTAGGATTATATAAAATTTATTGTTAGTGTTATCAATATTTTTTTTCTATATGAGGTGGGTATAGATGCTGTATGGAAATAGTAACCCCCATGAAGCGGGTATGAGAATAGCCGATTATTGTAAAAACTAATAGCTATTGACGAGGCTATAAAGAGTTTTGATCAAAAATATACAAAAATTGACCCCAACTTTCCAAAATGTCAGTTTTTTATAAAAACTTTCAAAACTAGAAGAAAAGCCACTTAAATGTACTTAAATGCCCTTAAAATTGATCACTTGATCTTCGCTGAACTTCTTATTTTTATCTCATCTTCTCCAGCACAAACCTTGTTGTCCTTCTGCACTTCATAAAACAAACCCATTTCCAGTTTGCTCCTCCGTCACCACCACTTTCGCAACCACAAAAAGCAACACCAGTTTATTATTATCACTCAAAAACCCATATATCCCTCACCATCTAAGATGATTCTTGCCTATTGACAACCAAATTACCTGCTCAATAAAAGATTTTACGACGGGATGATGACCTTTAGTAGAACTATTTAGATATGAAATTCTATAGTGGAAACTAAAACAAATTATATTGTTTTGTTTCTGTTTTATTTTACCAAAACACTTCCATAAATTAGCTTAGTCGATCGGAACGATCTGCCGGAGGAAAAGTCCTCAAGCTCGATGACTCCAACAAGGAGGCCTCGGGTGATTCGATGTCGGACGCCGATCACAAGAATGTCGAGCCACGTTGGCGCCAATTAACGCGGACTCCTGGGCCGCCTTGGGATGGCAACTCAGTCACTGATCTTCTGGCGGACGGCAGGGAAAGGTCATGCGCCACGCGATCACTGGTGGAGAACGAGGCTTGGAAGATGAAGACATCGTTGGGCATAGTGGTGATGGAGGCAGCGGCCCCAAGATTGCGGAGTCGAATGGCGTTGGCTGTGGAGGTCGTGATCAATTTTATTAGGGCATTTGAGTATATTTAAGTGGCTTTTCTGCTATTTTTGAAAGTTTTTATAAAAAATGACAGTTTGGAATATTGGGGTCAATTTTTGTATAATTTTTATAATAACTCGGCTATAAAGGTGAAAATTACTAATGAATATGAAAATAGTATTTTCCTAACCCAACCGGATCCATTATCATCCCGATTTCAGATCCCGTCCGAAGAAAGACTGATTTTCCGTATCGATGGGCTACGGATGTCCAGACTTGATTGTCCCTTTCGTCTCCCACAATGTTGCACTGACTTGTGATAACAGGAAATAATGAAATATGAAAAAAATACATTTACTACACCCAGGGGCGGATCCAGGAATGCTCCAGCAGGGGAGCGAAATTTTGCACCATATGTGGCTGGTTAAAATGGACAGTCTAAGTGGCTGCGGAAGAACTGAGGAGAAATGGGTTTTCCTCAGCGAGGTGACTTTGTTGGTGTTTTGATTGTTGGGGTGAGTGCTCGCTCAGGAGACACTAGTAGTAGTTGAAGAAATGCAAGCCAAGAAAAGCCATTCGCAATTTCTGTAACAGAAGCTTCTTTACTCTAACGGCGGAGCTGGGGCGGTGAGTATGCCGTGGACAAGAGCATCTGCAGCTGCCGGATCTGACTTGAAGAGAGAGATGTGAGAGGTTGGCTGTCGCCGCCGGAGATTATACGCATCACATTTACTAACCAAAATAACCGGTTTAGTGCAAATAGCATCACCAACCTTGTTAAGAATATTCACATTTGGTAACCAAATTACCGACATGAATTCGTGTAAGTTTATAGTAGGCATTCCATTTATCTAACAATGGGTTGGTTTACAGGCACAGATTCCGATTGAGGAAGTATTCGAACTACTGAAATGTTCCCGGGGAGGTTTAAGCGCAGAGGAAGGAGCACAGAGGCTAGCGATCTCTGGCCCCAACAAACTAGAAGAGAAAAAGGTGCGTAACTTTCTAGTAGCATAACTTGTGCTGCAAAATTACCAAAAGTACTACTTTGTTTAGCTCATAGTATCCAAAGTAGAATGCCTATAAAATTATAATTTTTATTACTGAAATGAACAGCAAAGCAAATTTCTCAAGTTCCTTGGGTTCATGTGGAATCCTCTATCATGGGTCATGGAAGCTGCAGCCATCATGGCCATTACTCTGGCTAATGGAGGTGGGAAGCCCCCAGATTGGCAAGACTTTGTCGGTATCATCTGCTTGTTGGTCTTCAACTCCACCATCAGTTTCATCGAAGAAAACAATGCCGGAAATGCTGCTGCTGAGCTTATGGCCAATCTTGCTCCTAAAACTAAGGTATAGCATGCACTAAATAAGATCCTTATTAGATCTTCTATTGAATGAATGCACAATAATGGTGTACGTGAGTAGGGAAACAGCCAGGATTTAAAGCAATGTGATTTGAATGGTAATACATTAAGAACTGAGGACAATAAGGAACTTGTTTACATTCTCATTAGTGGAGTTTCCCTCGATTGTTTATGTAGTACAGATCGATTTAACAGAGAATTGATATGGGACTCCCTTTGTGTTTCATGGTGATGTATATATAGGTTCTCAGAGATGGCAAATGGAGTGAGGAAGATGCTGCCATTCTGGTTCCAGGAGACATCATTATTATCAAGCCAGGAGACATCGTCCCAGCTGATGCACGTCTTCTTGAGGGTGATCCTTTACAGATTGATCAATCTGCCCTTACCGGAGAATCACTGCCAGTGACCAAACATCCCGGGGATGAAGTTTTCTCCGGATCAACTTGCAATCAGGGTGAACTTAAAGCTGTTGTTATTGCCACAGGTGTTCATACCTTCTTTGGCAAGGCACCAAAGCTTGTGGACAGCACTAACCAAGTTGGACACTTCCAGAAGGTGCTCACCTCCATAGGAAATTTCTGTATCTGTTCCATTGCAGTTGGTATTATTATTGAGGTCATAGTCATGTACCCAATTCAGCACCGTCAGTACAGAGATGGAATTGACAATCTCCTTGTTCTCTTGATCGGAGGAATTCCCATTGCCATGCCCACCGTCTTGTCCGTGACAATGGCTATCGGATCTCACAAGCTATCTCAGCAAGGTGCCATCACCAAGAGGATGACTGCCATTGTAGAGTTGGCCGGTATGGATGTGCTTTGCTGTAATAAGACAGGAATACTAACTCTTAACAGGCTCACTATTGATAAAAACTTGATCGAGGTGTTTGATAAGGACATGGATAAAGATCATGTGATTCTTCTTGCTGCAAGGTCATCGAGAACTGAAAACCAGGATGCCATTGATGCAGCTGTGGTTAATATGCTTATCGATCCAAAGGAGGTATAACTCTTCTTCAAATTTTTTTCTTGTCAGTGTTGTACATGCTTTAATCATTACTTCGGGAGGGGTTTTGAAACAGAAGTGCTTAACTTGATTAATGCATAATTTCACAGGCCAGTGCTGGTATTAGAGAGATCCACTTCTTACCATATAACCCTGTGGATAAGAGAACTGCTTTGACCTATATTGATATTGATGAAAGCTGGTACAGAGCAAGCAAAGGTGCACCTGAGCAGGTACTTCTGTTTTTCTATATGACTGTGGTCCGGAATTTCATTTTATTGTAGAAGGCTAAGCATATACCAATACTGAATGATTTATTTCGGTAATTAGATTTTGGGCCTGTGCCACTGCCAAGAGGATTTCAAGAAGGTGGCTTTTGACATTATTGACAATAAGTATGGTGAACGTGGTCTTCGGTCATTGGCTGTTGCTATACAGGTTTGATGAGCAACCATAGAGTTCTTAGTATTGCCTTCTATTTCTTTAATTTTAACTATTATTAGCATTGCTTCTCATCATTGCGATCCATATGCATTTACAGGAAGTGCCTGAAAAATCAATAGAAAGTGAGGGTGGTCCATGGCAGTTTGTTGGTTTGTTGCCTCTTTTTGACCCTCCAAGACATGATAGTGCAGAAACTCTCCGCCGGGCTCTTAACCTTGGTGTGAATGTTAAGATGATTACTGGTAAGCCAATTCACATTTTCATCCTCAAAGCTTTTCATCTTTCTTTTGTGTGTGGTTGTGCTTAGTTGCCCTTTGTATCTACGTCTGCAGGTGATCGACTTGCCATTGCTAAGGAAACTGGTCGAAGACTTGGAATGGGAACAAACATGTACCCTTTTGCTGCCTTGATTGGTCAAGACAAGGACGCAAGCATCGCTGCCCTTCCTATTGAAGAGTTGATTGGGAAGGCTGACGGGTTTGCTGAAGTGTTTCCAGGTCATTACTTAATTCACTTTCAATATGTGGGCTAGCTAGTATATGATTATCTAGGGTTTCACGGTTTTATTTTGGTTTTGTAACACTTCTTGTTTTTGCAGAGCATAAATACAAAATTGTGAAGAAGTTGCAACAGAGAAAGCACATATGTGGAATGACAGGAGATGGTGTGAATGATGCCCCTGCATTGAAGAAGGCAGATATCGGAATTGCTGTTGCTGATGCCACAGATGCTGCACGAAGTGCTTCTGACATTGTTCTTACAGAACCCGGAGTAAAAGTCATTATTGATGCAGTGTCGACCAGTAGAGCTATTTTCCAGAGGATGAAGAACTACACGGTTAGTTCCTCTACATTGCTTAACATTTTTGTTGCGATCTTGTCTGGGAACTCTAACTTTTCCTTTGTTTTCTTGCTCTTTCGCAGATTTATGCGGTTTCCTTCACAATTCATATTGTGGTAAGTAAATAGTGGTGTTTTAACACTGCTTTCTTTCTTTACTCAAGTTTCAATCTAATAGTCTTATGTTTTCGCCAAACTTTCCAGTTCGGTTTCATGTTCATATCTCTCATCTGGAAGTTCGACTTTTCACCTTTCATGGTTTTGATTATCGCTTTATTGAAAGATAGTAAGTTTTTATTAACTGAAATTGCAAAATAACACATCCTTTTTTGGTCTTGAACTTGGAAAACAGTATTGATACTTATGACTTCTGACATGAATCACTTGTTCAATCCTTAAGGCACAATTATGACCATTTCAAAAGATAGAGTGAGGCCATCTCCTTTGCCTGATAGCTGGAAATTGAAAGAGATTTTCGCTACCGGCATTGTCCTCGGAGGCTACTTGGCATTAGTGACTGTTATCTTCTTCTGGGCAATTAGAGAAACTAACTTCTTTTCTGTAAGACACACTTCCTTTGCTTTCAGGTCCCTCAGTTTGACAAAATCTTTCACGCTGCTCTGTTTCCAATATGCAAACTCTGCTCATTCTGTTGCAGGACCATTTCCATGTGCATTCCATCAGAGAGAATAAGGAGGAACTAATGGCTGCATTGTACTTACAAGTAAGTGTTGTGAGCCACGCTCTCATTTTCGTGACTAGGTCCCACAGCTCGTCATTTCTGGAACGCCCTGGACTGCTATTATTAGGCGCCTTCATGGTTGCACAGCTGGTAAGAACCCTGCCGTATATATCCTTTCCCAGCTGTTTTGAACACATGAAGATTTTTGTAAATGTTATCGAAATGAGGAAAAAGCAAATGGCATGTTGTACAATGCTGATGATTTTATGTTTCAGATTGCAACTTTGATAGCAGTATATGCTAACTGGGGTTTCGCCAGAATACACGGTGTTGGTTGGGGATGGGCTGGTGTCATCTGGATTTACAGCATTGTCTTCTACTTCCCACTCGACTTGATGAAGTTCGCCATCCGTTACATCTTAAGTGGAAAGGCTTGGGTTAGCATGCTTGAGAACAAGGTAAACATCTATATTTTCTTTTGAACAGGAAGCGGATTCATATATTCAGTTAGTTTGAGGGCTGAAGTAAAAAAAAAAATTTTAAAAAAACTAATGATTTATCCTATTAGACTGCCTTCACCGCCAAGAAAGATTATGGTAGAGAAGAAAGAGAAGCTCAATGGGCCCATGCTCAAAGGAACCTCCGTGGCCTCCAACAACCAGGATTTTCTTATTCGATCTTGAATGACAAGAGAAGCAACAGAGAGCGGTCTGAAATCGCTGAGCACGCCAAGACACGAGCCGAAATTGCAAGGTAAGGCCATTTTGAATGAGATCACGATAAACTACACAAGGCATGGGAAAAATTCTCTTGTCGGACATCTTGGTACATATCGACAACTTAGCAACATGTTAACATGTCAGACTGTTCCCCCAAAAAAAAAAAAATTTCCCTCTAAGGAATAGTATCTTCTTGTTTGTCATTTGTTTTGATGAGCACATTTATCTTACCAATTTAATTTTACAGATTTCGGGAACTTAATGGGCTCAAGAGACGTGTGGATTCGGTGGTCGCTCATAAAGGTCTCGATATTGATTCTTGGATTAGAATTCCTACGGTTTAAGAAGTTCTAATGTAACAAGATTTAGCGTGCACTACAAGGCATATTTGTTGTAATCTGTCTTTTAATTCTTGGATTATTGACCCATAGTCCATAGAACAAACTCTCTTTTTATTACAGGACATGAAACTGTTTACACCAAAATTTACACGTAGCGGTCCATTTGATCTAGACCGCTGGATCGAGGAGTAGCAAAAGATAATCTCAATAATTTTTTAGATATTATTATAATTTTGTTAATTATAATAATTATCTTGAGATTTCATCATTGAGATAAATGCAAATTAAGAGTCCTGAAGTGATTAGGAAAAGAATTCTGTGACTTGGCCGCTAAGAAATACGAATGAGATCATCTCGGTGTCGTGTTAGGAAGGCAATTGCGAAGGCTTCATTTCAATCCGCCGATGGATTTGGAGTGCTCGGCACACAAGTTGTAGGAAATTGAAAGGCTTTGTGCCTTGTAAGTGCAGCAGAGGTGTACTTTAGGCAAGTTGTTTCCAATTAAGCAATTGTGCAATAGGAAGACCACGTGCATATGGCAATTAATTCAAGTCGGTGGCGGCAGGGTCAAGGCACTCAATTGTTTATTGGATGTGCATGACTTTGAAGACTCCCTTTTCTATTAGGAAGTTTTGTCGTTGGAGTTCGATGAGAGGAGGATTACCACCTACGGCAGGAAACGATTGCATTCCAGATTCCTCTCTTCCTCGACTTTTTAGGAAAAAAATGACGCACCGCTTGAGGATTTGTATCTATAAATATAGAGCTTCGTACAACACAGAAGGGAACCAACATCAAACAATCAAAACACATCTCTATCCGCGCCTCGCGCACCCTCTCAACGCCCATGCGGCGCTTTATTTTAGGAGTAGTGTAATTTAACTATCGCTGACGAACCTCCGACCGCGGAGCTTGACGACAAGGGTCTCAACCGTGAGCCCTTCCCGACGACAAGGATCTCAACCGTGAGCCCTTCCCCAACGACAAATCTTCAACCGCGAAGATTTCCCACCACCGACGCTTCGACCGCCGAAGCTCACCTATCTTTACTTTTACGCACATTTATCTTCTTGTTTTGATTTGAGAAAAGACCCATAGACGAGTGGTTGTTCCTTGCTCGTCCGTCAAATTACTTTGATTGGAAATTGTTTATATATTCCATGTGTTTATCGAATAAATTATTTCTATGTTGTTACAACAGTAAAGGACATTTCGTTTTCCTAGAGATCTACGGCCTTGCTGACACGTGGCCGAGGATTAAAACGGGTAAACAGAAACAAGGATAAAAAGACACGTGGATCAATTATATTGGCCTTTGTTCTTTTCATGCGCAGCTTCTCCTCTTCTTCCTTTCCCATTTTTTCTTCAAGTTTCCTTTAAAATTTTCATAAAATTATTTTAGTTATAACTCATTCATTCATAGTCCAATTAATGAGAGACCAGTTGCATTAGACTCGTGTCGATCTCCATTTTTTTATTGATAATAAGGTCGCAATTTGAATATTAGTATAAAAGGAGAACAAGATATCAACATTTTCAACGTTTTCCAATAAAATAAATCTATTT
Organism: Spiraea crenata; assembly: GCA_033992175.1. NCBI lineage: Eukaryota > Viridiplantae > Streptophyta > Magnoliopsida > Rosales > Rosaceae > Spiraea > Spiraea crenata. The sequence continues at coordinate 1,287,627 of JAVBHV010000012.1, read as the reverse complement.
CAGTCAAAATGCAGCCACCCAAATGTCAAAGGAGCTGTCAATCTACTTGGCTTTTTCAAGATCTACGATGTCCACAACTTATTTTCAGCTTTGATTAAGTTTTTGGAAAATTCATTTGAATCACCATTGAACCTTGATAGTGCTCCTATAACTGATTATGTGTTGGTATGAACTATTTCTGTATGGCACAAACTATTTATGTATGAGCAAAAAATATTTATGTGGTGGCATTAATTGTTGATGTGCCCGTGATTTTTGAGAAGGGGGTTCGCAGTTTTTTTATTTGTGCGCATGAGTTTGTTTTGTTGTCAAAGGTGATCCCCAATTTTGAACATTCAAAATTATTATCTTACCATAAAATTAGGGGTCTATTTTATCTTTAAAGATCCTTGTCCCTTAACTCTTTGCACATATTATCTATATATATAAAGCAAACACCTCTAAAACAGTTGAAATGGTTAAATTTAATGTAAAACCAAAATTGCCCCTAAATGCAAGGAAGAATGGAGAGGGCAGTTGGTGGACAGAGGGGGGCAAAATTGTCAATGAGTTCGCCACCTCCTTTCTCTCCTGCATTCCTGCCGCTTCCCCTACAAACGCCAAATCGCCCACAAGAAAATCAAAACCGCACTCAATCTAACCTTCGAACGCCGACTACCCCGAACCGGAAATCGACCCGCGATTGGGAAAAGCGGACCACGATTAGAGTAGCAGCGCCGCAACGACGCCTGCGATGACGCCTCCGACAGGAACCACACCCCGTGGTCCTCAACGATAGTGAAAGACCCAACCCTTGATTACCAGGTAAATAGTTTTATATTTTTTTAAGACAAATAAGCTTATGGAAATTGATGACAACCCAATTGAAATCACAAGAATTTAGATCAATTATTTGTCTTTTTGGGTCGCTGTTTTGCAGACAGATAATTTGTCTTTTGCCGACCGAGAAAGCCTTCTTGAAGCAACCCAAGGTTTCCCTCATGTATGAAATCGGCTTAAGAATCTCATCTTCTTAGGGTTTTCGAGAATCTACATCCGATTTAGAGATGGGTTTACTCTATTTGTTTTGGTTGAAACCATATGCATTTGATTTTGGTGAATAGAATTGAACTGATATTCATGTTTTGTGACAATGAAATTGTTGGTGGGTTTTGTGGTTGATGTATGGATTTTGTGTGAATTTTTAGCAGGTCCAAGAAGTCAGGGAAGAGAAAAGGCCTCCAAAGGGAGGCAATTGCTTCTAGAAGAGTGTTCGATTGGGGTTCAAGACTCCCCGAAATGCCATTGAAGGTTTGATTTCTTCCTTTGCATCTCTCGGAGTTTATTTTCGCTGTGTTGGTTCCAAATATATATAGCACATTCGCAAAATCCGCATCTTCAAATTGGTTGGTAATTTAGTATCGTATTTGTTGGGTTTGATGTTTCATACTTCCATGTTTATTTAAGGACTTTCAAATACGCTCAGAAATCTTCCTTCATGTCAAGTTAAATTTCATTTCCTTCATCTCTATTTGGGTCTTCCTTTGGTTTCAAAGAATGAAATTGCTATTATTCGCTACTTTACATACCCATATCTTAAATTTAAATGGCATCAGAATTGCTATTGGATTGATGATACATGTAAATGCCCCTGTTCAGAAGATTAGTAATCCTGTGAATTAGAGGTATTCGTGGTGAATTAGTGGTATTCGCTTATTATCATGACCAAACCTGCATTATGACTTAAGGTTTCCCTCATCCTTAAAATTATTTTTAATGTGGTTGTTCTTCAAGAGATTGATTTGTTGCAAGTTTAGGAGAACAAATGATTTGAAACCAGAAATTGATACCCCCCTCTGGTGGCAATCAATCAGAATGTCTGGAATTGATGCAACTGATGCAATTGATCAATTGATTTCATGGACAAGGCGACAAATGCACTATGGTGGCGAATGAGCATACACTTATTTTTTCTCTTTTTTCTCTTTTTTTTTTCTTTCTCAATTTGTAATGTAGTTTGTTTTGGTTGTGGATTCATTTCAGTTGTCTAATTTTCTGTTTGCCACTCGGGATATGAGTTATTCCTTTTGCCGGGATTTGTAAATAAGTAGCTTCCTCAACTACATTGTTTCATTTGGGTTTATACTTCAATATGGAATGAAGTCGTTGTGAGTACATTTGTTCAATGTGTATTATTTGTTTTCCACAAATTAATTTCTTTGCTTCGATTTGAGAAGATGATTATAAGAGGTTATGAAAATGGATACGAGAACTAATATGCAATGTATGTAAGGGTCTCATATGTATACAAGTTTCCATCTCTACATTATATTAGCCTCACTGTACATGCATACACCTTTGCGAGAGGCGTTTTTCACGTACTACAAACTATAAGTGGGTTCATACTACAGACTCCAAACTACCAAGTGATAAAAATTGGTTTTTTTTTTTTTAACAGTTTTTGTGTTCTGATTCGTTTGCGATCATCATCCCATTCTATTGCTAGGATTTGCTAACTTTGTCCGTCGCACCCCAGTATTTGTTTAGGTGGACGTTCACTTCCAAAGGATGCACATAATATTGAAATTGGATTACTTTACAACTATAATATACAAATTGGTCAACCTTCCTATTTGCTGTTGGTCCTTTTCTTTGAGATGAGGTTGAGTTGGTGTCGGGTTTTTTTTTTTTCTTGGAATTGCCTTGGTGGGAGATAAAGTGGGCGTTTTCTGAGCGTGTTGTTGTTTGACATTCTTTTGTGTGGTTTTGGTTAGCTCATTTACAGGAAAGGGGAGTGAGATGAATTTCCTATTGGAAGGAGTGCTTTTTGAAAACTCTACCCATGCATTTTTCAGTTCGTTTGCGGACCTGCAGTATGCTTAGCTTCATGCTTCTGTAACTATTTCCTTAGCACTTCAGTACAACTAAAAGAGATACAATACTTTTCTTTTCAGTTGGTTTAAGGAATGGTATTTCTGCTGGGCAATTATATTTCACCCTTACGGCTTTATCTTTTAAAGTCTTTGTATTTTTTGCAACGTATGTAAGGGCCTCATACGTATACAAGTTTCCATCTTTACATTACTGTCAATAATTGTGATATGTAAAGTTTCTAAATTATTTTTCAAATTGCAGAATGATGAAGAAGGCAATTTTTGAATCCATAATTTCATTCAAGCTGCTGTAAACACGCTGATGGAGGATGCAAATAGTAGTTCTCAGCGAACTTGGCGAGAATCGTTGAGTCCCCAACAACATGAAGCTTATTTAGCACGAAGACGTGCTATAGCACGAGAAAAGCGAATATGCACCGATGATGCAGATGCACATCACCATCGCTCAAGTAGGGGCCCTTATAATGTTGGACAACAAAATTTAGGTACTTAATTGCAGCAGGAGCCTTTGCACTTTACATAAAGCTTCAATGAGGTTTGAAACCTTAGACCAAGATATACACAAAATTTTACAACTAGACCTTCTCATTAGTACTTTTTAAAATATTACTCCTCCTTCTTCACCTGGAGTTCATAACTTTGTATGTACTCATACATTTCAACCTAATAATAAATTCATGCCTTCTCCACAGAACACGTACAGCACCAACATCCACTTTCGCATCCAACAAATGTGTACAATCGTGGTGAAGAAGTGCCACCTTCAAATAGTTTGGAAATGCAGGGAGGGAATAACTTCAACTCTGCTCCACTTGGTGAGCTCACAATCTTATTTGTTATGATTGTTAATGTATTTGTCTCCTTAACCAAGTTTTCTTCTGTAATTTGAATGTAGATTCGCAAATAACAGAAGTATTTGACCATATGTTGACTCATTCTGAAGACCAATTCCACAATGATGCCCAACCATTTGAAGTACCGTACCATATGTCCACTGATTCTGAAGATGAAGGAAACAATTATGCACAACCAGCACAAATACCTGACCATATGTCCACTTATTCTGAAGCTGAATGCAACAATGATGTGCAACCACTTCAGTACATAGGAAGGGTAAGGAGAAATCACAATTGTGGCAGAGATTATCATGAAAATAGGGGGATCGTAACCTGCCAATTACCCACACCACATATGTGCAAGCGTTGGAAGGCAAAACTATTCCACAGGGAGAAAAGCTATATGTGTTGTGGGAATGGTAAAATAGTTTTATCTCCAATACCATCTCCACAAGAAATGGTGGATCTTTTCGCCGATCAAACATCTGTTGGAAGACACTTCAGGCAAAGTATTCGAGCATACAATCATGTGTTCGCATTCACTTCAATGGGTGTACAAGTTGATGAAAGAATAAATACTGGACGGGGCATTTACACATTTCGTGCCCAGGGTGCAATTTATCATAAAATTGGTACTCTCTTACCACGTGAAGGAAGCAGACCCAGATTTATTCAGTCATATATATACAACACTGACCATGAAATGGATAATCGAATCTCTGAAAATCAAGCTTTGGATAGTAGTGTGGTTACGAAGATACAATAATTGTTGAATCAATACAATCCATTTGTACATACATTTAGAAGCCTCGGACAGCGTGAGGATTTGCCAAACTGTAAGCTCATTCTAAAAGAGCAACCAAAAGATCAACGCCAATACAGCCTACCATCTGCATCCCAAGTCGCGGCCATCATAGTAGGAGGTGATGACAATATTGATCGCAATGGAAGAGATATCATTGTTCAGACTATTGGCGGACAACTTTCTAACGTCTACGACTATGTCGGATACTATGATCCTTTGCAGTACCTGTTGTTGTTACCATATGGATCGTACGGTTGGGATAGTAATAGTCGGGACAATAGTGGTAAAAAAATAACATGCTGCGACTACTATTCATATATACTACAGGTCAGTACAAAATAGTAAATTACTTGAATCAATATATGTAATCAGTAATAGCTCAAACTACATACTTACATTTTGGTTTTCTAGATTAGGGCAGATGATGCTTCACTGTTTCTTCGAGGAGGGCGCCTCTTACAACAATTTGCTGTTGACAATTATGTGAAAATTGAATCACAAAAAATGAGGTGGCTACGATCAAATCAAAACAAAATTCGAGCAGAGTTATACCAAGGACTTCGAGACAGCCTCAATGCTGGGGAAAATAATGCAGGTACATATCTTCACATTATTACCTTACTATTTATTTTCATTAGAAGTCCATACTAAGAAAATGGCTTTCAATTAGATAATGTTGGACGTAGAATGGTTCTGCCCTCATCGTTTGTTGGGAGTCCACGTGATATGTACCAACGTTATCAAGACGCAATGGCGTTGGTTCAACAATATGGTAGACCAGATCTTTTCATCACCATGACATGCAACCCAAATTGGGAAGAGATTAGGAGAGAATTACTCCCTGGACAAACACCGCAAGATCGCCCAGACTTACTGCCTAGAATTTTACATGCAAAACTTGAGGAATTAAAGTCGGATATCATTGAAAACATATGCGTACGTTATTGAATTTCAAAAGCGGGGTCTTCCACATGTGCATATGTTGGTGATGTTAGCTGAAAGTGACAAGTTGAGTAGCCCAAAGAATTATGACCTGATTGTGGCAGCTGAAATACCATGCAAAAATGAAGAACCACAACTCCACAATGCTGTACTAAAGCATATGATTCATGGTCCATGTGGAAGGTATAATCCACATTGCCCCTATATGAAAAATGGGAGTTGTAAGAGAAAGTACCCTAAAGCATTTGCACCTGCCACTGTTCAAGGGAATGATTCTTATCCAATTTATAGGAGACGAGCAAACCAATTTCCTGTGCCACTTGACCGACAAGGAGATGTAGTTGTCGGTAACGGTTGGGTCATTCCCTATAATCCATGGTTGCTCCTACGTTACGACTGCCACATCAATGTTGAAATATGTAGTAGCATAAAAAGCGTCAAATACCTATACAAGTATGTATACAAAGGTCCAGATAGAGTCGCCATAGAAGTTGAACGTGATCCAGTATGTGATGAAATCAAACAATTTGTGGATGCAAGATGGGTTTGTGCACCTGAGGCATTCTGGAGAATATTCAAATTTACAATGTACCGAATATATCCAACAGTTCATAGGCTGCAAATACATCTTCCAAATATGCAGCAAGTTCGATTTGAAGCAGGTCACACTATAAGTCATATTTTGGAGGATGTGAGGTAGACAAAGACAATGTTAACTGAGTTTTTCACTCTCAATTCTGTAGAAGCGGAAGCTAGAATATATTTGTATAGAGAAATACCAATACATTACAGATGGGTTCACACAGACCGAGCTTGGAAGAAACGAAAAAGTCGGCAAATGGTTATTGGGCGTGTATATACAGTTTCACCGGCTGAAGGTGAAAAATTTTACTTGCGCATCCTCCTTAATCATGTTAGAGGACCAACATCCTTTCAAGATTTAATGGCATTTGAAGGTGTAGTCCACACAACTTATAAGCAAGCAGCAGAGACTCGCGGATTGTTAGAAAGAGATGAAAGTATTCGCCAATGCTTACAAGAGGCTTCTACAATTAGAATGCCAATGGCTTTACGAAGATTGTTTGTGACCGTTTTAGTATATTGTCAACCTACTGGTGTTTGTGCATTATGGGATGAGTTTCACCCTTTCATGCTTGAAGATTATGCATCGGCAAACATTTCCACAAATATTGTTGCTATCAACAGATTGTTAAGGGAATTGAGTGGCCTTTTAATGCAATTTAATAAGAGTATTACAGAGTTTGACTTGCCTCAGATGACCGTCGATGGACAGTCACCAGTGCCACGATGCATTGAGGATGAACTCTCCATCATTGTTGGAGAAGAAGACCTTCGAGGGATTGAAAGTCTAAACGAAGACCAAAGGTTTGCATACACCACTATAATGGGAGCAATTGAAAGAGGTGATAATTCTATATTCTTCGTGGATGGTCCAGGTGGAACTGGAAAAACTTACTTATATCGTGTTCTCTTAGCAAACTTAAGAAAATTGGGACACATTGCATTAGCAACAGCAACATCTGGAATAGCAGCTACGATTTTACCCGGGGGACTGACAGCTCATGCAAGGTTTAAGATTCCGCTCACTCCAGATGCATCATCAACCTGTTCCATTGGTAAGCAATCTGATCTAGCAAAACTTATTAACAAGGCAAAGGCAATCATCTGGGACGAAGCCACAATGGCGCATCGTCATGCCCTTGAATCATTGGATCGAACTTTCAGAGACCTAACAGATATTGATTTACCGTTTGGGGGAAAAATAATGATCTTTGGAGGAGACTTTCGACAAGTTTTACTTGTCATCCCCAAGGGCACCAAGTCTCAATTAATCCAGGCGAGTATAGTGAAAGCACCATTTTGGTCCCAAACCAAGATCTTAAAACTTAGACAGAATATGAGATCCCTCAATGATCAAGAATTTTCAAATTATTTGCTTCGCGTTGGTGATGGGGAGGAACCAGTTGTTTTGGACGAAATGATAAAGATACCAAACTGCATGGTTGTAGCCTGGGAGCATGATCAATCCATAGATCAGTTTATTGGTGAAGTTTTCCCTAATTTGGATGAACATGTAAATGATGCAAGCTACATGGTGGAAAGAGCAGTGATAACTCCTACAAATGAAGATGTTGACAAGCTGAATGAAAAAATAATAAGCATATTTCCCGGTTCTGAAGCAACGATGTATTCGTTCGATTCAGTGGACGATGACACAAGAAATTTGTATCAACCAAAATTCTTAAACGCAATCTCGATTGGTGGTTTGCCTCCGCACAAGCTGACATTGAAGAGAGGTGCTCCTATCATGTTATTGAGATATATTGATCCAAAATTGGGATTGTGTACTGGGACGAGATTACTGTGTCTTGGATGTCACCGAAATATTATTGATGCTGAAATTCTCACTGGACAAGGTGCGGGAACCAGGGTGTTTATACCAAGAATCCCGCTAAAGAGTACCGAGACTGCAGGATTTCCATTTGTACTTACCAGGAAGCAATTTCCTGTGAAATTGAGCTTTTCACTCACTATTAACAAATCCCAAGGTCAAACAATACCAAATGTCGGGATTTACCTTCCAGATCATGTTTTCAGCCATGGGCAATTATATGTGGCTTTATCTAGAGGGGTGTCAAAAGAAACAACAAAAGTCTTGGTGAAAAAAGGCTCAATAGTGGGTCACGAAGGTGTATTCACAAGAAATGTGGTATTCAAAGAAGTGCTAATTCATTCCAACTAATAAACACTTCCATTCAACACACTCTTTTATCTATGAATCTGCAATTGGATTATTAGTACAATCTGGCTGTAAGTTGTTTTTGTTTCGGAGTTTTACAATTATGTAAGGCCTATTTGCTCCATAGACAACTAGCCTCACCGCACACGCTAAACGCGTGTGCGAGAGGCTTTTTTGGCATCACGTGCGTTGCGCGCCACATCACGAGCGCCTCGCGCCACATTTCAACACTCTTAGTATTCTTCTCACTTTTGGTAGGCGTATCTTTTCAATTTTCATTTTGCCTCTAGCACACTCTTGAAAAGATGCGCCTAGCAAAAGCAAGACGAATACTAAGAGTGTTGAAATGTGACGCGAAACGCTCGTGATGTGGCGCGCAGCGCCAGTGATGCCAAAAAAGCCTCTCGCACACGCTAACGCGTGTGCGGTAAGGCTAGTTATAAATAAAGAGAACAAAGACTAAAATATAGAGACGAAGTATATCTCTCTTTTGATTAAGTTCTAGGTTTCGGAGATTACTATATATGAGGCCTCATTTTCAATTTCTTTAAGGATTCCCAAAATCTCAGGATTAGCATCACTTCACAGAGTAATAAATTGTAATTTCCCTTTTTTATTCACAGAAACGTATCACGTTTAGGGGTGGGATTGGGCCGGGCCGGTCCGGATTTTGGTTAGGACCGAAAAAAGCCCGTTAGCGATCGGGCTCTAGATTTTTGGGACCGTTCGAGGGCCCGATGTAAGCGGGCCGGGCCGGGTTTTTATACCCTCGGGTTCGGGCCGGGCTCGGGCCGGGCCGGACTAAGCCTGATCAATTTTCCAATTACAAAAAAAAAACCATATTTCCACACAAAATTAATATCGAATTCCCCAAATTAATACAAAACATCATCTAAAACAATACATAACACCAAATTCAAATCAATACCAAGATAATCACCATGGTAAAACCCTTGGAATTGAAATCAAATCAAGGTATCAACACACTAATCACCAAAGTTTCATTCATATCTGCCGCCGAAGATGAAAAGTTAAGAAAAAAAAAAGTGTTTTAGGGTTTTTTGGGGATGGATATGGTGTAGTTGTTTTATTTTTGGGTGATGTACCCGAATTTTTTGTCCAATAAACATACAACATGTGTAAAAAAAATTATTATTTAATAAAAATATATATATTCGAGCTTTTTTGGGGCGCGAGCTTTGAAAAATTGAGCCCGTATTTGAGCCCGATTTCTACGGGCCGGGCCGGGCTTTTTACCATTCGGGCCGAGCTTCTAAAATGAGGCCGGCCCATTAAAGGTTTTCGGGTCGGGCTCGGGCCGGACTCCGGATTTTGGGCCGGGTTTTCCCACCCCTACTTTCTTCCCTCTTAATTTTGTACAACGCTTCTCCTTCCTTCCCATTTCAAAAGGTGCATGACTTCTCTTGTACTCTTCTCGACATCCGTCCATATACATACACAGCCTCCCCAAAAACTCAATCGCCATTTTTGTTCGCGAGTTTGGTTTCGAGTGACTCAGTGTGACTCGGATTCATGACCCGGCGGTCATCGCCCAACCCCGAGTCTCCAAACAAACGATTCCAGGCGTTCGAGTTCGGCGCCGACGACAAGCACGTCGAGAAGCATTCCGCCAAGATGCTCGCCAAATTCCGTAGCCTCGCGAAGCGCAAGAGCGCTACGAAGGCCGAGAGCAAGGACCTGAGTTCCCCGATCACCAAGTACAATTTCCTCCAGTTGTGTAAGTTTGTTCCCCTTTTTCGAATTGCGTTTTTGAATTTTGGAATTCTGTTTGGTTACTGAGAAATCGGGAAAAAATGAAACTGAAAATGAAAAGGGAATTTCTTGAAATTGAGATGTTTCGGTTTAGTTATCCAATGACTGAATTGACATTGTTAGGGTATCTGATGTTTTATCTTCTGCACTTAACTCTACAGTTACCAAGAAGAAGCCAGATAAGGAGTCGAGCAATCAATTAATTGATGTGGATGGTGGAGGTAATGGGGTCATCAGACTTATCACTTCATAAATCTTTTTGGTGATGCTTAGTTTCTAAGTTTATGCTTTATTGATTTCTATATAGAAGCAGAAACATCAAAGACTCCACAAGAGAAAATTAGGGCTTTACTGTTAGACGATAATAGTCATCAACCTCGGTCGTCTGTTTCACTTCGTGTGGGCACGGTAGAAGATGATGGTGCTGCCAGAAATATGGCTGGGGTAGATGTTTATGATCTTTCCAGTTGTTCACATCAGAAAGTACGTATTATTGTGTCCTGAATTTGAGTCTCAATGTTTTTCTTATGCGCAGGTGAATTTCTTTTCTAGCAAAACTTAGGGACCATAAACCAACTTTAATTTGCCCAAAATGTTGAAGTTCTACTTGGTTTCTGTTTATTGTTTGAGACTAATTTATGTTGCTGAATTGCAGCGATGATATGTGTATATCGCGAGCATTTTTTTTGTAAGAATCACATCATTTTAACTTTTGGCAGAATAAGGAAGTATGTAGTGTTTCAGATGATGATGACAAGCTTGAAACATCAACTTTGATTTTCAGCCCTACAAAGAATGGAGGTTTCTTTTTGACTTTTCATAATTAAATATGTATATAACTATGAAGTTAGGTGTTTTTTTTTCCTTTTGGAGTATCTTACCCTTTAAGTTTCTGCATAATTTCAGATCCATTACAAGAACATTCATCAGAGCCTGATGCTGGTGGATATGAAAGTGTAAGCGTGCTTTCCCCACTTTGTTATCTTTTATGCTTTCCTTCTGAGTTATTCCTTTTAAGTGATAATTTCAAGTTTCAACCTCAAGGGAGTCTTCTCAGTTTTCAAAGCCCTGCTTAATGGCATAAAGCTGTTTTCTGCCGTGCATTATTTTTGGCTGAGTACTGATTACATGGGCCACAAGTTATGGTTATGGATTTTGATTCCTCTATTTTGCTTATAATAAAGAAGTGCATATAGGAGGGCCTGCATATTTCCTTCTACATTACCGTTTAATAGGCATCCGGTTAAGAAAAGCATGTGAAGCCTTGATTACATTATTTGGAGACTCTTGTCAATTGAATATGTAACCACAAAGAGAATATATGAGAAATTGGTTCCACATGTTGATATTTAAGCGTTATGTTGAGAAAACAAACACATTCTGATATAAGAGTGTAGGAGTAGAAAATATGGTTCTAAATTACTACAATTCCCTCATGTTATATACAGTTGTTTATGTTACCTTAATATACTTAGGGTATAGAGTTGATAGGGTAAATCAATAACTCTTATAATTCTTCGATATAGCTTGTCTGTGACAAACAATCTCCCAACAATCCTATTTATAGGGATAGGTTGGGACTACATAACCTGTAAGAACAAACTCCTAAACCTATTGGAATAGGTAAAGATAACTCACTTTCCTAACACTACACCAAATCATAATAGCAACATAATAATAATCAAATCTCCATATACCAAATTCAGTCACAACATCAAATCCAGTAAATAACTCGATATCTTCAACATATAGTTGGTTTTTCTCACACCACGGAGCCTTTTCTTGAATATATATAGTATTAAAGTAAAGACATGAGTTGTTTCTGTTTGATCGTTGGAACAACAGCATCTTGGTTAAGATTTTGATGTTACTATATTGACGTAGAATGGTCATTGGGAACTGGGGAACAATTATCTTTGAGTGCAGGTTGGTGATATCATTTAGGTTCAGTCAAGATGATGTGAAAGGGTTAGTTAAATTATATTCCTATATAACTCGCACTAAGCAGTTTATGAACCCACTGGCATAGGTTGAAGAAGCTATAACTAACCTTCATCTTCAATCAAAGGAATCTGGAGGAGCTGGAGATGCAAACAATACATCAGGTCTGTGCGTGTTTTGATGGATAGTTTTGGGGCTGTCTTGTCTGTCATTTGGATTGAATAATTTGTTTTCCTTTAAACTGCTGTATAAAATGTGGAACATTGCATAATGAAGTGATTTCTTGTTCAATCCTTTTGACTGAGCAAATACTGTTTTTAGTTTACAATTGAACATAATTTACAAATTAATATTCAGAAATGATTAAAAAAAAAGATGATTGTCGTTAAGCATGCCTTCTACTGAACAGTTGTTCTCTACTCTAGATAACTCCCTCTCCAGCTTCTTTGTTACTCATTTATGGCCAGGAGCTAGGAACTGAGCAGTCTCTGTGTCAATTTCCAATAGAGCTCTAAGATGTCTAGCAATTTGTGATTGAGAGTCAAAACAAGAGTGGGCAAATGGTCTTCTGTCTCTTCAGATTCCTATTGAATGCCATGTTGGCTGAGAGAGTCTTAGCTTAGATATAAGCTTATGGGCGGGTGAATAATTGTAACTAGTTCAGAGAAGGGGCCTTATTGCTGTCTGCCGCCTCATTTTTGTGCGATGTGCAGAGACACTGTTAAAACTTTGGATCACCCGCTGCTCGTTGCCCATTGCACCTATCTTGTGGGGAAAATTGTCTAGGGCCAAGGAGTTGGGATACTCTCATTTTTTGTGCTGATTCTGTGGTGGTAGGCATAATTTATTTTGTGTGCAAAAAGGGGTTATGGTATTAGGTAGACGTGCTGCGGTGACAAATTTTGGATGGTGTGGTTGGAGCAAGGGAGGGAATGGGCCTGTGGTGGATAGAGTTTGGACCTCTCTTGGGGGAGACAGCAGAGATGGGGGATATTTGTTTCCAGGCCTTTTATTATGATTGGGCTCATGCCATATCATTTATGAATCATACAATGCTTAGATGTTTAAGCTATGCTGTATGATGCGGAGCAGATTCGGAAGTATCCTAGATTTAGATTTAGATTTAGTTTACTTGATTTAGTTCAATAGGTTTTAATTACTGGCTTGATTACGATTTAGAATTTAGGTAAGTTAGCTTTATTGTTATTAGAAAGTTAGAAGATTTTCCTTGGTTCTCTAGGAAAAAGCCTATATAAATACTACCTCTATGTAATCTGTAAAAGTGGAGAGTTTATGCATGAGTTTATGAAAATTGAGTTTATCTCAGAAATCGGTTTTCTTTGTGAGCCACCCCTTGGTATTTCTTTGTGAGCCAACCCCTAGGTATTCTTAGTGAGCCTACCCTTTGGTATTTCTTAGTGAGCCAAACCCTTTATCCTTTCTATTTTCCTATCTTCCTACCTTGTTACGCTTCCGCAAGCCACCAAATCCTACCATAAACCCCTTTTACGGTGTTGTCCTACATCAATTTTGGCATCAGTAGCCAGTGTTCAAATTTCTGGAGTTCGAAGATTTGCAAGTATGGCACCCGAACCCGTTGGAGAAAAAAAGTGGACGGTGGCAACACTTGCTGAGGAGTTTATAGCCTATCGGAGAGAAGCAGCCGCTGAACACGAAGCAGCAGTGCAGCGTGACACAGCAGCAGCCCAACGTAATGCAGCAATAGCCATCCAGCTCGACCAATTGACCATACAGCTTGCACAATTGACCTCACAAGTTGAGCAAGTCAACACTACACTAAATCAACTCGGAACCAGATCCGATACCTCCGTGCGACGCCTTACTGACCTAGAAGCATCTCTTCACCATAGAAAAGGGATTGTGGATAAGTCTGATGCTACAGATGTTTGTCTGATGAGCCTAAAACCTCTACAGGATCAATCTACGTATGAATCGAAAGGTGTCCAAGAAGAAGAAGATCTTCTAGATAGTAATCTGGAAAATCAAGAAGAACTAGCACATCATGGAAATCTAGAAGAACATGTACATCAAGAAAGCTTTGAGTGTCCCAACTATATGGAACCGACACGTATAGTTGAATGTGAAGAGCATATAATAAAGAAAACACCCATTGCACTGAAGATAGAAGTTCCTCTGCAACAAAGTTTTGATGTTACTCAAGTTGAAGACATTCCAGCGTTTGCTTTTAACTTGCCTTCCTTGAAAGACAAGTACTTTGGTCCTTGCTGCCTTCTATGGAGATTGTTAGCTGCTCAAGCGACCTTTGAATCTCAAGACCATTATAGTAAGGAAGTTCCTGAGTTTATGAACAGCCATCCTCAACATGATATGAAGAACTATCCATTTGACAATGGCTAGGCATGATACTCAAGCCCGAGTTTCTAAACTCGACGGAGTCGAGTTCTTCTCACGGGAGGAGAATGATGCGGAGCAGATTCGGAAGTATCCTAGATTTAGATTTAGATTTAGTTTACTTGATTTAGTTCAATAGGTTTTAATTACTGGCTTGATTACGATTTAGAATTTAGGTAAGTTAGCTTTATTGTTATTAGAAAGTTAGAAGATTTTCCTTGGTTCTCTAGGAAAAAGCCTATATAAATACTACCTCTATGTAATATGTAAAAGTGGAGAGTTTATGCATGAGTTTATGAAAATTGAGTTTATCTCAGAAATCGGTTTTCTTTGTGAGCCACCCCTTGGTATTTCTTTGTGAGCCAACCCCTAGGTATTCTTAGTGAGCCTACCCTTTGGTATTTCTTAGTGAGCCAAACCCTTTATCCTTTCTATTTTCCTATCTTCCTACCTTGTTACGCTTCCGCAAGCCACCAAATCCTACCATAAACCCCTTTTACGGTGTTGTCCTACATCACTGTAGTTGTAGCTGAATCGTCTAGCTGGAGGATTAGGCAACTTGTTCCTGTTTTGTAATGTTCTTTTTATTAAAAAAATTCACGCTTCATATCAAAAGATAACTATACACAATTTCTTTTCAATAATATAATTGTTCAAGTTAGGTGGGCTTGAGTGGTCAGGTTGATAAAAGATAGTTTGAAGGATATCAAATTTAAAATGAACTAATTTTAGACTTAAAAGTTTATAATAAAGAATTGGGTTAGCTATTGAAAATGAGAATATAAGCTTTAATGTTGAAATTGTTTCGCCTTTTGGTCTTCTATTGTGTTCCTTTGTTTTCCCTGCCCTTGATAGGAAAATATCACGATGTTCTTTGAATAAAATTTTGTTTCGTTTCTTATCAAGATAATTTCTTCATTGCTTTGATTTGAAGTGCTTATACTCCTTGGAAAGTAGATAAACCTAGCAATGTTTATGTAGTATTTTAATTTCCCTACCTACTGATTCATGCAGGGATTGAGATATACCCTTATTGCAGCAAAGGACGGGATGCAATTAAATCACTAGATTTCAGGTATGGTGATATGCGTAACTCTAATTCTGGGGGAGTGCTGTGTATTGTGCACTTGAAGCCATCATGAGTTTAACATTTATAGTTGCAAGATATATGGATATTAAAGTCACAGAAATGTACACGTGTTTTTGACCTTTTGAATTTTGTTTTTTTTGTTCTATCCTCCATTATCTTCTTACCTTTTACTTTCTGTTGTGTAATGTGTCAATTTTTTTTAGTAGTTTCGATCAAGAGGTCATTTATCCAAAAGGGGATCCGGATGCAGTTTCCATAAGTAAGAAGGATTTTGAGCTTCTACAGCCCGAGACATTCATCAATGACACTATAATTGACTTTTATATTCAGTAAGTTTGAGCTGGCCCCCTTTCGAATCTTGTTGCTTTTTGTTTTTTTGCGTAGTCTTTGAATATGTTATAGTCTTTCAATCCAACTTAAGTATTCGTTTTGGCAAACTATGGAATTCTACTGTGAGTGCAGGAATCTCTCATTTTTAGGGTACCTTTCCCCTTTTTCTGTTCTTTGAAGATTGTGAAGGAAGAGGCTCTAAGTGATTAGGAAGGTCACGTATTCATTAGGGGAGAAGATAGATATAATTACTGCAATTAGAAAGTGACAGTGCCTTGCATGATCGTGGGTTTGGCCATGTCTTTCTAACTATGGTGTCAGTTGGTTGGAAATGATCAGCAGGGCTTTTGGGTGCGAAGGTGCTGATGTCCATTTCTTGTGGAATTGTGTAAGACTTGGGGGTGTGTCTGTGCTCCTTGGTTCACTATAGGCTTGCGGTTTTCTTTTAACATGGATGGAGAGGCTACTTGTGTTTGGGTTGGGGCTGATTAATTGTTGCAAAACACTGCTTTCATCTTCTATACAAGTTTTCATAGTGTGCAAAATTTCACATTATCTGGCGGACATGACACTCCTTTTCCGTACTTTGTCCTAATTTTTAGTTAAGCTGAATCTTAGTGCTATACAACTGGAATGCTTTCTTCTCCTTAAGATCAGGTTAAAGCTCCACTTACATTGCTATTAACTCTGATTTTAACTTATTCTCAGATATCTAAAAAGTAAACTTCATCCTGAAGAAAAGCGCAGGTTCCACTTCTTCAATAGTTTTTTCTTTCAGAAACTTGCTGATATAAACAAAGATCAGAGTTCTTGTGAAGCTAAGGCAGCATTTCAGCGTGTTCATAAGTGGACTAGGAAAGTGAATATTTTTGAAAAGGACTACATCTTCATTCCTATAAATAAAAGGTGAGAAACTCTCGCATTGTTTTTTTTTAAAGCCTTCCCCACAGGAAAATAATCCCATGATGCCAAGTTTTTAATACGTCGTATTGCATTTTTGCAGTCTCCACTGGAGTTTGATTGTCATCTGTCATCCTGGTGAAGTCGCCAATGTTAAAGGTAAAGACTTTAATGATTGAGAATGAATGTGCTCAATCTATAATGCTTCTTTCCATTTTATTTTTTTCTGCACTATACTGTGCAGATGACGAAGTTGAAAGTTTACTGAAGGTTCCATGTATCTTGCACATGGATTCAATTAAAGGAAGTCATAAAGGCCTCAAGAATCTTATTCAGAGGTACCCTTTTGATAGATCAGCTAAGTGATCAGTCTCCTCGTGAACAAAGATTTGCATCATAAACCTATCCATATATGCCTTTTCTTTTTTCTGGTTTTTCTGTCTTCAGGTTTGGGCAGACTCCGTTGATGTCCCTATAGTTCTAGCAGAGTCAACTTTTCTTCTCTGGTTTTTGAATTTTGCAATTTAGGTGGTCTGACTTTGTAATAATTTAAAGTACACCATTTTCACGATCATTTAGGGTTCACGTTGAATGTCAATTGTCCATAATGCAAAAAACAAAATGTCATAAAACCCCTCTTAAAGTTAAGGTACGCACGCTTGGAAGCTAAGATACCCACATTGTACGAACAACTTGATGCCATTAACTTATTATGCAATTATGTATTTGCTCCAGAAGGTGGTTAGTGACTGGAAGTGGGGGGTAAATGCTCAACATTAGAGCTAATTGACGTAATAAGTGGTTTTACTGTGAAAGGCTAATGCATAGTTTTGTCAGAAGTTTGGTTTTATTGTAGTTTGAATGATATGTGATAAAGTCTAGAGTAGCAAATGACTTCCTGGTGTTTGAGACTAATGATGTCAGCTCTCACTGATGAAATTTCCTTGATATGACAGATACCTATGTGAAGAGTGGAAAGAGAGGCATGGTGAGACAGCAGAAGATGTTTCTTTGAAATTTTTGAATTTGAGATTTGTTGCTCTGCAGGTATTCCTTTGCTCTTTGTAGTGAAATTAATGGTCAATAATTAAAGGATCAATAACTATTTCCACTTGACATATCTGGTTTTTCCTTGTGGGTTGTAATCTTCTATGTGCAAAACTTGAGAACTTTAGGTTATAGTTGTCTGTAACTGGGTTCTAGCTATAGGGAGTCATAGAACCTCCCGATACCCATCCCCGCTTTGTAAGGTGTAGGGTGGCGCTTCACCTATATGTTTCTATAGGTGTATTTTTGTCTACCTTTCCAAATGGGAGCTGTATATGTGAGACGGTGTTCGCCTGATTTGCATTGATCAGCTAAAAATCTTGGGATCCAGTGATTGTTTAATAGTAAGAAACTTAATATTGCAATAGTAGGATTAATTATTTTGCAACACAGCGGAATGGACTAATCAGGGGATTCTCAGCCTGTAGTTTGATCAAAGTTCAGTTCTGAGCCCTAATGGACAGAACACGCTTGGTTCGAGTAACTTTTCTTTTGGGATTGCTTTCTTGTAATCTTTTTTCCAACCTTCGTTTAAAGATTGACAATCATCATTCTTCTTTTGACCCTGTTAATAATTTTGAAATCTGGTATCTTTTAAACCACATATTTTAGTTCTGAAACTTGACACAAATATATTACTGCAAAGACGAACAACAAACCTTGGTTATTCCTCTTTCAAACTTTATAAGATCATATTTTTTGTCTTTGTTGTTTGTTGTGGGTATGTGTAAGATTAATAGTAGGAGTGGTTTACTTGTTCACTATCCTCTGTACTTTGCTCCTTGAATGAAAAATTTGCTTCCTGTTTAAAAGGATATGCAGAAAATATCTTAGGCCATCTTTAGCAATGGAATTTAGGGGTAGCTTAAATACTATAAGCCTTTTTTTTTTCTTTTTTTTTTTCTTTCTTTTTTTTGTAAAAAACCGTCTTTATCAATGGGATGGCTAAAGGGCTACAAAGCGGGCTAAAGAGCCAGAGGGGTAGCCACTATCTGTCAAATCCTTTTGTCACAATCTTCCATATTTGAATTTCTCACAATCTCTCCATACTCTTCATCTTCTGAAAAGTTGCTCATGTAGAAATAATTAATAAAATATTTAAAAAGTTTGAAATTTAGACCTTCCTCACTAAAGATGGTAAAGCATACCTCAAATTTTTAAAAATTATTTTTTGGAGGGCTAAATTTTAGCCAAGTAGACATTTAGCCTCTTTATCACTAAAGATGGCCTTACTGGCCTGTCCTTTCATCGCCTTGTTTTGGCAATGTTGCTAACAGTTTTTGGTATTGGGTGTTGGTGGGCTAGAGATTTCTCTTTCTAGGTGGTTAGAGATTGTCATTAAAAACATTCGAACTATTTTTTTGCTGATTTTATTTCATATCGATACAGCTGCCACAGCAGGGAAATTCATTTGATTGTGGCCTCTTTTTGCTTCATTATGTGGAACGTTTTCTGGAGGAAGCACCTGTTAACTTTAGCCTCTTTAACATCAGGAAGAACTCCAAGTTTGTAAGTGATCCGATCTCCTCGCACCTTAGCATTAGCATAAGCATGTATATATTTTCTATTTCTGTTTTATTTCAAAGCCTTATAGGATTGATAAGACAATTTCTCAGTACCCTAGTCATTATCTGTTAATTAAACTGAAGTAGAAATCCCTAGCAATCTTCAACGATGTCAAGCTTATGCTGCTTCCCCATATAGTCAAATGCACATTATATTGTTACATACACCTTAAGCGTAGGCATGTCACATCTCCAATTCTCATCAAGGCAAGTTGCTTCATCATGACATTTTCTGCAAGATTTACATGTGCATGGTGCCTTCGGACAACTCCTAGTCCCGATACCCCCATTTTAAGACTCACTGCACCCAATGTAGGCAGGAAATGCGTACCCATGTTGATCAGATAAAAGTCTATTTTTCGTTTATTATTGATGAAGCTATCAGTAAATTCTTTATTTATTTTTTCATTTTAATAAAATTTACCGATCTATTCTAATGGTGGGTTTTGGCTTTTCTTATTTTTGAACTTCTGTCTGACTTTACAATTTTTCAGCTCAAGAAAAATTGGTTCCTTCCAGCGGACGCTTCTGTCAAACGTTCTCAAATTAAGAAGTTATTATGTACTATCCTTAAAGATCATTCTCAGGAAGCTCTAGTAGCTGATTCCATTGACAAAGATCTTTCCTCTCATGGGCTTAACGATGCCGACAAGCAACAAACTGGCATACACTTTCCTGAAAAGGTTTCCAGTTCAAGAGAAAGATTTTACAGTGATTCATCCAGTTCCAATGCAAGTGGTACCGGAATTACAATTCTAGGAGCTTCTCCACCTATACAGGTACAGTACTTTAGAAAATCAGAAATTATATTTTGGGAGTTATGTGAATCAAGAACTTGTTTCAGTTTCTGATACAAATTATCTGCAGCTTCCCCATTAGAGGTATTTGTTTTCTTACTGAGGATCTAGGAGTTGCGTTGTTCTTTGGGTGTCTGATCACTTGTTCACTAGTAGGTACAGTACAGTAGCTTGTTGTGAGAACATTCTAAGGAACGTTGCTGAAAATATATTTACTAAGGCCATTAGTTTATGCACTTCATCTTGCTTGAAACAGGAAGGTGAAGATAGTGAGGATCAGGTTTCTGATTCGGTGGTGGATGTAGAAGATTGTCAGAAAGGCACTGGATTGAGTTCTGTCTTATTCAGAAAATCCTATTGTTGGCAAGGATCATCCTGGAAACATGGGTTCCCTGAGCATATCAACAATAACGTGGGTAAGACTTGGACATCAAGTAGTATATCAGAGAATTTATCAGCATTAGGGATAGATCAAGATCATTCACATATGGAAAATAAGGCATATAACTATCCAAGGAAAATAGATGCATCTGAGTCCTTTTCAAGTGAAGAAAGTGCACATTGGGTTGTGCCGGATTCTGAAGAGGAAAATGACGATGGGATGCAGGACGACACCGAGGTTAAATTCTTTTCTTCCTCTCTGAAAGAAGCAACTGACTCAACTCAAAACATTAATCCTAGAGAGATTAATATGCCATGCAGTAATGAGGATCCAGTATCTTACCAACAGGCTCCGAAAAGGCCACGGCTAAGACAAAGCCTGATAAGTACATTGCATTTGTAATGGTTATATTGTGTATAGCTCTAGTGATACTGAGATTAATAGCTCAATAGAAAGCAGTTGAGCGAAGAATCGTATCATTGTACAGAAAGGGGCAAACAAACCTCTCATGCTGCAAAAATAGCAAGTTTTAAAAATAGCAAGTTTTGAAAAAGCTGAGAATTTTATGTACTAAAAATCTCAACACGATTTCGCTGTGTTGAGATCTTGCTTTTCACTGCTCCTTACTTCGGCCTTCGGCTGCCACTGTTATTATTCAATGAAGAACATGAAAACAAAACCCGTATTATATGTTAGTTGTTAACTGGAAAGGAAGGCAAGAAACTTGAACCATGCATGAGAAGTTTGTATGATACATGCAGATTGTGTCGTTTATTCAAGAATCATATATCCAAATTACATCGAAAACAATTCTTCAAAAGTCAAAGCGCTTCAAGGGTGGTGGCATAACAAACGAACCTTTAGTATAGATAGAAGTGATACATGTCAAAATGGCTACATGTGAAGCCGCTTCCAAATAGGGAATTCGTCAAACTTTGAGTGCCTACCTTTCTCTAACTAAGTATATTCAGTCTATTATTTCACCCACCCGGAGAACGAGAGGATAGGCCTATTTTTTTAAAAAATAATAATGCTAGAATTATCATATTTTTGTAAATTATCTCCGAAACCACTTTATATGGCAAATAATGATTGCATTCGATTTTAATTAGTAGTTTTCTCACTACATATTGAATGATTTGATCTATTACCACATCAAATGATTTAAAAATTAATTTAAAATAATGTGGTCATTCTAACATTAATCTTTTAAAAAAGGGAATTTGTCAAAAGAACACTGAGTTGGGCCGATTGGCCAAAGTCAAAGTTTATAACTGGAGGATGGGATAATTATTTTTGCTTGCCCTTCTCCAAGAACTTTGGGCAGACAGAAGAACAGAGGGAAAAGTGCGATGGCGGACGAGAAGGTGAAGGCAGAGGCTTTGGAGATACTGGGAATGTTCCAAGTCCTTCCTCGATTGGTTGTCTTTGACCTTGATTACACTCTCTGGCCTTTCTATTGGTACTTCCTTTTCTCTTTTTCCCACGATTACAACTTGTTTGGCTTACGAGAAAACTCGATAAAAGTTTGATCTTCCCCCACCAAAGCAGCCCAGTATGCTCCATTGTTTGTTCTATTTCATGTAATTTGATGTATGCAAATGACCCAGATGAACAATGAACGCAATTCAATCTATTATCCCCTTTAATTTGCTTCTTTTTTTTTTGTCTTCTCCGCGAACAAAAAGATGATTTGTGATTTTGGGTTGGCTCTGGAATTTTCGTAGAATCTCGTGTCTGCATCTTGTAGTCTGCATATTATTTATATTGTTGTGTATCTCGTGTCGGTAAGATAACTACACATAATAATTATTTCCCCTAATTCTTTTCAGCTTGGTCTGATTTATATTGTTGAAGTTTGCTATGCACGTCCAAAGTTATGGCCTAAATGTGGACTGTGCAGTAACAAGAATGATGTGTGATGTTGTTTATTGTGAACATCTCTTCCGTAGTAATAGAACATAAGTGAAGTGATCCCGTACTTCATTTGCCATTGCATTGATCACAAACATGCTGAGTCCCCAGTTTAATGTCTTGTATTATTTTGTCGGAATGCACAGACAGCCGAGTGAGGGTAATTGGTTGGTAGTTCTATTAACGTTGTTGATGTATCTACATCCAAGTTAAAATGAATAACACAATGTGGAATTGGCCTAGTATCATATCCTCCACCCTTAGGGTGTGTCTGGATGAGGAAGTTGCAAGTTCCTAGGAACTCAGCTAACTGTGGTGGCTAGAAATGCCGCTGTGGGTTTCTTTGTTCATGTAGCATAGATTCCTTGGAAGTTGCAAGTTCCTAGGAACTCAGCTAACTGTGGTGGCTAGAAATGCCGCTGTGGGTTTCTTTGTTCATGTAGCATAGATTCCTTGGAAGTTGCAAGTTCCTAGGAACTCAGCTAACTGTGGTGGCTAGAAATGCCGCTGTGGGTTTCTTTGTTCATGTAGCATAGATTCCTTGGAAGTTGCAACTTCTTCATTCAAACAACACACTGTTAAGTTTAGAGATGTCCAAGATCCTTGGTTCTTGTTTAGGTAGCAACAGGCTACTGGAATTTTGTAGCTTATACTTATCCATGGCCACCAAAAAGAAAATGAATCTCTGAATAGAAGAATGTGCTTAACCTAATAACATAGCTTAACATGTTTTTGTGCAAAAGACTTTAGACAAATATATCTTCCGACTCGACTCTTACATTTGTGTTTCTTTCCAGTGAGTGTCGCTCCAAACGTGAAATGCCATCAATGTATCCCCATGCTAGAGGCATATTGTACGCACTGAAGGAAAAAGGAATTGATCTTGCCATTGCTTCTAGGTCACCAACTGCAGATATAGCAAAGACATTTCTTGAAAAATTAAACATTAAGTCAATGTTCGCAGCGCAGGTTAGGCGGCACTGCACAATTCTTTATTTACTTTTTCCTTCTTTTTTATTCCTCAATTGGGACTAACAGAACTATCCAAAGGTGCTGACTTTAATGCTTCTATGTTAATCTTTCTGTGTTGATTTCATGGATTGTACAGGAAATCTTTTCGAGTTGGACGCACAAGACTGATCATTTTCAGAAAATTCATACCAGGACTGGGGTTCCCTTGAACTCAATGCTTTTCTTTGATGATGAAAACAGGAATATCCAAGCGGTGAGTAGGATCACATGTTGTAATTTTTTGTATGTCATTTCATCACCCAAAAATTAGAAGGCTGGTAGCCAGCCTTTTCCTGCTAAAAGTTGTTAGAAACTATTTGCAACTTTTAAATAACTAATCGGAAACTGAAACTGTTGTACCTATGGAAGCTTCAATTTTGATAGCGAAATGTTCATAAGATAACCAAAATTCCTTGTATTGGCTGAGCTGCAATGCTAAACCTGCGTAGGCTTTCAAATTCATAGGCTATAGGTAATTTTGTTAAACGGAAAGGCAGCTGTGCAATCGATCCAGCTTTCTGAGGTCTGGAACAAGTGTCACTGTTTTTCCCCATCACTTTTGCTTTTCTCCATATCAGCTGTCACTATTGTTGATCCATAGAATGTGTGACAAAGATCTGTTGTGTAGAGTGGTATTAAGTCTTCCTGCCTTCAGTTATATTCATACTATTCCTGTTGCTGGTGATCGTATTGTTTTATTGACATAAGACTGGTGTCTCTCACTGTCCCCCATTTAATAGAACAGTACGATGGTATCTTTTGCAGGTCTCAAAAATGGGTGTAACAAGCATTTTGGTTGGCGATGGAGTAAATGTTGGAGCATTGCGCCAGGGTCTTACAAAATACTCTGAAAACGTGAATACTTCTGAGCAGAACAAGCAGAGGTGGCGCACAAAGTTCGCCCCAAATTCAAGTTCATCACAGAAAAATGAAAAGAAATGAATCTTCCATGTTCGTTAAATTATGTACAATTTGAAAATTAACCAGATGGTTTCTGTGTAATCAGTGTTAAGGATTTGATGTGTGAGAACCGCATCTCGGTTATCCTTGATTCATTAGTGCTTTTGTTGTATCATCAATTACCAAGAAATTCGTTATAGTTGCGTCAGCTTCATTTCGATTGAAAGAATTAGGATGCTACGAAGGTATAATTTCCAACGGAGGAAGCGTACGAACATGCTTCTGCAAACGTACGCAGATGTATTATGCTTCGATATATTGGGATGTCAAATTTCAACAGTAAAATGCTCCATATGTAAAATGAAATCTGCTAAAAAAACTAGAAAACAAAATCATCCAATTATAAATGTCTAATTACTAAATTACTGAAAGACTTGTTACAACATAATCTTAACCATTTAATCATATTTCTCACATGGCATTTGGCATAACGGGTTTTAAAAAATGAATCACGCACTTCCTCTTGAACCAATTATATTTGGGGGAATTGGCAAAAATAGGCTCATAGCCAAATCCATTTGCCAAAATAGGCAGAGGGCAGCGGTTAGTGCTTCACTAGGCAAAATGCTACAGTATTTTTGCAATTAAATCCCTAGGGTTATAGTGCGGCTATAGTGCCTCATAGTGCACATATAGTGCCTCATAGTGCACCCATAGTGCCTCATAGTGCACCCATAGTGCTTCATAGTGCACCCATAGTGCTTCATAGTCTTTCGAGTACAGAATCGTTGTAATTCATCAACGCGTTCATAGTCCCTCATAGTGCACTCATAGTGCATCATAGTCCCTCATAGTGCACCCATAGTGCCTCATAGTGCCTCATAGTCCCTTTGCTTATTCTCCGAACTCCACTGAAGACATTTTTGTTTGCCGGTGGCAAACCTCTGGGAATTTGGGGTTGAAACTTTGGGGATATTTCTTGAGATCGAGAGGGAACTTTTTTTAGTTGGGGTCGTTGTCAATCGATGACCGGAAAACATAGAACGGAGGGAGGTTTGTCGAACAGTTTTTGGCAAAAAAACAGATCAAAACGTTTTCGTTCGCCGGCTGCAAACCGCTTGGAATTTGGGGTTGAAACTTCGTGGGAGTGTGCTCGTGGATGTTGGGAAGCTAGTCCAGGTTTTCCGAATGGAGAAAGTGGCCGGAAAATTAGCGACGGCGGCGAGAACTCCGGCGGCTCAATTTTGTATTTGGTTTCACCGGCGGCGTTCCATGCTGTCTTTGGCTCTGAAATTTTGGGGATATATTCTTGAGGTTGAGAGGGAACTTTTTGTAGTTGAGTCGTCGTCGATCTATGGCGGGAAAAGAGAGAATGGAGGGAGGTTTGTCGGACGGTTTTTGGCAAAAAAACAGAGCAAAATGTTTTCATTCGCCGGCGGCAAACCGCTGGGAATTAGGGGTTCAAACTTCGTGGGAGTGTCTCGGGAATGTTGGGATGCTAGTCCAGGTGGTGGCGCATGGAGAAAGTGGCCGGAAAAAGAGCGACGGGGCGAGAACTCGGTGGCGGCTCAGTTTTGAGTTTCGTTTCACCAGCGGAGGACTCTTATGCAATTAGGCAAAAGTTTTGCCTATTTTCAGCACAAAATTGGCTGACCCAACATTTTGGCAAATGAATTTGCCCATGAGCCTATTTTGGCTAATTCCCCATTATATTTCTCGTTTGTGCAACAAGTCCAGTCCGCCCCTCGACCAATCTGTTTTTGGTTATGGTTGTCCATGGTTGAAGATTTTGGTTAGGGACTTGTTAGTTCTACCCTTAATTTTATGGCTAATTATCATGAATGGTGCATGAACTTTTCTTGACCGGACTTCATGGTGCCTGAACTTTAAAAGTGATCAATTTGGTACCCAGACTTTAAAAAACAGAACTTTATAATGCCTAAACTTTAAAAGTGATCAATTTGGTACCCAGACTTTAAAAAAGAGGACTATGTAGTACCTCAGGTTAATTTTTTTTTTAATAAGATTCCATTAAAATGAGGGATAAAATGATCTTTTGACATTAATTTTCATGCAAAATACTGTTTTTTTTACCTCTCAACCTCTATATAAATGTGTACTATGGTGTTTTGAAAAAATAAAAATGTGCATATAGCTATTTTCGAATAATAAATAAATTGATTAACAAAAATATACTCGAACGGTAGATTTTTTTTCTATTACTCAATTTATGTTAGAAATAATTTTTTTTATGTTCGATTATATTTTTATTTATCAATTTACCTATTATTTTGCAATATCTATATACATATATATTTTTTGAAACACCATAATACACATTTATGTAGAGGTTGAGAGGTAAAAAATAGTATTTTACATGAAAATTAATGTCAAAAGACCATTTTATCTCTCATTTTAACGGAATTTTGACAAAAAGAAGGAGGAACATAGCCCTCTTTTTGAAAGTTAGGGCAAATTGATCACTTTAAAGTTCAGGACTATGAAGTCGGTTTTTAAAGCTAGGACAAATTGATCACTTTTATAGTTCAGGCACTATGAAGTCTTGTTAGTGAAAGTTAGGCACCATTCATGATAAAAACCCTAATTTTATTTGTACACCCACAATTTCATAAAAATTTTAGTTACAATTGTAACCTTGTTGTGAAATGACGTATAAGGATAGTGGCAAACAAAAAAAAAGAAAAAACTAGATTTTACGTTTGAGCAGTCTCTTTTTTTTTTTTTTTCTTTTTGTTTTGTTGAAAGATAGCAATTGCATTGATACAGGGGCAAAATTACAATTAAGCAACCTAAATTTGGAGGTTCTGCACAACGGATTTCATTACAGATGACATAAACAAGCAAAATATTGAGCAACAAATTCCGATCTGAAACCTGCTTGCCCATTAATACGTTGTCTAGCGGCATGAGAGCTAGTATGCATAAGCAGGGGCGGAGCTACATGAAGGCTGAACCGGGCTGAAGCCTAGATTCAAATTTCAGGCCCAAAAAATTTATTACTACTAGTATTAAAAATGGCTTTTAGGGATGAAGTATTTCGTTGCAAAAAGTGCCTTTTGCGTCGCAGTAGGTGGTTTGTGACTAGATTATATTTCCTTGCGGCAATGTATTTCGCCGGAAAAGGTGCAGATTTTCGTCGCTGAATGTTCTTAGTGCCCCAAAATTCCGCAGACCAAGACTTTTAGCGATAAAATATTTCATCGCAGACAATATACTTTTCACCCCCAAACAGATATCTATAGATAGTATCTCAACAACCAAACATGTTTCAAGGTCTTTCCTTATAAATTTAGTTAGTTTATATGAGTATAATATATTTGAAATTTAGAAAGTTGGGAAATTAGAGGACATATCTTCTTCGTTGACGAAAGGAAAAAAAATTAAGGTTAAATTTTAGCCCGGGTGAGTTTCAAATCCTGGCTCTGCCACTATGCACAGGTGGAAGACTTTGATGTGTTTAAAATTAAAGTTAGATCATATGTGGTTTTCTTAAAGTTTTCGATGGTTTGTTCATGGTATCTAATAGTCTACCAATAAGTTATGCTGGATGTGAACAGAGAATTCTTGTATCAAAGTGGGAATGTCAATGTGGACTCATTGGTCTGAATATGCTATATAACAAGGTGCATTTTAGGAATAATGGTGGGTGGAAAAAGAGTTTTGTAATTTAGTTGGGGTATAAATTTAAAATGTGTGTGACAAGGGGTGGAACTAATAACCCCCAAAATTAATACAGAGTGAATTCATTTAAAGTTGGCATGTAAATAAAATTTCTCTATATTCATTTGCTTGTTGCAGTAATAATGAATTGCTGAGCCTCGGGTTTGTGAGAGATAGGATAGATGAATAGAAAGAGAGGTGTGTTTGTCCTTTTTTTTTTTTTATTTGTGGTTTTTAAGTCCTAGTGCCTTTATTTTTACAAAGTCTTCTAATAAATTTTATAAAGATTCCTACAACATTGCTCTATTTGTTCCCACATGATATATTATTGTACTATGTCCACTCTTTATTCAAACTTCAAAAATATAACTTATCTAATTACAAATTTTTGGCAAAATTTTCCACCTTTCATTACAGTACCAACACATAAAAGTTTGCAAAAATTCCAATTTAAAAAACTAGGGAGAAACTTTGTAGGGCTGATTGCATTTGAATTTAAAGTACATGAGAAATTATGAATTGATGACATCGTTGCCCTCACAGCGCACTCATAAGTTCTTTATACAGCTCAGAGAACTAAACGACTCTCTTGCAAGGGAGACAACTACCAATGACTGCCTTCCTATGCCAAAGACATGGTTCCACCACCAAAAACCCTTTGTGGCAATTCAATTATACAACATACAACAGAAACTACAAAATATCTGCCTGCTCTTGCTCGCCAACTGGTTTGAGCTCCAAGAGGTCTCAGTCGCTCTTGCTTGCCAACTGGTTTGTGTACAACTTCCTGTTGTTCGGCCAACTGTACACAAAAGAAAGCAATAACAGTTCCAACATATTTCATGCTTGAGAATGTCACTATGGAAGCATGGCATGAGCAGTAGGAACTTGACTCATCTTCTCATGAATGCTATCACCTTATCCAACATTCTTCATTAACCCACCCATTAGTTGCCTTAACTTCATAATGCAGTTAACATGATCAATGGGGTTCTTGGACATCCATTGCCTGCATATATTATGCATCCTATATCTAGTAACTTGCTATGCTTACAGTAGTTTCATGTTCATCAAATTTTTGAGACTGTATTCTAGAACTTCCTGAAATATACTTCAACTCAATGAGACGAAAGAAAGCAGGAAAACAGAATACACCAATCAAGGATACTAGAACAACTTTCTATTTTCATAGACAAGCAATAAGTTCAGGAAGAAGATTCTCTGAGAGTCAAATCACAATCTCTAAAAGGGATTAGTTTTGATCCTGCCTTGACCCGGTATGAAATATGCATAACATGCCCATTAAGTGGGAGGTTTCGTTCAAACAAGGCTTGCACTGTAATACATAATCTCTATATCACCTAATAATATTTTAACAACCTGTGATGATTAAAAGAGAATCAGATAAAGCAAATCATGGGGTTGCTGAATTACCTTGTAACATATTTTGTTGAGAGAAGTGTATTCTTCTCTTAGTTACAAGTGCCACTGATTCACCTCTTTCAACGGTGATCTTTGAGTGCTACTTGCGTCAAGTTTCTTTGCTGAAGGGGAAAAGGTTTTTGCATTCTGTTCACTAAAATCATGGAGCACATTATCAGCTGCTGCTCCCACCTCTTCCTTAGACCTCTGCAATATTGTTTCCAAAGTATTCATCATCTCCACTTCTTCACAAGTGAAATCACCAATACAGTTGTAGATTTCTTCAATGTACACCAACATATCCTCAATTTCTTTTGACAGCTTTGTGGTGTCTCGAAGGAGAATTGATTTTTCAGACTGAAGCTGCTTGACCATGCTTTCCACTCTCCTGTGTTCACCCATCAGCTTGTCATTTTCCAGTTTTTTGGCTTCCACTATTGCTTCAAGTTCATCTGCTCGATGCTTGTAACTAAACAAGGCTTCCTCCTGGTGTATCAAATTATGGAGTGAACCAGATACTTCCTTCTCCAAATCAACTATTTTCTTGTTCTTCTCTTCAATCTCTAATTCTATCATATGATTGACTTTCTCTAACGCCTCAGTAAGCACATGAATTGTAAGCAGATTTTCTACAACTTCAGTGAAAGAATATTCTAATGCAGTTGTCAGGTCTTGTTCTAATGATGATGCCAGCAATTGGAGATTTTTTATAGTCTGCTCTTTCTCATTTATAACCTTGGAAAGCCTCTCTTTCTCTTGTTCAACAGATTTTTCTGCATCTACCCTTGCAAGTATTGCCGCTTCAACTTCTTGTCTCATGGCCTCTTGCACCACCCTCATATGTTTTTGGAGATTTTCTATGCATATGTCCTTCTCCTTCGCATGTTTTATTTGGTTCTCTTTGTCCACCTTAAACGCTTCCACTTCCTCATTCTTCGCAGCAATTGCAACCTCTAGCAGGATAACCTGCTGCTGCAGAACTTCAAATTCACTATTTTTTTCGTTAATAATGGTAGCAAGACTTTCCTTTCTCATGCACTGCATTCTCTGTTTCTGCAAGAAGTGAACACTCCAGTTGTCTGCACTTTTCTTGATTTTCTTCATAGCAAACTTTCAAGTATCCAGCAGTAGACTTCCATTCCTGTAATTCGTATTCTAATTGGCTCACTTCATGAATTTTCTCAGCCCATTCAAGATTTAACTTTGCTAAAGCATCCGAAATCTCTTGTTTCTCAGCTTCCATCTGCAGTAATTGGTCTTTCATGTAAAGTTGACTAACAGATGATTCCTCAAGCATCTTTTTATGTTGTTGAATCTTTTCCCCCATACTAACCTGCATCTGTTCAGTGAGTTCCAGGGACCTTAATTCAAATTTATCATTCTCTTGTTCCAGATCAACACGAACACTCCTTGCATCACTGTTCTTCTCCAATTCTGTTGTAACCATAGAGATGTTGTTCTCGATTCTGCTGCACAGCTTCGTTTCAGTTTTTCTGTCAAATTTTTTGGTGTAGGACTCTGAAAGTTCTGATTTAAAGATTGTAACTACTACTGAAATCTCTTCATTTAGAGTCTCTATTAGTGAATGACAGCTTTGTAGATCCATTTGAAGCTCCTCTATTTGCTTCTCTTTACCCTTCAATTCAGAGGCATTTCTATGCATTTCTCCTTTCATCTTCTCTATTTGTAAGCTCAATTCACATTCTTTTTCTTTCAGAGTTGTTGAACAGTTACTGTGCAGCTTCTCCAAGCCTCTAAGCTTATTGCGCAGCTTTGTTAGTGCAGTGGGCCCACAGTTTCTAATTTGATCTTCCTGCAGTTCCTTTAGCGATTTTCTTAATTCCTGATTCTCTTGCTCAAGGTGAACAACTGTAATTTCCATTTCTTTCATGAGGTTATCTTTTGTTGCCAGTGAGTTTCTCAGCTGTGCAATCTCTTCATCCCTTTGAACAGTCAAGATCTCAAACTCTGACCTTTCTTGCTGAGATTGGCCAAAAAAATTCTCAAATTGCGATTTGTATTGGGATACTTCAACCTCCAAGAACTTCCGCCTGCTTTCTTCATGAGCTAAAGCTTGGTTGCACATCTCTAACCGTTTCTGAACACCTTCAAGAATCCTAGTTTGGGAATCCAGGCTTGTCTGCAACGAAGAGATCTCTTCAAGCATTGCTGATTTGTCCTTCTCCCACTCCTCTTTAGCCAACTGGAACTGGTCTTGGAGCCTTCGATGTGCTTCTTCAAGATGTATAAACTGTTCCTTCTTCCATTTCAACTGATCTTGGGCATTCCTATTTTCCTCCTCCAATTGCATTATGATATCATCTCTCTGTCTCAGTTCTTTGGCTTCCCGAGCCTTTTGCTCTGCCTCAAAACACTTTCTCTCTGCAGTTGATAAGAGTCTTTTAAGACCCTCAATCTCCGTACTACTGGCATGAAAACTCTGCTCCAACTCTTTGTTTCTTTCTGTGACTTCATCCAAGGATAATGCCAACTGTTTATTTTCTGCTGCGAGATTTTGCAACTTCTTCTCACTATCAGCTCGGAGTTTTTCATGCAACGAAGTCAAATGGCGAAGAGATATTCTTTTTCAAGCAAACAAGATTGCAGGGATTCAGAAGCCAGCCTGGATTGCGTAATTTCCTCATGCTTGAAATTTAATTCTTGAGATTGTTTATCAAAATCCTGCTTAGCTTTTTGAAACTTGATCAATAGCTCATTGTGAGCCTTTTTCAAAGTCTCAGAAACTTCAGTCCTCACCCGGACTTCAGTCCGAAGCCTCTCCATCTCTGCCTTCGCATCATCTAATTCTTTACACACTTCCTCAATTTCCATCCGATATAAACGTCTGCGAACCCCAAGTGCAGTTCAAACCTGAAGCACAAAGAAACACGTCAAAGTGAAAATTCGCAAACATAAAATTCTCAGTGACAACAAACAACCTCATAGACATATCAGAAAAAAACAGTTGGTTGAAGTATTTAAGACGAAGGATTCCATCAGTGTATATGATTAGCTGTGGGCATATGAAGTTTTGGCCACTGCTTAACTAGTTTTCGGAGAGCAGTTATACCGATGAATGCACACAATGTTGGGTATCAAAGCATAAACCAGGTGAATGACCGAATAGCAATGAAAGGGTTTGCTACCTATAGCTATAGACAGATCTGAAAATTCACCCAATCTGACCTAAATACGCAACCTTTTCTTCACTAGTCAGTTTTGCATCAGGCAAATTTAACCCACGAGTTCTCATCCAGATTATACAATGCATAACCAATGGAAAACCTTGGAACCTGAAAAGAAACAACAAATGTAGATGGGAAATGAAATGCACAAACCCAGAATAAAAACCCTAATAGATTTTCCCAAACCCACAAACTGAGACCCCCATTTTAGAAACAAATTGAGCAATCAAAAATTAGATTTCTTTGTGAATGTATTCAATTGAGCGCCTAATTTTTCCACAAATTCGTATAATTTATGTATGGATCTACAAGAAATTAACCTAAA
Source organism: Spiraea crenata (assembly GCA_033992175.1). Classification (NCBI taxonomy): domain Eukaryota; kingdom Viridiplantae; phylum Streptophyta; class Magnoliopsida; order Rosales; family Rosaceae; genus Spiraea; species Spiraea crenata. The sequence continues at coordinate 1,254,774 of JAVBHV010000012.1, read as the reverse complement.
TATCGTCACTTTAGATTCAACTTTCTCCAGCGCAAGATTTAGCACCAAGTGGAAACCCTAGAACAAAAATTAATGGGTTTTTGACGAAAAAGCAGGAAATGGATTTGAAATTCAAGAAATCAGGGAAGAAATGGAGACGAACCTGTGAGTCGCGCAGAGTCGGAGACGAAACAAGCCGTGTGAATTGGGATTTCGATTCGAAAATGTTGAGCGGGAAGAAAATTGTGTGTGTTTTGTTCTATACAGTAGACCATAGGGTTTCAAATTTGAATTGAGGGCCAAAATAGGAAGTTTGCTTTCGTCATAACGTGATTCGCCACCCAACCCAAAGCAAACTGGTCCCAAATTTCTTTTATTTATATTTTTGCTTGACTTTCCATCTATCTTCCTGTTTTCAGTAAATTGACCAGGTAAAACCATCTCTAATGGTTAGAGACATCTTCACTAGGAGATCGCAAAATCGGACGAGGGCGAAGTCAATTGACACTTTCAGCTCGGTCGATTTCAGCAGCAATTCAATCAGACGAGGACGTTTCCACCGCTTTCGGCAATTGCCCGAGGTCGAAGTCAGCTTTCCGTGGATTGAGACAGCCCTGTTAGACGAAGAAGAAGAAGACGTGGGTGACGTCAACGCTCGGGCGAAACCGCGGGCGCGTCCAAAGGCGAGGATTGCCTTCGACCTCAAACCGCGTCCGATTTCAGCAGCGGTGGAGGCCGGTTTTTTAGGGGGAGTCCGATTTTGCAGGCGATCTACCCAATCGCTTGTCCGATTTAGGCCCCGGTGGAGATGCTCTTAGTGTCAAAAACTCTAAATTTGAGATTATAAAATATTGATATTCATCCAGGGTCTCTTATTAAAAAATACTAAATGAATATTAGTATTACCGAAAACACTACGTCATATTTTTTCTTACAATTTACTACAATTTTTACACTATTACCTGTAGAGCCAGTACTTCCGCACGTGACTGGCGATTCTTGCTGGTCGAGGTGGGCCACCACGTTCAACCGCTTGTGCACCTACGGTGTCCGCACCAGCTTCTGCAGCGGCACCTGGCACTACTTTTTTTTTTTTTTTTGAAGGCACTGATGTTAAAGTAACTTTTTTTTAATCCAAACTTTCAAACCAAAAGAAGCTTATGTGTAAGACTTTGGATCCCACTGGAAAAGTTGAATTCATTGACCAAACACGAAAACTCAAACAAGCATCTAATTATTGTTTCAATTTACTCCGTTTTCTCAGCAACCAAACAACAACAGGAAAATCACCTTTCGTTGCAGGCAAGGCTGAAGTCGTGGCAAGGAGTGAGGATGATCGGGCTGACCCAATCGACGTGAAGCAACCAAAGCAGAATTTGAAATGGTTTTCGGAACTTTCTCTTCTGCCAAACACAGAACACAATGAAAAAGGATTAAAAAAGGAACTCAAAAATGTGATCTCGCCGACTGTGTTGCGATGCGAATTTGAATCGATCTGATCGAAGGCGTTGAGAAGATGTCAGCGGCTCTGAAGTTCCATTTTGGTCAATTTTTTGGTGGTACTTTTGTGCTCTCTCTATTTGATTGGACACAAAATAGTAGAATCCATTTTTAAAAAAATTTTAAGGAACACATCGTGCAATTTGAAGGAAGTGTAAATTTAAAAAGGAACACATCCTTCAATTTGAAGGAACAGTTCCTTCAAATTCAAACAGAATCCAGAATTCAAAAATGAAGTTGTGCCTTCATTTTTAAATGAAAAACTAACCACAAATTGCTCAACAATAGACTGAAATTTCGATAAAATCTGAATAGCTTGTTGAGTATTGCAATCTAATTTCTGATTAACTGGAGAATTAGAAAGAAATCTTGGATGAATTATTATTATTAATTAAATGCGTGAGGGTGGAATTGCGAGTATAACATAAGCGTGCGGGAAAGAGAAAGGATCTGCGAAGAAAAAGATTGGATGCATAAAAGGTAGTGAGAGAAGAAGAAATGCATAAAAGGAGGAGAGAGAACAAAACAAATTCAGAAAAGGAGGCGTGAGAAGAAGACGACACCGGTAAACCGGAAACAAAATAGTGAGCCACTGTCAAAGTAGTACTATATTGTAATGTTTAAAATGTACTAATATTTTTTGGTATTTATTCTTTAAGTAGTATTAAAATGTAATTGTTTCATTCATCTATGCGAATTTGATATTACTCTCAATGGTAACAGACTCAAATTTAACTCTGTAGTTTGATTAATTGAGTTTAACCGTAATTTTTTTTCAAGTTACAGTTTTACTTGAGTTGATTTTTATTTAGAGTTTTTAAAATTAATTTTAAGAGTCTTTCGACCTAAAAAAATTCAAAATCTGGAAAAAACTATTTTTGTTTTTGTTTTTTTATTTGTGAAAAAGTAAAAGATTTGACTTCTACTTTGGATTGTAATTTTCGGTGTTAAACAAGTCATTTGTTTCGCAAATAAATCACAATTTCTCATTTGTGCATAGACTTTCTTTTTCTATGACTGTAAATCGTTTGTAAATGCGTTGGCCATTTTAATTTTTACAGAGAGATGGCTCTTGCGAGGAGCTAGTCAGTGTTCATTTGAATATGCGCTGGAGAGGAGACCTATAGTATATATTGACTGCTCGTGAATAATTCATGCTAGACTATTATCACTCTTTACCATAAGCTCATGTTCATAATCACAATCATGTTTTTCTGGACCAAATCAATCATGATATAACAGTATATTCAGGATAATCAGCAGTCAATGTAACAAACTGACTGAGGAGAAACAGTAACAGGACAGATATCTCATTACACTTGGAAGGAACAAAAGGAATAAACAAGAAGCCTCTAGTAAGGGGAGACACTTGTCTTAACAAATGAAGAATATATAGCCTGAATTTCTTTTGTTTGATACACATCGGCAAACACATGATGGGGACAGAGAAAACTGCACCCAACATGCCTGTTCACATTCGCTATACACAGAAATACGCTCCTGCCAAAACAACTAATTCTATGGCAACTCACAAAGACAGACCAAAAAAAAAAAAAACTGAAAGCGAGAACAAAGTTCACAGTATTCTCTTAATCCCTTTCCTCGATAAGCAAGTGTTCAAGTTCTTCTCTTCGCCGCTCCAAATCCTGTAAATGTTGCAAACAGCTCAACATACATACAACTGACGAACAAAATATCAATGTAGTTCATAAGGACCAAAAGATGAGCAAATAGCAGAAATCTTAAAGCTCTATCCTATAGTAAAATATTGCAAAAAAATCCTATAGTAAAATTCATAAAACAGAAGCAAGCATGACAAGCAAAAGGAACAATGAACCTTGTCTGGGATTCCCACATCTGGGAAAGTGGAAGCTTACCTGGAGATCCTTTACTGCCTGCTCCCTAGAAATTTCTGTCTTCTGTCGAGAACGTTTTAGCAAGCCAATGCATAGGGCTCCCTTCAATCAAATATTCAAGATTAGTAGTTTAATTTAATTTACATAAACTCAAGGGGAAAAAAAAATTAGGTTGAAAAGGGTGGACAAGACCATGAGTTCAGTCCAACCAAAGCAGTAATCATTAATTATAAGGTGCCAAAGGTGGGGACAGCAAGGCCTTGATCCTTCAGACTTTTGGTGCTCTTTCTCTTGTAATACCATCTTTGTATGAAAGTAATATAAACACGGCTACAGCTAGCCTCAGGGGAGCCATAGCCCCTCCCAAGAATTTTTCGATTTTCCCATTAGTGCCCCTGAAGTAAGTATTCTGCCAATAGGTTAGTGGGTTAACATCGTTGAAAATTTTCTGGAATTAATGATGCTTTTTGTTTGTTTCCTTATTGTAGGTTTGATATTAATCCATTTTCTACTGTACTTAGTGTCTTATGCTTTGCAGTGGTGGCCACCTACCACCCACCCAAGGAACTTAATATTAGTAATCATATTCCATAGAAAAATCTCTAACCGTATCTAGCAAGTTTTAATTTATGAGGACATCTCGGTTTACTAAGAGCATTAGTGCTGGTTACAGCCAGATTTCATCCCATGAAATATACATTGGACTCTTCAATTGAAATTGGACAACTCTTAAGAACAGACAAGGCCCCTCCATGCATATACAAGAAGAAATAGAAATGAACACATTTAAACATGCCATGCACACAGATAAATTCCGAAAGCATATAGAATTCTTCTACTTAACCTTACCGAAATAATGTAGATCCCACCACAAGCAATGAGCATATAGCTTGCTATGTTCTGAAGAAGAAAAAGTTCTGTACTTGTACTGGTATCGGCAGGGAAAGCTCTTGTCATGACAGCAACACTGGTACAGAGAATCAAACCTTCAGAGACCATATAAAACTGTGCTGGTGTGCAATAAACATTAAAATTTGATTGAATGGAAGATACAGGCACTGTCAACCATACTTAACATACTAATGCAAATTCACACATAAGATTAGTATCCAACCAACTATTATTCTTTTTCATGGGTTTCATAGCTACAATTGCCATTAAACTGCCATAAGACTACAAAATATTTCGTTTGCAACAAATTCAGGCGTGCTCTACATTGGGAAGGTGCAGAGATATAGTGAGACTGGATATTTCTTGCTACATTTTAAGACTTACAAGATCTGCAGCATACCCCTCCCAACCCAATACTCCAATACCTGCAAACAGTTGACTGAAAATTGAAATTAGATGGCAAAAGCAAAATATGAGCACGAAATACTGCCTGAAATTTCATTACCCTAAAAGAAAGAATTGTCGACATTTCCAAGACAGGGTGAGAATCAAAGAAATGGAGACAAATACTTAGAACTTTATTAAGTGCCTGTGCTGATTGTTGATAAGCATAGCAAGAAAATAAAAGTTTCTGAAAGGGCAGTCCGTTTCACTCTTAAATTGTTTCCTTTTTTGGGAATTACATAGCATGTTGGTAAACCCCCTCCATGGGCTGTTGGGGGGAAAACAGAATGATCACAAACATATGAGGATCCATCGGAGTGATCATAAAATCTAATGATGGGATCACTTAATTTCACCATGTATTTTCCTCAGAGAGATTTGAATCTCAACAGAAGAATTATTCAGTTTCTATCAGGATGATACATATGAAACACTGTAGTTACAATGGATTCAGAAACAACATCCGAGGTTACTATAGTAGCCTTACGAGCACGGACCTACCAGAGTTCAAGGGCATTCCTAAAAGGGGAGGTCTTCTTGAAATATGCTTGGTTGTTTTACACCAAGAGACAATGAAAGAGCCAAAGGGAGAAGGAAACAAATTCTCTGACTTTCTGGTGTTTAGTCACATGGAGTAAAATTTGACCAAATGAAAAGTTACATGTCACCAAATGAAAAGTAACATGGAGTAAATAACGAGCAAACCAGAAAGTACAAAATGTTGATATCTGTTGTTTTTGTAAGCCAACTTCATCTGGCGATTGCATATAAGTTTCAGTTCTTTGTTTATCATTCTCATTATACAAAATTAATCAAGGATTACATAACCAACAATAAAAGTTGAAATCTGAACATGTTCTTTTCTTCTTTTCCTCCACTTATAAACCAGACAGTGTTTTTTGTTAAGAAAAAAGTTTTGCTTCCACCAAAGCACCTACATACATCTCACGAAAGTGAAGTTTTCGAATTCTGTTTCGAGTTCCTTGAAACAAACTATGGTTATGAATTCGGCATCAGTGTAATCTTAATCAGATTCCAAAATGTTGACCACTAAAAGCATAGAATTGCAAACACTTGAACACAACTACACTCTGAATCGAGCACGAAGCAATACGATGTTAAGGCTAAACTGAGCTATCGAAGTTCGAAAAAGACTCGAAATTTCAATCTCACAAAACGTGTTAGGGCTTAAGGGTTAGTGAAAACGAACCTTCCAGTACTTGAAAACGAATCCCCACTCGGTCTCGGCCACAACCACAACAAGCCCAATCAGAACAGCATAACACCGGAAAATCCCATCGAAAACCTACAATTTCACCGCCACGCAACGCAACACAAGCGATCAGAAATCTTCAGCGACTCCACAAAATTGAAAATAGGGCTAGAGAGAGAGAGAGAGAGAGAAGAGGGAAGATTTTACATCAGATCCATTTTTGAAAGATCGAATGGCGGAGAGGACGTTGACGACGATGCAGAGCACGGCGGTGAGCGCGGTCACGACGCTGAAGCACCGGCAGCACACCAAGAACGGGTCGGCCCTCAATCTCATCCTGGTGTTGCTCGGAGTCGGCGACGCCTGCCGCCCGTCCTCTCCTCCGCCTCCTTCCTCCAAACCGCCGCTGTTGCTTCTCGACATTTTCTCGCCGCCGTGAAATTTTTCAGCTCAACTAACTAACTGAAACTGATTGATTTGGCGCTCTCTTCTGTCTCTGTTTTTTTTTTGGTCTTCCGAAGCGGGATCTTTCTTGACCTGCTATTGAAGGAAGGAAGCGTGTAGCTGGGCCACGTGCTGCCTGCACGTTGGATCTTTTAAAAGTTCCCTTTTTTCTTTTTCTTTTTTCCTTTTTTGGGTTACAAGCTGCAACTTACTTACACGTCCTTACCAAGCAGTCAACCTCAATTAGCTTGGCGGGACTTACATCTCTGTACGTAACGTAACTGTCCAGCTCAGCATAGCCGACCTCAATTGTTGGAAATGCAGTCGACATAACAGAAGTTGAAGAAAAAGCAATCGAGTCCTCAAAACTGACGTGTATACCATCCGCGCGCTCTAAAATCTGGACCTCTCTTTGCGGACCAATTTCATCACAAACTACTATGTGTTCTCAAGTTTGGCATTTGAAGTTTAGTCAACAAGAAGACCGACCGGGTGACTCAACCAGCCAGAATTCATGTGACTCAACAATAGCAGGCAAAAATCCAGCTGTCATCTTATCAAAAAGTGGTTCTCTAGCTTAGGATTCATGTTATGCAATCAAGTATATGACTGTGATGTAATTGAACATAGTACGTATAAGCTATGTAAACCTAAACTAGAAGGTTTGGATCAGCTTTATGAATGAATGAGAATTGTAGCTGCTGCATTTGAGCTATTTCCAGCATTCAAGTATATTCATCATATTCATTATATTCAAATATAAAAAAGAACATACGACTTTACAGGTATAATTGTTTGTCTGCAACACATAGTGCTAGAAAACACACAGCAACATGCCAAATCCAACTGCTTCTGCTTCTATCCGATGTGAAAAGGCCAATAAAGAATAACTGTCATAGTCCTGGCATGAATCCCTTCCAACCCCACGCCTATATCTATCACAGAAAATGGGCATCTCTCTTTTTCATGCCACCGAATCACATTGCCTTGTAGCGACTCGAAATAAAGCCATGCAATACTTCCGATCGGAGAGAATCAATGCTCTTGATTTGACCGTAGCATTGGCAAACATTCGTCATCTTCATGCTTCTTTTTTTTTTTTTTTCTTTCGTAACCCCTTCATATTAAAATATTTAGTGTTGTCATTAGGGATGGGCAGACGAGTCGAACGATCTTCTAACTCGGACCGTATTACTCGACTCGGTGTAAAACGAGCTGAATTCTAATTTTTTTATTTCAAAATGATTCGACTTTGGACTCGATCAGTTTATAAACGAGTTGAAAACGAACCCAAAATTTATGAACACGAGTACTCGATTCAGCTCGTTTAAAGAAGTGTAATACAAGTGATCTTCTATGATTGACTTAAAAGATACGTAATACATATACTTTGTAATATAATAGCAACTCTAAATCCCATTAAAACTCTAGAGTGATCGTATACATTCTGTCCTGCTTAAAAAACAACAACAAGAATTATTGAAGCGAAAGACCAGACGACCATCTCCATAGCCAATGTTTCTCTTCTTCATTGACCATCCCTATAGCCTACAATTTGTATGTTGAATTAAATTTTTTTATGTGTACTTGCAAGTTTCAAATATTTTTAGTGGCAAAACTCCATGGATTCATTTTCTATTATGTTGCATTTTTAATTTTGTATATCTGCCTACATAATTTTAGTATGAACTTGTATAAATTGTGAATTGGACTTGTTTTATTATAGTTTCAAATAAGCCGAGTCCACTTGTGAAATGAGCTATTTCCAGCATTCAAGTATATTCATCATATCCACTACATTCAAATATAAACAAAAACATACAAGGATACAACTTTACTGATATAATTGTTTGTCTGTATCACATAGTGCTAAAAAACACATAACAATATACCAAATCCAACAGGAACTGCTTCTGCTTCTATCCGATGTGAAAAGGCCAATGAAGAATCACTGTCATAGTCCTGGCATGAATCCCTTCCAACCCCAAACCAAACCTATATATCCCACAGCAAATGGGCATCTCGTCATCATGCCACCGAGTCACATTGCCTGGTAGCGAGTCTAAATAAAGCCATGCAATACGCACTTTCGATCGGAGATAATCAATGCTCTTGATTTGGCAAACATTCTTCATCTTCATGCTTCTTTTTTTCCTTTCGTAACCCCTTCATATTAAAATATTTATTGTTGTCATTAGGGATGGGCAGACAAGTTGAACAACCTTCTAACTTGGACCGTATTACTCGACTCGGTGCAAAACGAGCTGAATTCTAATTTTTTTTATTTCAAAATGATCCGACTTTGGACTCGACCAGTTTATAAACGAGTTGAAAACAGCCCAAAATTTATGAACACGAGTGCTCGATTCGGCTGGTTAAAAGATGTGTAATACAAGTGATCTTCTATGATTGACTTAAAAAATACGTAATACATATACCTTGTAATATAATAGCAAATCTAAATCCCATAAAAACTCTAGAGTGATCGTATACATTCTGTCCTGCTTAAAAACCACAACAAAAATGATTGAAGAGATAGACCAGACCAGTGGCGGATACAAGAATCGGTGAGCAGGGGGGCGGAAATTGAAAGAAGTAAATGTCTAGAAAATAATAATACTAATGTCAAACTACAACATTATAAATTAAAATAATATTACATAAGTATTTCCTTACGCAGTTTCATATCATGAAAACGTCGCATAATAGATTCCTTACTAAAATATTTACAACATACAAGTTCTAAACAAATTAACCTAATCCAACCACACAATTACATTCTATCAAAATACCACAAATCCATATAATTTTCCAACATTACCAAACAAATCAATCAAACTAAAAATTATCCAGCCACACAACACAATAACATTTGATAAAATACCACAAATAATCAAATTACCAAACCAATTAAATTCAAGGTTATAACTCAATTCACAAACAAAACCCATTTTGCATAATCAAGTAGTATGATTGAATAACAAACAAAACCCATTTTGCAGAATTAATATTCAAATCAAACAACCCATGATGTATTGAATGAAAAAACCAATAAAGATAGCAATGGGAGGCTTACTTGTAGCTCGAATATGGAAGAGGACGGCAAGATCTCCGGAAGAGAATGGCTTGCTGAATAATCTGGGTTGAGATTGGAGAGCGCACAGATTCTGGGCGGAAGAGAGTGGCTGGAAAATCGAGAGCCAATTCCAGACAAATAGGCCACTACTTCTTTTGCCCAGCTACCAAAAGAAACGACGAGCGGCTACCAAACGACATTGATTCATTAAGATCAAAACGCGCAGTTTATTTTAAGAAGAAACGCGCTGTTTTGATTCTGCGTTGTCGTCCTCAAGCCTCGGCAATTGCAGAGAGGAACGCCGCTCCAACAATGGAGGTTGAGGTCCCCTTTCCGGCGCGGTCCAGAGGTGCGGAGACAAGCAAAATCGCTCCCTATCCAGGCTTTTTCCGGCGAGCAGAGGGGCGGAGGCATACCTCCACTCTCTAATGGATCCGCCCCTGGACCAGACGACCATCTACATAGCCAATGTTTCTCTTCTTCATTGACCATCCCTATAGCCTACAATTTGTATGTTGAATTAAATTTTTTTTATGTGTACTTGCAAGTTTCAAATATTTGTAGTGGCAAAACTCAAAGGATTCATTTCTATTATGTTACATTTTAAATTTTGTATATCTACCTAAATAATTTCAGTATGAACTCGTATAAATTGTGAATTGGGCTCGTTTTATTATGGTTTCAACCACTTTTGAAAATACAAAACTTAGATCGAATTGAACTCGTTTCAAAATATAACAAGTCGAGTTAGAGTCTATCAAAAATATACACGACTCGACCCGTACCCAGCCCTAGTTGTCATATTACACGGACGAAGACGAACATGCAGAAAGGGAGAAAGGGAAGGAGGGAGAGAGAAATAATTAAAATATTTATTGTTGTCATGTTACTAAAATGTAAATATTAAATCTCTGAAAAAAAGATAAATCTAAACATGTGAAAGAAACACCTACTAAATGGAAAATGATGTCAAAATATGCATTACAATAATGTGTCTCTATGAGTCGAACTGATGAGTGACTGGATCTGGATGTTGAGATCAAAATCTAGTAGCCAACGCATTGTTTCTGGAAATGCAATAATACTCTGTAAACAAGAGGCTGACTAATTTTTAGAGAGCAACTTAACACACCTGAGTCACCTGACCAATCAATAAATAACAAAGAAAAGTCAAAATAATCCCCTGCTTCCAGCGTCACATAGCAATTTCATCACACCACCAACGAAGAACAATCAATCAACAAAGAGAAAATGGAGAAAAACGGCCAAGTTGAAGAGGCAACAAAGGCCTCCGGCGACGGCTCCATTTGTGGGTACGACTCACTTCACCACCTCCTCAGCGCAAATCTCAAGCCCCATCTTCTCCAGGTCACTTTTCTCAATCTTCTTTCTGATGGGTTTCGTTTGGTTGTGAATTTTTTCATCGAATTTGGTTGATTCTTTGTTGGGTTTTGAGTCCTTCGCCATATCACGGTTTGTTCTGGAGTCACCGGTCCAGTCTGGGTTTATGTTCCTCACTTTTATTCAAGTTTAGAGATTTCGTAATGCTACCATGATTGTTTGAGTTTGGAGATTTTGGTTTCAGATTTGAGTTTGTAAACTTGAATTGCTGCCCTCAATTTGGACATAAATTTTCCGTCTGTTTGACGATTAATTAGTAACCCGTTCTATGATCTTAAGATAAATTCAAGTGTATTTGCAATTTCTCAATTCTGTTAGATATCATATCTTTGTGAAATACATTGCGTGTATAGAGAATCGATACCAGACGCGAGTTCATTCTCCTCTTTGGAATTGAATTTCTTCGTACCGATTGATTTTAGAATTATGCAATGCCAGTGTGGAGCAGACCATTATATCTTGTTCCATTTTCAAAGGTTTTATTTCTCATGTTGCATTGATTAGACTCGGGTGCTTTATGCCATATTGTTAATGGTGCAGTTTAACTTTTTCAGGAAGTCAGCCGTATTCTTTTGGGTCTCAATCGCGGTAAGGCACTTGAAACAATTTCTCTCCCCGAATCCGCCAAAGCACTCTCTGCAGGACATGATTTTGACCTTCAGGTGTATGAAGTTGCTTTAGTTACTTTTAATGTTGGTGTAGTTGATTGATTACATTTCACATACGAGCAGTCACAGTGTGTGATAATAGCAGGTCGATGTAAGTCCATGTTAGGAGGCTAAGATGTCGGTAATTCAAAATTTTTGCAACAAAACGAATTAGTTTTCTGAATGATGAACTTTGGATTTTAGTTTACTTGGTTCAATTGTACAATGGAACTCTTCTTTCGTACAAGCCAGCTGATGAGTTTCTTCCCTTCGGTCAAACAAGTTCACTGTGCTGGCGATATAAATCCAACAGCATTACACAATTTCAGCAATTTTTCACCAAACGATACCCCTCTAAATTTCATGCTTCTCTCAGTACTTGTGTGTGACTAGCCTAGCCTCTTTACTTCTTTTCCTCCTATCAGGAAATATGTTCCTTTGACTGGTTTAACCTATTTAATGTAAGGAGTTGTTTTACCTGTGCATATATTCCTGTTTTATATCGTAAAACCAATTGCTCCTTATGGTACTAGTCTCAATTGCTGATTAATATATATGGTCTCAGGCTTTCTCCTTTCTTGCGGACAAAGAGTTGTTAAGGGAACCTCGTATAGTTAGGGTTGGTCTCATTCAAAACTCCATAGCTCTTCCGACTACTGCTCACTTTCTGGACCAGAAGAGGGCTATCTTTGAGAAACTACGGCCAATAATTGATGCTGCAGGTGCTGCTGGTGTGAACGTACTATGCTTGCAGGTTTGTCACGCTCTCGTTCCGTGTTGGGTGAAACATTATTCATTGACTTGCTACGGTGTATGAACAACTTGCTTTGAGTGTTCAGGAAGCATGGACAATGCCCTTTGCCTTTTGTACACGGGAGAAGAGGTGGTGTGAGTTTGCAGAGCCTGTAGATGGGGATTCAACACGATTCCTCCAGGATCTTGCACGGAAGTATAGCATGGTCATTATAAGTCCAATTCTTGAGAGGGATGTCAACCATGGTGAGACTCTTTGGAACACTGCTGTCATAATTGGAAATAATGGCAATATAATTGGCAAACATCGAAAAGTAAGTGAACCAGTACATTTGTTGCTAGGTTATTTGTCATAAACTTTTGTGTGAGGCATATTGATGATGAACGGTAATGAACAGAACCATATACCAAGAGTTGGCGACTTCAATGAAAGTACGTATTATATGGAAGGCAATACTGGGCACCCAGTCTTTGAGACAGCTTATGGGAAAATTGCTGTCAACATATGCTATGGAAGGCATCATCCTCTGAATTGGTTGGCATTTGGCTTGAATGGTGCAGAGATTGTTTTCAACCCTTCTGCCACTGTTGGTGAACTCAGTGAACCGATGTGGCCCATTGAGGTAAACTATTACCTATCTGTAACACATCTGTTGTATTTTCACGAGTCAGTGCTTTGTGATCTGCAAACCTGTGTCACATGAATGAGGTTTCTTTTTACTCATTCTTCATTTTCAGTCCACTTCTGCTCAATAGATTTTTCTCTTTCTGAAATGCAGTTTTCAAAATAAATTATGATGAAGATTCTTTTGTATTGTTTCCTGTTGTCAACTAACACGCCATTTTCATGTCCTTTTCTGTAGGCTCGTAATGCTGCAATTGCAAATAGTTACTTTGTTGGCTCAATCAACCGTGTAGGGACAGAGGTGTTCCCGAATGCATTCACTTCTGGTGATGGGAAACCAGAGCATGCAGATTTCGGGCATTTCTATGGATCCAGCCATTTTTCAGCCCCGGATGCCTCCTGCTCTCCATCCCTATCACGACATAGGGATGGGTTATTGGTCTCAGACATGGACCTCAACCTCTGTAGGCAGATAAAAGACAAGTGGGGATTCCGCATGACTGCTCGTTATGAACTGTATGCAGACCTGCTGGCGGAGTACTTGAAGCCAGATTTTAAACCCCAAGTTGTTTCTGACCCCTTATTACATAAGAAGTCCTCCTAAGTTTTAGTTTCAAGTTGGTCTGCAGTCAGAGCATGTCGTAAAGAAGTAAATCCGTGTGCATCAAATTCTTGTCTGTTGAAAATAATGTATTTAGAATCTGTAGATATTTACTTATTACTCATGAAATGGTGTAGTATTTGCAGATATTTCCAAAAAATTCTTGTTAGTTGAAAATAAAGTATTAAGTATCTGTAGATATTTACTTATTACTCGTGATTGATGTAGAAACTGTAGCTTCAAATTCATATCAGTCGATTCCTCATCAAAATTCGCAAGAAATTGCAACCGAAGTAGTTAAGAGCAACTAACTGTGCTGGTACTGAGTATGTATGAAAATTTCCTTACCAAATAAGCACCGTTCTTTTGGGTGACTGCGCAATTGTCAATTCATGCAACCACATAATAATAGAAAACGTTTCCACGATAACATAGTGTTGCGCTAGGGATGAAAATGTATATTGTGCATGACCACTTTGTATTGCTGGAGACATTCGTATGTTTCGTTTCCAAATTTTTGTGATCAGAAGTTTTATATCATGTGAAGAAGAAATTTCTAGAATGACGTGAACTCAAAGCACAAGAGTTCCAGTCTTTTATGTTTCTCGTGTCTCTAATTCCCATTAACGAATGGAATGCAGGAACTTGTAGATTTTGCGGCTGTCAAATCTGGACTGAGGTAAGTACTTGTGTTTTGTGATTTTCATGGTCTTCCCACGACCTCCAGTTGAAGTGAAAATTATGACGTAAGTGATTTCGTTTTGTCTGTGAACGAATTGGAAGACTGTATCATCGCTATGGGTTCGTTGAACGGACTAAAGCTCCTCGTGGGCATTGTGGTGGACTGCATTGTTCGCAATGTGCCTCCCACAGCCCCTATCGAGAGGATTCAAATAAATCAATTGAGAGGAGGACGTATCAAGTACAGAAGAATCTGGAGGCTTGTGTTTATGGTGTACGATATCTTCGGCATATCAAGAGGAACTCTTAACCTGGAATAAACAAAGGGTCAGGCTGGAGACTGGTCTGAAAAACAAGCCAAGTTTGAACTTGAGTTGCGGTTTATAAAGTTGGTTGCCAGTTATTATCGCATGACAACTTGAATTCGGTCCATATACATTAGGAAAACCCAATAATGTCATCTAATACTATTGAGAGAAGGCTCACTGTGCCTTCTTCGTGTTATTTAGAGCCACAGCGCGCACTGCATTATTCCTGTCCCTATGACCGTGAACTACAAAACAACTCCAGTTGCCGTACGTTGATCAAAGTCATTCAAAACTTGTGGATAGATCAACGACAGCAAGAACATTCCAATCCGATTTCAAAGCTAAAAGATTGGCTTCAAAACATACATTTTGCATGCATGAGAAGCCATGGTGGCTGTAAAGTTTCCAACAAATCGCTTCTTTAATGTCATGTGCTGCATTACAGACACACCAGTAAATACTTGAAACACTACTGCTAAGAGGAGTTTAGAAAAATGGTAAATAGACACACCAGTAAATATTTGTTGACCAAGATGTGTATAGATGATGCCTCCCAAATGTCTCTTGCTTGAACAAGAGTGTTTGAAGGAATGCCTATGTCTTCCCAGTTGGCTGTAATGATCTCTCCATTGTCTCTCACATCACAGCCAAGAAGAAAAGGAGCCTGCTGTTTTGCTAATAAAGTAACCAGCAGACCTTGAAAATGTACATTTGTCATGTCAGGATCCGTAAAAGTCTAGCGGACAAATAAGATGCACGTATTAGAACGATGCATACAACTATACTGGTGAACATTGGAGCATCAGGCCCGCACTAACCATTCTAACCACCAGGTCTGGCATATTCGGCATAAAATTCATTCATCTCTGCTCCAGACACCATACTGCCAAGGAGAATACAATATGGTTAGAAGACCAATTCACGTATCTCTCGATATACATCATGGAATACAATACCCGTTTTGCAGTTATTGGAAGCAGACTTCATTACCTTTCCCATGTATGTCCTTAGTAGTTCTCTAGCTATTTCCTAGTTTAGCACCCCATCAACCAGGATGCATATCTCCCCTCTGAAAAGAAGCATAAAACGAATCAGACCAAAAACAACTATGTAGGACTATTCCTGAAAGTACAAACCCCATACTTTGACAAACTAGTTTACCATTCACAAAGGGAAAAGAATATGGGCGGCTTGCTTTCATCAAGGCTCGGGTTATCACAGGATATCTACAAGAAGAACATAAAAACTTAAACGATGGCATGATAAGCGGACACTGTAATTGTGATTTAGGCTAATGTAGTGTTTCTTATTTGTAATGACTCCTAGGGACGCTGTAATTGTCAACTACGGAAACTGTAATTATCAAACGTGTATCAACACAATTAATTTGAAATGCATAATCGGATAAGCATTTGCTCACAAAATGTTTCATCTAGTGCTATGTTGAATTATATATAGCAATTGCGTGACTATCAAAATTGTAGCAAAAAAGTTGGAAGGCATGCAAAAGTAAGAAAGATGAAATATTAGTGGAAGGAAGCAAGTGAAGCAAGTTCTGATAAAATTCCTTTTGTCTTTTTTTTTTCTATGTGGAAGGATAAATTCCTTTGTTGGAGACAAACAAGATAAAAACTTCTCTACACTAGGTTTTTTGATCCCGGCGACCGACTCTGTCT
Source organism: Spiraea crenata (assembly GCA_033992175.1). Classification (NCBI taxonomy): domain Eukaryota; kingdom Viridiplantae; phylum Streptophyta; class Magnoliopsida; order Rosales; family Rosaceae; genus Spiraea; species Spiraea crenata. The sequence continues at coordinate 1,238,679 of JAVBHV010000012.1, read as the reverse complement.
AATTTTGGGCCTTTTGGAACAAAATTTTGCATGATATTTGAGCTATGTAGTATTATAAAAATTGGCCTTCTACATATACATAAAGCTAAAAAAAATTTGGGGGCCCAACGCCTTCAAGTTGCTTGCTCAATGAGAGGGCCGGTCCTGATCCCGATCATTAAGAAATCAACATGTAGCAGATTTATGATAGCTTTTGCATACAATGCGATTTTTAATTAGTTTGGAATTATGATATAACTATGTAATGAGTTCATAGAAGTTCTTATCCCGAAACAAGATGAACATTTTGTTTGGTTAAAAAAAAAAGGAAAAAATGAACTGATCTAAAAGATTTGGTTGAATTTTCTTGGTTTTTCATCTTCATCATGTTGTATGCGATCCCAAGTACATAACTGTCAGAAGTGTGACCAAAAAGCAGTCAGCAGCAAAATTGGTTAATCCTTATCCCCAAGTTTTCGCCCAAAACATCCACACAAACAATTACAGACAGACATCACATCCAAACTTTGTAACCACAAGCCCAACAAAACCCACCATCTGGCATCTTCTTCTTCTGCAACCCAAAAGCTTCGAGCTTTCCATCCATGGCGTCCATATCTGCTCCGACTCCAAGCCCCCACAAGCTCAACTTCCCCAACCCCAAACCCTATCTCAAAAGACCATCGTACCCTTCTTCCCCGCACCACCAAACCCTCCCCAGGTTCTCCGATTCGTCCCTCTGCCGCTGCCACAACCCTTCCTCCGCCGCATCGCCGTCGTCCTCCGACCCAATCCAGTGGCGGTGGGACTCTGCGCTACAGGGCCTCATAAAAAACGCCATCAAACGCTTCGACTTCGGCTCCCAAAACGTACCGTCTGAGCGCGAAGAGCCCGATTGGGATTGGGATCGCTGGCGTCAGCATTTCCTCGAGGTCGAGGAACAAGAGCGCCTTCTCTCCCTCCTAAAGGTCTCGCCTTTATTTCACAAATTCCAAATTATTCATGCATAAATTTGTGATTTTTTTATTTCTCAAAAATGAAGATGGGTTTTGCTTATAATGGATATGCAAATTTTGGGTGTGAACAGTCACAGTTGGCTCGTGCTGTGAAAGCAGAGGACTTTGAGGATGCCGCTAGGCTCAAGGTCGCCATTGCCGCTGCAGCTACAAACGACGTCGTTGGCAGAGTCATTTCTTATCTCAATGTGTGTAGTTTTTCGGTTTTGTTTTTCTCATTATAGTGAATTTTATCTCGGTTTGGCTAATAACATCAAGCAAATTCATTTCAGAGAGCTATACATGAAGAGCGATACAAGGATGCAGCATTTTTTCGAGATAATGCCGGTGCTGGATTGGTGAGTCTAATTCACGAATGGCATAAGTTTCTGTGTGGTTTTTGTACTAATGTGACAATGCACCTTCATCAATTTTGGGTTGTGCCATTTTTTACTTGGCGTTTATAAAAATTGTTCTTGGTTTGATTATATCTACGGTGGTGCTTCTAGGTGGGTTGGTGGGCTGGCCTGTCAAAAGATAACAAGGATGCTCATGGATTAATTATACGAGTGACTGCAGAGCATGGGAGATATGTGGCAAGGAGTTACAGTCCCCGGTAAGTTGTATTTGTTTGTTGGTGTAATCAGGGAGTACCGTGCCTACCTCGTGTATCTGGAGTGGTGGAACCCATCATAATGGGGCATATTGGTGACACCAGCTTCTCAGCCAGCCAGTAAATAAAATTAGGAGGTGTAATTGCCTAACCAGAAGAAAATAGGAACAAGTACTTGAGGTTTATAAGACAAACATTAGATGCATTTCAAAATAGGAGAAATCCCAACTGATATGATGATAAATGACAATTGTATTTTAGAATCTACTGGACAGGAATAACACCCAACATTATGCAATATCCATTTGATATAAGTTGCCTAAATAAAGGCAAGTTACTGAATTGGATATGGTAGGTACAAGAAAATCCCCATTCATATCATCAACTCCTCAGTCCCTTGATTGAGTTGGTACTACTGGCTTCCTGTGTTAGTGTTTGAAAATAAATATTTTTATTTAAATTATGAAATCTATCAGTAATCCTAGAAGACGACCAGCTGAATCTATGGATCAGCGTGTGCAACTTTCATAATCTTTTGCATGGGAATCATGGGGACCTTCGATGTTCCTATGTTCCTTATTCACAATATAATCGGTTGGATGTTAATGAAGTGATTTGGTGGAGTGCTGATTGTTCTTTTTAATTGGAAATTGGTTTTTGTTAAGACTCCTTTAGATTCAATTAAAAGTGCTATTTTTTATTGAAATTGATCTCTTTAAAATGGATTTTGTCTTCCTGCCAAAGAGATATTTTTATTAACTTTAATCTACTTCAGGCAGCTTGCAACAGCAGCAGCAGGTGTTCCTCTGTTCGAGATTTATTTAACGGCCAATAAGAATGGCGAATACAGACAGCAGGTACATTGTAATCTCTAGTTAAGTTAACTACTGCATCAATTACAAATTTCGGTGGTTTGAAACTTAAAATGGGCCATGGCAGGCTTCTATTTTCCAGTGCATGATTTGTAGATTTTGATCATGATTAGAACTTTGCAAACTTTCTCGGTGGTTAAGTTTGCATTGCTAAAGTAGCTCATCCACTTGTACATCTAAAACAAAACAGAACCAGCAAAATGACCTTATGAACACTAGAACCTATCCTTGGCTCAGATACCAACTGAGATATTAGAGAGCAAGTGCAATGCATCACAAACTTGGAAATGATTCTTTTCTCTTCTGGAGAGAATAAAAGAAAGCTAGGACATTTTAGATCTTATCGATTCTGAAGAATGTATGGTATGTGGGAATATAGCTAACATTTTCTGAAAATATTTCTAATCTCAAAAGCTGTTCCTTCTAAATGTTACCTTTAAGAATTTATGCAGGCAAAAAACCTGGATACCAACCTTAGAATTAAGATATTTGAAGAAATGAAAATAATGAAGAATATAAAATGGGGAGGCAATCCATAAGTAAAAGGGTTGGATTTCAGCATTGCATAAAATGGTCTGATTCCTTTCACTGTCGCTCGTCAAAAGAAGTTTCTATTTAGGCTTGCATTCTAGCGATGAAGACTGAGGTTTATGATAAATAGTTATATTTTCATATGTATATAAAATTGAGAGTGGATGGAATGGTAAAATACGAAAATGTTGTCCTGCCTGAATTTCTGGCACCACGACAGGTTGATTCTTGTCTGAATGTGTGATCTAGGTTCAGAGTCTAATGCTCATGTTGTAAGACTTTCTTGACATGAAATTGAATGAGGGAAAGGGTCAAGCATGGATGTTTGAATTGGGATGACAGTTATCCATAAGCATATGTATCAACAACCATATCGCGTATATAAATGTTTGATGTTGTTGGTTGGGCTGACCAAACCAGTATTGGTTGGTTAAAGTAAATGAGTTTTGGGGGTACACTGAACTGGTCAGTGTGGTAGTTTCTGGTCAATTTTACCTGACTGGCACTCAGTCTGGTTTTATGAACAATGATATTTGGTACCACTTAGTAAAGATTTAAGTTCTTGAGTGCGAATTACAGTCAAAACCAAAGTTGACAATGTTAAGTGACACACTATTAATTAATTCATGCGTGTTTAATACACAAGTTAGTGTCATTTGTCGGATTTCAGGATTAGGGTTGTGCTCCAGTCAAAATTGTTTTTAGGGGAAGAGGTTTGTGTTAGTGTTGATCCACCCAATCATTTTTTTTATCAGCAGATCTGGATAGGCGTTGTATGTAAGAATTGATCTCTGTATTTGGAACTATATAGTTGGTTTGTTGCTAGGTTGACTCTTAATATTTATTGGTTTTTGACTTCCTTTTATATATTTTGATTGTGATTGGTCAATGATCTCGTTTGATTTTTACACATGTGCATGTGCATATTGCCCATTTTCGACTTTTGGAAATTTTTTTTTGGTTACTGCAGACTCTTAGACTAAAGTATGTGGCAGCCGATGTGTTTCATATTTCATTTATAAATTTCAGGCTGTGTATTTGAAGAGGGGAGGAGTGTTTCAGGATCCTCCACAAGTTAGCTCCAAAGCATTGGGTGCCTCTAGCAGCTTGAATCCTTTAGATTCACCAGAAGAAAAAGATGATCCGTTTGCTGCAGCTAGTGAAGATGTTGAAGATGGTGATGATGGGGATGATGGGTCTGATCTCTCTGAGGGACTCTCTGGTTTTCAGAGTATCTTGAGAGATATGATTCCTAATGTGAAGGTCAAGGTCTTGAAAGTAACATCACCAGGGAAGGTAGACAGGGATCTTATATCGAAAGTGATTGAACAGATTATTGAAGAAGATGATGAAGACAAGGATAGTGAAATAGAGAATTTAGAAGCTGACGATGAAGAACACGTCGAAGGTGATGAAGAGACAGATGTGATTGAATTGGATGCTGATCCAGGAATTATTCAAAGTGGAGGACGACATGAAATTGCAGTCAAAGTTGTAGTTGGTGGTCTTGGGCAGAAACTATCTAGCAGCCCGCCTACTAAAAATTTGCTTCGAGTGCCTGCAAAAATAGAGACAAAAGGACGTTTATCATTTTCCTTTACTGTAGAAAAAGATCCTACCCAACAGGATTCTCGTGGAAAGGAACGATCTTCAGTGAAGGGAAAAGCCATACGTAGTCAACGTACTATTGAAAATGTTATGCTTGATCTCCCTAAGTTCATTGGTAAAGAGAAGATACCGTTGAAGGTGGGCAGAATTTACAATTTACAATAGACCTGTAGTTAACCACATCCACCGCTCTCTATAAACTAAGGTTATTTGTGTTCAATTTTATGCGTTGACTATCAGGTACTCAAAGATGTTGGCGAGTTAATAAATCTTGCTCTCAGCCAAGTTAACAACCATCAACCAATGTCGGGATCTACCACTTTCAACCGCATTGAAATCCAGGCTTCTCCAGATCCTTTAAATGGTAATTTTCCACAGAATTTTGCTTTGCCTGTTTTTCTTTTTTTAGGCTTTGATGCTTTAAGAGTAGGAAAACCAATGCACGAAGATGTTTCCCCTACCCAACGCTCAACCCAGAAGCTTACCCTTTCTAGGATTTCCCACCAAAAAGTGTCAAGAAGAAGAAAAGAGAATTAATATCTTGAGAAATGCCTTTCTTATGGGTTGCACCTTCAGCCCTTGATCACTAGAATCCATACCACTTCATGTTGACCCTTACTTCTGAATGCAGCATGCTGTGAGGAATCCCAACGAATCCATTTCCAATAGAAATCTCCATAGCCATCTGCCAAGTAGCGCCCAATTTTGTTCATAAAATGCTTCACGGTTAGCCTGTTGTTCTGATCATTCTAAATGCATTTCATCCAATAAGATGGTCCTTTTTCCTCTTCGTAATATTAGAAAAAATTTTGTTCGCAATTTTCTGACTGGATAGTCATCTTTTTTACTGGTTTTGTGCCACTGTTACTTGTATTATACTTGTGTTATTACAAGCTTCTTAGATTGTGAATTCTGAATTCTGTTATTATCTTGTTCTCTGCACCGTAAATCTTTGTTAATTAAATCTTGTTTTCCATCCAACAGAAAAGCAGCAAGCTATACATTACATTCTTATAGTTGGTCATTTTATTTTTTGTAGGATCCTTAAATGCATTTGCTTTTTTCATTGACACTCTTCAGCCCAGCTTACATTGAATGTACTGGTAATAAGTTTATTTGATCAGGTCTTTACATTGGTGCGCATGGGCTCAACACCTCAGAAGTTATTCACCTGAGACGTAAATATGGCCAATGGAAAGAGGATGGTGCGACTCAGGTGCCTCCAAACCTTGAGTTTTATGAATACGTAGAAGCCTTAAAAATTACTGGGGATCCTTATGTACCGGCTGGCCAGGTAACTTTCAAGATGTAACTATTGGCTAGTTTCATAATATGTTATTGAAATAAAACTCAGAGGTCTGCTAATATCTTACTCTTTTAAGATATTTTGTTTTGGAACATAGTTCTCCTGAAGTGCTACTCTTTATTTAGGATATCAATATCTGAGCCCAAAAGAACTTTTCAGTAACTGTTAGCTAGTTTTTCTCAAAATCCTTATGGTGCCCTAAAAATTGGTTTCAACAGGTGGCTTTTCGTGCGAAGGTTGGGAAAAGATATCAGCTTCCTCATAAAGGCATCATACCAGAAGAATTTGGAGTGGTATATTCTTAGCTTGTTAGATCAAAGTTTTGTGATCACTTGTTATTAATCTTTGTTTGTGCGTCCGCTTGGCACAGCTTATACTTTCTCTTCATGGAAGATTTTATTTGATTGATTTATTTTAGAAACTCAGGTTGCTCGGTTTAAGGGACAGGGGAGGCTTGCAGAGCCAGGTTTCCGCAATCCTCGGTGGGTAGATGGGGAACTCGTTGTTCTTGATGGGAAGGTATTATATTTCTCGGCTTATCTATTTATTCCCCCAGTTTTGCGGTATCACTTTCAAAAAGTGCTTCTTCATTCACCATCTCCCGAATGGATAGATTTGATGATACACTTTTATTAAAATGTTGCAGTACATTAAGGGTGGACCTGTTGTTGGGTTTGTCTATTGGGCTCCTGAGTATCATTTCTTGGTGTTCTTCAATCGGCTGAGGCTTCAAGAGTAGATCCATCAGTGCACATGATGCTCAAGTCTGTTGGCATTTTCAAAATTTTGTAGGGTATGTTCCTTCCCTTGTAAAATTGTCTATTTAAATTCGAATAAATACAATTCAAGGTAGATTTAATGAATCTATTGAAGTTTATTAGTAGCATTGCTGATATTTCTGTTTATTTTTTTTGCTGTTTGACGATGCAGTTTGTCATAGTTCTTGCTTACTTATTTTTGCTTAAAAAAACAGTGGATGTCTTTTGCTATTGTAAATAGTTTAATTTAGATTAGCTCCCCGTAGTTGGGTGCTCAATATAGTTGTCCAGGAATTGTAGTTAGAAATCTTTAGTAATCACTTGCCAGATTAACTCTATGTAAGTGCAGAAAGAGCTTCAGGAGAGATGAGAAAATATAGAGGGTACAAGGGCATGAAGCCTTGAAGAGAGTAGGCCTTTCATAATAAGTTTATTTCCAGTCACTGAGTTTGACTTGCGTTGCAAGATGTAACTATATATACAACGAATAAAAGGGCAGCCCAGTGCACGAGGCTCCCACCTAGTGGGGTCTGGGGAGGGTAGATGTTGTAGGTTTTGTTTCAAAAGAAGCGATCCATTGCATGCACCAGTGCATTAGTTGCCTTCTCTACCTAGAAGCTATAAAACCAGGCATCCCTTTTAAAAAAAGTGAGTTTTTTATCTGTTTTTCTTATGTGGAAATCTATTGTCCACTGCTACTCTTTATTAGAATGATTTCCTTGCTTTGAAATGTAATGTGTCACGTTAAACCTTATTTAAAAACAAAGTGGTATGGTATCTGATGCAATGCCCCTCTCTGCTGTCTTTGTTTTGCAGTTTAGAAGATATTTACTGGATTATCTAATGGGCTACATACCCAAATGCTCACTCAACTGACTGGTTCGTTTGGAACCATGTTGACTCAAAAGCAACTGCTGAAGCCTTGGAATGCAATAGAACAGATAATTTCCCTTCTTGGACCCCTGGTTTCGGAAAGTCCTTTTCTATCAATGCATGTATTTATCATCTGCCGTACCATCATTTTTTTGTTTCAATTGTAGTACACTGAAATAAGTGGTGCTGTGCGGTCTGTTTGTTCAAGTCTTTACTTCAGTAGTTCTATCCTATAGAAGCAGTTGGGACACATTATGTAACTATACTCTAGATGTGATAATGATTCCTGTATATATTGGTTGGGCTCATTCAATGTAAATAACTAGAAATCAGATGCAATATAGTTATCTCATGTAAATTTTAGTTTCAAAACTTTGTTACCCATTCTTTACTGGAGTTGGTTTCGATGATATGGTTCATACTCTGATTCCCTGAGAGAGCAATTAAACTTTCCCTAACAGATGGTCTCTGCAGCTAATCGTCATGTATCTAGCCATTCAGTGGTATGTTTGGCAACCAATATGCTCATTCAAGACTTATTTTGAGACAGATACTGGAATTTCTAGCACTTGTCTTTTGTCACAGAAGTTGCCATAACGGTCTAATGTAATTATGAATGTGTTCTACCATATAAGGCATGTGAAACTGGCAGAAGTTTGTTTCCTTTGAATAAGTTATCGTTTGAAGTTTGAACAAAAACTGCTTGATGAATGCATTGTTTCGGTTGAAGTTTTCTGGCAACATTTTCTGCTATGAAGTTTGAACAACTGTGTCCTACTGTTTGCTGCTCTACTTACTAATTTGTATTGTCTCGTTTGTTGGAGACTTGCTATCATTGAATGTTGTTGAAAGCGTGGAGGTGAACCGTGGTGTCAAACAACTATAGCCTGAGCTAGATTTTTGTCCTTCAATTCAAAAGTTTCAAAAATTAGCGTATATGCAGTCCTCGAATTGAGACACGCATTGCATGATTGATCATTTCTGTCAACTGCTTCAGTTTTCATGTTTGATTTTGTTCTCACAAAAAATTAGGGGTTGCAGCTGCTGCTAGCAACAATAAAACGCATTACTGACTCTTATTCACATCTTACATGCCATATAGCGAGGAAATGTGCTCAATTTACTTATCATACAGCTTATTTAGATGAGCATGTATGCTATATATGCCCTCTAATAGAAGGTTACAGATTCACTCCAGCTGGTCTACGACCAGTTAGCTATATGCTGTATACGATTGCTGCAATCTCTACCGCCGAGTCATGGCTTTTGAGCTGCAACTAGAGAGACTTGGCTAGCTATTTTGGCTCCCCTTTGCTTTGCCATGTATAGCCCTACATGATGCATCAGTTCCTGCCACAATATGTTTTGCCAAATTTTAGAAATAGAACTAAAAAATAAAGAGGAATTGGTATCAAGATTCTATTTCAATGTGGACACAATACAAACAAATGCAAGATATATAGGTGCATATATTGAGGCTGAGTACACCTGAGCCTTGTATGTGTCTGGTGCATTGCGTCAGACTCTCATAACATGTTCTGTTGGGAGGCAGGAATCTTTCCAGTTGCCTTTTTAACTCATCATCCTCGTTTTTCTTTCCACATTCGGTACCAAAAGATTACTCCGAACATCTTTTTTGAATAAGCTGTTTTCTCTTCGTCAATTCTCTTTTGGTTTTTTTACATCAGACAGGACAATTGTTCTAACCTTATGAAGTTTAAATCTAGGAATTCTGTGGGTATCTGCTATTTACCTGAGGATGAGCTAACGCCCCTTTCGAGTTTCTGGCAACCTGAAGAGGAACATCAAATGTAGCGCAGGCATGTGAGTAGACCACTACGTCCTCCAAAGGGCCAAGAAAACCCCGGTTTCTTGCTGAAATTGTGGAGCAAACAAAGTCCAGAACGCAGATGTCCGTACATATTCCTACAACCAGTAACTTCACCAGCAGACACAGTTGTCAAATTCTAGTAAGGTTTTATTTTTTCATGAAATCCATGAAAAAGCAAGATAGGAAAGAAGTTAGAACCAAACTTACAGTTTTGATTTGGTTTGTCTTCACCCAATCTACAAACACATTAGACCCGTCTGGTTCAATTGAACCTAGAAATCCATCGTAGCAATCTTTGCGTCTAATTGTCACATTTAGTTCTCCCTCCAACCATCTTAAAGCTGCACAGTACAGGAAACCAACCTATTTTAGTTCTATATCTCTTCTCTTTTAGTTTCCAGGGCTTGTTTAGTGACAATTTCGTTTTTAGCTATAGTGAATGCGTGTGCCCGTGTCTATGTCTGTATATTACCAGGAACCAAGTTGGATTCATCAGTGCCCTGAATACAATGAGGAGGATAAGGGTCTTCAGGCTTGTCAGGGTGATGGGAGTCCAGGAATGCCATTACTGGCCATTTCTTCTCACAGAACTCTCTGGCAAGTCTTGCGGATTCATTTACCATTCCTGAAATCTGCCCATTCTCCTCTCTTGGGGCCTGAAAACACAAGAAACCAATTAATAATTTTGATACTTACAACCTAAAATTGAAACTCTAAATAACATTCTGATCCCTACATAAGAGTCATCATGCATTCAAGAAATACTAGACATCTTGTATAGAGGAGCACAATGAGATGAACAGCTAAAATGGAGTTACCAGATTTCCAGCACCAACAGTGCAGAAGCCATTGATTATGTCCACGAGAACAAGACCAGTCACACCATCTTCAGACAAATCTATAGATTCCTGCTCAAGAGGAATCTCATTCTTCAAGAGATCAATCGCCTGGGACACCATTTTGATTCCAGTAGTGACCCAAAATTATTAGTGGACCTTTCAAACTAAATTACTCAACCTGGAAATATATGTGGTGAAGAGAATGACAATACATATGCTAAAGTCTAAAGGTTAGAAGAAAATCATTTTTTTATTCACAAATTGGATGACTAATGCATATAAATCCAATTAAGTGGACATTTTAACAATCAATTCTTGTCTTGTCCCCAGTCAATATGCAAGTTCCTTTGATTGGTACATGTATAAATGAATAAGAAAGACATCATGAGCATGATACAGAAGAAAATGAACTTGGATTGTGGTGGTGAATGGTGATCTTTCTTTCCCTAATCCACTAAAACGAGATACGACTGGTTGGTTGTTGATAAGAGCTATGGTAGAACTTATACTCCAAAAATGATTGAATGGTGGTATCCAAAAATTCTTGAACCGCTCTTAAGATATTGTATGTTTCGAATATGAGACTATCCCATGTCTTTGTACCTAAAATCTTTGTTGGTCCACTCGCAAGGAAGAAGACCATGGCCAAGGTCTAGGGTTTCATTTTCAAAGGCATTCACTAGGTACAAACAAGGGCGTAGCTAGGAATGTATGTAGGAGTGGACTAATTCCATTTTTTTTAATAGATATGGACTCAAATTTGATTGTGAGCTAGGCTAAAGTTCAATTTTAAACAGTTTTAAACTAATTTTTAAACAAATTTATAGAAGTTTTGAAAACTAGGATGTACTTGAGCACAGGGCAATCACCCCCTTGGCTCCGCCTTTGGCTAGGAAGAAGGCTCATTACGTTCTTTTGTTTGAAAGATCTGAGGTGAAGAATAAGAGGGAAACTATACCATCTATTTTCAAGCTACGAACCTGTCAAAACAAAGGTACCTTGTTTATATTCTACTTTTTGAATAAGTATTTTGCATGAACATGCGGTAAAAATATAGGCAAGGTAAAATTACTACCAAGGGTGCATTTTTTTTGATGAAAAATAAAATTCATTAAAGAGAAAAGCCCCTAGGGCATCCCGAGTTTACAACGTCAAAAAGTAAAGCATTCCTAGCAACAGTAGGAATTGAATCGTGCCAAATATGCATGTTTTCCACTAAATGACCGTGATTGGCAATGGCATCAGCAACGAAATTTGCTTCCCTGAAAATATGCATCCAAGAAATAGATTCGAAGCTTGAGGCAATGAACCAAATATCTTGAATGATGGTTTTCAAGGACCACGTAATTGAGCATCGCCTCAAAATGCAATCTAACACCAGCTTGGAGTCTCCTTCGATCTGCAGTCTTGTATAATTCTTTTGCTTGGCAAAAACTAGCGCATCCCGAAGAGCAAGGGCCTCAGCCATAGGGATCGTAACTGAGCCCACCCTACGCGCACCTGCAATTAGAGGATCTCCCAACTCGTTCCGGACTATAAAACCAATTGCAGCACCATTGTTGTTAACTAAACCATCAAAATTAATTTTGAGAGTGTTGGGGTTTGGAGGTGTTCATTTAATGTATCTTTGCATACTCGAACTTGTAGAAGAAGTCCTCGTGTTGGCTGCTTGAAAATCCTGACCAGCTTGGAGAGCCAACTGAATGATCCTGGTAGGGTGCGGTGTCTTGTTTTGAAAGACAAGTTTATTCCTTGCATCCCAAATCTGCCAACAGAGAAGGAGAAACTGTGACAACTCGTAAAATACCAATTTTATACCATTTACCATTACTATTACCATTTATCATTTACTATATAAATATTTATATATGGTGAATTTACCCTTATACCCCCACTTGATAACCATCCTTGCCGCCTCACCTCTTTGCTGCCTCTCTGTTGTTTTGATCTTTGGTCTTTAATTAAGATAGCATGGGGCGGTGGGGTTCAAGAAGCCGAGAGGAAAGAAAAAAAGAAAAAAAAAGAGAGGAGAAAAGAGAAAAAGGGAAGGCCGGCCGGGAAGGAAGAGAAAGAGAAGGAGAAGGAGAGAGGAAAAGGAAAAGGAAAAGGAAAAGGGAAAGAGAGGAGGAGGAAGAGCTAGGTGTCTGTGGTGGAGTTGCCTAATAGCTTTGGATTGAGGTAGGGACAACAATGCTTTTGTTATAACTTATATTATGATATTGATATGCATTTGGTATGAACTATGAATATGTGTTTCATTCACTGAACTTGACTTTAATTTGGCTTATTGATATCGAGTTGGTGAATGAGCTTATATTTGTTGATTTGAGAACTTGATTAGGTTGCCCAGGATGTTGAATAAGGAGGGTTTGTATTCCCTAGGGTGAAAGGCCCCAAACCTGATCAGGGTGGTGTACTCGGACCCTAATTCCGAGGTGGTTGCTGTGTCCGACGATTAGAGCTCGTAACCGCGGTGCTGGGAGCCTAGGATATGATTTAATGATCGATTATGCTATATGTATTCTAATGGAATATCTGTTATGATGAGTTGCTTTGTTGTTCCTATGGGGCTTGGTGAAGCTCACCCTATTTTATCATTTCAGGGTAAGTGCGGTGGCGTTTGAGGAGGTGAAGTTGAGATGACTTGATACCCCCTTCACGTTGCCAGGGTTTTGGGGCGTGACAGAAATTTTGCAAAGGTATTATTAGTATCAGAGGTAGAGGAGATCAAGTGGTTTAACCAGTCTAAGAACATCATAGAATTAGGGGGAGGAAAAACAGGAAAAGTGGACCAAATCGCTTTAGCAAAGTCACAATCCATAAAGAGGTGGTCAAGTGTTTCAACATCATCAAGGCAAAGCTGACAAGTTGGATCAGTGATTGGAAAAAACCGATTTAATCTATGTTTTGTTTGAAGTCTGCCTCTGATAAGAAACCAACTAAATATTTTAACCTTCTGTGGAATACAGAGATTCCACATTTTTCTCAAAATAGAACTGCAATTGTGACTCTCAGTAGTATTTTGGCACCAAGTTGCAGACTTTACGGAGTATTTACCATTGGAAGTGAAGCCCCAAATGAGCTCATCCTCTTTAATCATTAGAGGGAGAGGTATATTGCAGATTTTGTTCATATAGACATATCAAGAAGGGTTAGAAGCTTATCCTTACTCCAATTATTCTCATAAATAAAATCACTAACCGTAAGGCTGAGATCAAGAGAGTAATGCTGAGAAGAAGGTATGAGATTACTAAGGGGGAAATCAAAAACCCAATTATAGGTCCAAAAGTTGATACTTTTGCCATTCCCCACAATCCATCTCAAACCTTTGGTAACAACACTTCTTGCTTGTAATATGCCTTTCTAGGCCATGGAAGCATTGCTAGAGGCTTTGGCGGTGAAAAAAGAGTGTCTTCTAAGGTATTTGGCTCTAATTAATTGGACCCGCCAATTATCCTCTCGAGTAATAATTTTCCAACCAAGTTTAGCTAACGCAGCTTGGTTAAAATTATTAGCCTTTTTAATTCCTAGACCTCCGCTGCTTTTAGGTCTACAGACTTCTCTCTAGGCAAGATACTTTCCTATTGTTGAGAATAGTAATAGTGTCCTGTCTTACTTGATTACTACGTTACTAGAGAAGTAAAGGGATGACTTATGGAAGTTGAATCTTTGTCCTGAACTTATAGAGAAATCATTGAGAACTTTAAGGATATTACCAAGGGTGCATTGGATGTGGATTTTAAATGACTTTTGGGCAATGAAAAGGTTATTCAATAAAAACTTTTTAGTAACAATAATGCTAGGATGACCATGTTTTTGTAAATCATCTTTTAAACCACCTTATGTGGCAAGTGATTATTGCATTTGATTTTAATTAATAGTTCCCTTACTAAATATTGAATGGTTGGAACAATTTCCACATCATATGGCTTAAAAGTTGGTTTAAAATAATATGGTCATCCTATCATTACTCTTTTAGTAATCCATAAATATATGATCCAAACAAGGTGAAATACTACTAGGGGTGCATTGGATGTGGATTTTAAGGGTTCGTTTACTTACAGGGAATGGGAATCACTGGGAATCATTCCGATTCCTTGGTTACCCTACGTTTACTAACCCACTTGGGAATCAAAATTTAGTGGGCCCTACTCCAATTTAGGGGCAAAAACACACCAAGGAATGGGAATCGGATTCCCAAGGGGGACTTGGGTATCCGATTCCCATTTCCGAACTTTTTTTCCGATTCCCTCTTGTAAGTAAACGAGCCTATATGACTTTTGGGCAATGAAAAAGTCTATATGTATTCAATTTAAGACTTTTTAGTAATCCATAAAAATCTTGAGGTATTCAATTCAGACATTTTAAATTTTTTAAAAAGAGGTAGTAAATCCATTGGTATTTAATATAGATTTTCTATAAGAACTACAAAAGTATAGTAGTATTCTCTGTCCCTTCTATTTGTTCTTGGAATTGGAAGAAGCTTCTCCAGCTTCGCCCGTTAGTTCGTCCGCTCATCCGCGCTAGAGTTGGTATGGTAAATTCTTTTATCTGGAGTGCGAACAATAGTGGCTCTTTCTCCACGTCTTCTATGTGGGGCTAGCCTTGTTCCTGCTAACCCAAAGGTCCCTTGGGCTCATCTGGTTTGGTTCAGTTCCTCTATTCCAAGGGCTAGCTTCATCTTGTGGTTGGTGATTAGGGGTTGTCTTTTGACTTTGGATCGAGTTGGGCATTTTGTGAACCATCCTAATCGGCTATGTGTTCTCTGTAATAGCGATTTGGAATCTCACTCCCATCTTTTCTTCGACTGCCCTTTTTCTAGCTGCATTTGGGGCAAGGTTTTGTATCGGTGTGGGATCCCCTAGCTTAACCCTCCTTGGCCTTCATCCATTCTCTCTTGGGCTTCCCAATGGAAGGGGAAGTCCATGTCCATGGTGGCTAGGAAATTATCCTTGGCGGTAACAGTGTATTGTTTATGGATGGAGCGTAATCTACGTATCTTTGGAGGCTCAGCTAAACCCCCTTCGGCTGTTCTAAATTCCATTTTTGAAATGGTTCGATGTCGCCTTTGTTCTATTAAGTTTAGGCGCTCTCATTCCAATTTGCTCACTGCAAATTGTTGGCATATTCCTATGCCTTCTTGACTGTTGCTGCTGGTTGATGTTGTTTTCCTTTTAAGGTTGTAGCCTTTTAGGCTCTGGTTGCTTTTTGCTGTGCTCTGGGCTTTGCCCAGGTTGTTGTAGCTTTTGGGAAGCCCCCTTTGTTATTTAAATGGGTTAGTATCATGAATGGTGCCTGGAACTTTCATTAATAGGACTTCATGGGTGCCTGAACTTTAAAAGTGATCAATTTGGTACCCAGACTTTTAAAAACCGGACCTCATAGTGCCTGAACTTTAAAAGTGATCAATTTGGTACCCAGACTTTAAAAAAGAGGACTATGTGGTACCCAGACTTTCAAAAAGAGGACTATGCGGTATCTTAGTCATTTTTTTAATCAAATTCCGTTAAAATGAAGGATAAAATGGTCTTTTAACATTAATTTTTATGTAAAATATTTTTTTTACCTCTCAACTTCTATAAATATGTTTTATGGTGTTTTGAAAAAAAATGAAAATGTCATATAGCTATTTTAGATAAATAAACAAATTGATTAATGAAAATATAGTTGAACGGTAGATTTTTTCTATCTCTTAATTTCTATTAGAAAAAATTTTTAATGTTCGAGTATATTTTTATTTATCAATTTATCTATTATTTTTCAATAGTCATATGCATAAATGTTTTTTGAAACACCGTAAAATATATTTATATAGTGGTTGAGAAGTAAAAAAAAAAACTATTTTATGGTGTTTTGAAAAAATGAAAAATGTGCATATAGCTATTTTAGAACAATAAATTAATTAATTAACGAAAATATACTTGAACCGTAGACTTTTTCTAGTACTCAATTTCTATTAGAAATCATTTTTAATGTTCGGATATATTTTTATTTATCAATTTATCTATTATTTTGCAATAGTTATATTCATAATTTTTTTTTGAAACATCATAAATCATATTTATATAGAGGTTGAGAGGTATAGTATTTTACATGAAAATTAATATAAAAAAAAGGGTTTTTAAATATGATTTATGATGTTTCAAAAATACTATACCTCTCAACCTCTATACAAATATGATTTATGATGTTTTCAAAAAAAACATTTATGCATATAACTATTGCAAAATAATAGATAAATTGATAAATAAAAATATACTTGAACATTAAAAATTATTTCTAATAGAAATTAAGAGATAGAAAAAATCTACCGTTCAACTATATTTTCATTAATCAATTTGTTTATTTATCTAAAATAGCTATATGACATTTTCATTTTTTTCATGACACCATAAAACATATTTATAGAAGTTGAGAGGTAAAAAAAATATTTTACATAAAAATTAATGTTAAAAGACCATTTTAACGGAATTTGATTAAAAAAATTGACTAAGATACCACATAGTCCTCTTTTTAAAAGTTTGGGTACCACATAGTCCTCTCTTTTAAAGTTTGGGTACCAAATTGATCACTTTTAAAGTTAAAGGCTATAAAGTCCGGTTTTTAAAAGTTTGGGTACCAAATTGATCACTTTTAAAGTTAGCAAGCAAGATGAAGTCATGTTAATGAAAGTTCAAGGCATGATTTATGATAATAACCCTATTTAAATTTTTACTTAACAAAAAAAAAAAAGTATAGTAGTACATGTCCATTCAAGAACTTCATCTTTATTTCCAAAATGATGATATCGTCATAACCATTTAGTTTCTAAATCATATTTCTCCTAAAATAAATCCAGTACGGGAGTTCATTTTTTTCATCATGATCTGCCAATTAAAATGAACTAGTTCATTAGGAGACCATCTTAGATCATGAAAATCGTGGATTTGCTTTGCTGAATACATATGTGAATGCCTGAACAACTTGGAATCTCATCAAATTTTTACAACTATAAATACTAAAGAAAACAAACGAATTCTGATTATAACATTTTTACCATAAATAACTGGTTACTACAAGCTCTACTTCGATGAACAACCTTTGAATTTTTTTGACACACGAAGCAAATCCGTGACCTCTCTCCCCAGTAAACTTTACGCACCAAAAAAACACACAAACTATTCAAACCAAGAGCTTCTTATCATCTCCAAAAATGGCACCACTCTTGACTCTAATTAATCCCCCAATATTAACATGCCACCACCCCATTACTATAGCACCACCGCCGTCATTGTGCCCTGCTCCATTTCCCCCACCAAATTTCCCGCCAAGAAACCAATTTTCTCATCCGAGGCCCATCGTCTTCCATAACAGCCCAAAAATGGCAACTCTTTCCCGGGCCGGGTTCCGTATCGGGTCTCAACTGGCGGGTTCTTCCGGCAGCGCCGTTTCCGACGATGACGACGGCGTCAGCACTCTGATTGAGTATCTGGGCGAGGGAGGCGTCAATGTGGGGGATGATCTGGTGCTTTTGGTCCATCACTTACAGTACGCCTGCAAGAGAATCGCGGCTCTTGTGGCCTCTCCTTTCAATTCTGTCCTCGGAAAGCATCAGGGTCTTTCCGGTGGCGGCGCTGCGGCAGCTGGATCCGGCCGGGATGCGCCGAAGCCGCTCGATATCGTCTCGGTGAGTTTATGCTTGTTTCTTTGAAACCCAGAAGATAATTGAGCTGTGTTAGTTATTTACTCATTTGTAACATTTGACAGAAGCTAAGTACTTAGGTTTTTGGAATGCTGAAACTTAAGTTTATGTATGGGAATTTGTTCATTGTAGTGCTACTAATCGAAAACTTATGCGGCCTTCGATTGACTTCTTTAGGATTGATTACAATGTAGCTGTAATTTGAGTGAGTGTGGTTCGAATTGTTTCGGTTGAAATTAATTGCTTTTGAGGTTAGATAGCCTAAGTTAACTAATGGCTGTCCTCAAACATGAGTGAGAAGAGAGGAGAGATTCTTCAATCCAAACAGGCTTTATTCATACGTTCATTTGAATTGAGAAAAAAATAATGCAATTCTATGTGTAACTTATCTTGTGCTTACCCCTTTTGAAGATAGGACTTGATGCAGATATGCTGTATGCTACATAGAACTTCTTCCACTAGTAGTTATTTATGCTGTCGTTATCAAATCTCTTTTTTGTGAAGGTTTCGGGGGATTGGGGGGTTTCCCTTCTCTGTTTAGGGGGTGGAGTTAAGGGGTAAATGAATGAAAAAATATTTGAATAATCTACACGGATTATGGCACTGATCTTCATGTCCACCTTTGTAAGTTTTCAGATAGGCTTTTCATCTTGTCTAGAGCAACTAGAATGAAGGAATATTTCTGATTCAGTGACCTTTCTTGTTTTAGAATGAAATCATCTTGGCGTCACTTAGAAGTTCTGGGAAGGTAGCAGTCATGGCATCAGAAGAAGATGACGCTCCGGTTTGGATAAATGATGATGGCCCATTTGTGGTGGTAACAGATCCTCTAGATGGTTCAAGAAATATCGACGCATCCATTCCCACCGGAACAATTTTTGGCATTTATAGACGCCTAGAGGAATTGGATCATCTACCAAAGGAGGAGAAGGCTTTGCTGAATTCACTTCAGATTGGAACTAGGCTTGTAGCTTCTGGCTATGTTCTTTATTCATCAGCCACGATATTCTGCACCAGCTTCGGTTCAGGAACACATGCATTTACTTTGGATCATTCAACAGGAGATTTCATTCTCACTCACCCAAACTTGCAAATTCCTTCTCGAGGTAACACATGCATTTAAGTTCAAGTACTAATATACATCACTGTAGTAGATTTTGTTGTGAGATTTATATACATTTCTGAAGAGAAAACGGGTTTAATCAGAAGCATTGCCTAACATGCATTATTGACTGTTATTTTCATCAGAATGAGCATCTCCTGAAAAGTAGAACTATGACTGTTAATAAGATAGCCTACAAATTCAATTTTATCATGTGGTGAGAAAAATGCAATGCAGAAGCATTTACGTCACACTTATTTTTAGTTCTTTATTCGCCAGGGCAAATTTATTCTGTAAATGATGCTCGGTATTTTGACTGGCCGAATGGATTGAGGCAATACATAGACACTGTGAGACAAGGGAAAGGCAAGTACCCCAAGAAGTACTCTGCCCGTTATATCTGTTCTCTGGTTGCTGATTTTCACCGAACTCTACTGTATGGTGGAGTTACTATGAATCCAAGGGACCATCTTCGTCTGGTTTATGAAGCTAACCCTCTCAGCTTTCTGGTGGAGCAAGCTGGGGGCAGAGGTTCTGATGGTAAAAATAGAATTCTTTCGATTCAGCCAGTCAAGCTGCATCAGAGGCTGCCTCTCTTCTTGGGAAGTTTAGAGGACATGGAAGAATTGGAGAGTTTCGGAGATGTACAGCAGAAAGTGAACCCTGGATATGAGGTTTGATAGAATGCCAAGCCCACAAATCATGCTGATAAATTATCCGAATAAACCTGGAAATGGTTTTCGCTCTAGGTCATCAAAGTCATCTGTGATACTTGAAATCCTAATAGTTGTGTGATTCATCATTGTCTTCTCAGGAACTATATATTTCACGGAGAGTCTAGGTGTGGAAAAACAGGTGACATGATTTTCTTGGATGCGTGTTCTACTATACTAATAAATAAAGCTTCGTATGGTTTGAGTGTGAACCCTCCTTCTGATTGATTAGTCTTGTTTGAGTGATAGGTAAAGCTTTGTTTTTCCATCGTCTGAAAACTGTGTTTTGCAAATTATGCTTAGTTGTAATCATATTCCTACATATCATCAATTTTCATATCCCTGCCAGTTTGCCTGTGGATGGGTAGTTTTTTACAGAGTTATGCCGGGATATATGATTACAGAGCATACTTTTAGGATGGAGGAATTAATTTTTCTTGTGACGTGACGATTTGTTAAGTTATAGAGTTAGGATTTTCTTCTAGGGTTCCAGATGGTTTTTAATGTTGGGTGTATGCCTTTTTTACCAGACTAGGCTTCATTTTTAGTACTTAATTGGGGAATCATTTGGCTTTTCAGTAAGGTAACCATTTTTTCCATGCCTAAAAGAATTAAATGTGTAAATTTCTAGCCAATTTGTTCCATGCCTTTTGGTCTCTGTGTTCTTATATACCCGATTCTTTTACAGCCGTGTGTGCTTTCATGGTTGATCGTTTACGCCAATGTCTTGGAACGTCCTAGATTGGCCAGCAGAGGTAAGACATGGACACCAAGGATATAACATGGAAATTGCTCAAAACAAAATCTTTATACGAACTCGCTACTACCTTGACCAAACTTAACATCAACATTTAAGTCAAAACGAACATGAAGTTGTATCAGGAAATATAAGCTCTTTCTTGAGTAAGTCGTGTTATGAAATGCTATGAAGTACCAT
This sequence comes from Spiraea crenata, assembly GCA_033992175.1. Taxonomy (NCBI): domain Eukaryota; kingdom Viridiplantae; phylum Streptophyta; class Magnoliopsida; order Rosales; family Rosaceae; genus Spiraea; species Spiraea crenata. The sequence continues at coordinate 1,218,041 of JAVBHV010000012.1, read as the reverse complement.
AAAGAATTTGGACTGGACGTGAATTGATAGTGTACGATTAATGTTAATTGGGATCAATTGTAAATGCTCCAACAGTAATCCATTCATGAAATACGTTAAATGAGCGTTTTTTCTGAATTTTTTTTGTTAAGCTGGAAAATGAAAAAAGGAGAGTCATTTTCAGCGTTTTATCTGTATTTTCAACATAAACCACCAAACATAATTTTAATCTTTGGATAATCCCCATCGAAAACGTAAACTAATGCCGCCCACTTTTTTGTCAAATTCAATTTTAAGGATAAATTACAATTACGTATCCTATGGTTTGAATCAAATTTCAATATAATACCTGTACTTTTTTTCTTGAATTTCAGTACCCTTTACTTTAAAATCCTTGCAATTCTGTTCCACCATTTGTAGAATCGTCAATTTTCGGTTGTTCAATGATGCAGTGGACTTTGTGAATTTGATTAGCTGGTGTTTGGGTAAATGAGTTGTGTATCTGAAGTAAAAGCAACAACGTCGAAACTACCAAATGCCACATTCTCCAATGGCTCAGAGATATTCGATGTACTTATACCACCCGTTGTAGACCACAGACGACATGGAAGAGTGAATATATGAGCATCATAGAGTTCACAACATAGCTGAAAAACCGAAAGTTGACGATTCTACAAACTGTGGAACACAATTGTAAGGATTTAAAAGTACATGGTATTGAAATATAAGAAAAAAGTTACAAGTATCATATTAGAATTTGAACAAAACCACAGAATACGTAAGTGTAATTTACCCTAATTTTAATTCTAGAGCGTGCGGGTCACGTGTAACAAAGCCCACACCCAAATTCCCTGTGCGCAATGCGCACCCTATCGTGAATCGCGTCAGCGCATCTTAGCAGTAAGCCCCGAAACCCCACCCGACCACCAAAGTCTTCCGGCCTCTCTCTCCTGGGGGCAGAAGTTACAGAGGCTTAGGAGAGAGAAACCCATGACTTTACCCTCCAATTCTAGAGAGAGAAACATCGTACTAGCTGGAATTATATATAGAGAGAGATTCGGTGAGTCGTGCAAAAGCGACCGTCTTTGGAGTGAGAGAAAGTAGTATTATGGGAAGCAACTTTCTCTCTCTACCAGCCAAGCGTTCCCTCTCCTCGACAATGTCTTCTTCCTCCTCCGACCCTAACTTCGACAACGCCGCCAAGCGCTCCAGGGGCCCACAGCCGCCCCTCGTCGTCCCCCCCGGCCACGTGGCCTTCCGCATGCTCTGCCACGCCTCCCGCATCGGCGGCGTTATCGGCAAGTCGGGAAGCGTGATCAAGCAGCTCCAGCAGGCCACCGGGGCAAAGATCCGAATCGACGAACCCCAATCCGAGTCGCCCGACCGGGTCGTCGTCGTGGTCGCCTCGAGCGCACTCCGGTCCAAGATTTGGCTGAGAAATCCGGCCATCGGCGGCGGAGGGGAAGACGAGGTTGAGGTATCGCAGGCGCAGGAGGCGCTGCTGAGAGTGTTCGAGAGGATTCTGGAGGTGGCGGCGGAGACGGGGGCGATTGCGGGGGGAGTCGGGGTGGTTTCGTGCCGGTTTCTTGCGGAGGCGGCGCGGGTCGGGTCTGTGATTGGCAAGGGCGGGAAGGTTGTGGAGAAGATTAGGAAAGATACGGGTTGTAAAATTCGGGTCTTGAATGAGAAGTTGCCTGCTTGTGCTACTGCGTCAGACGAGATGGTGGAGGTAAGGTTGTGTCCTTTTGCTTTTTCGATTTCGATATCGAAATCGAGTGCTTTGTTTAAATTAGTTGAATTGATTTCTTGTGAGTGTGGAGTGAGTTTGAGTTTGGGTTGTTCTTCCAAATGATTGTCTATTTCATATTTCTGTACATTGCAGTGAATTGGTCCCATTTAGCATATATGTGAGAAATCCCAAATTGATCGATAAGTTTTGACTATTGAACTGACTTTACTCATATTAGACGCTATGTAAAAATTGAAACTTGCGGCACTTGGTGTTTGTTTTCGAACTGTGTCTAGTCGCTTAGGAAGATTGCAGTTTGAATGCAGTTGGTATTATTGACAATAGGACTTTTTGTGGGATAGTGTGCATACCGAGTAGTTTAGTTAGATCATATAAGGAACAATAAGAGATGGCTTGAAGGATGATTTAAAATTGAGCAGCTGTATTCAGGTAGACTGGCAGGCAGCTCAGTTCCAGTGACTAATTGTGATTAAGTGGGACTTGATACAAACAAGACAGGAAGTATAATTCTTTATGCCGTTGAAGAGACACCTGGACTGTTATTGAATACCGACTAAGCTGATCGCTCACATACTATTGAGATATTTGTTTAATCTTATTCGAAATTGGGAGAGTACTCAGACGAGGGAAAGTGGAAAACTTCATTTCCAAAGTGTTGGCATGACCTTTGTCTAAAGTGAGTTCATGATATCAGGATTCATATTGGCACACAAATAGTAAGGCAGTTTACAAGTAAGTGATGCCACTGGCATTTGAGGGTTGTGAAGGTTGAGAATTATAATGTTCAAAATAGGGATCATCTTTGTTTGTGAGTTATATATATATATATATATATATATATATATATATATATATATATATATATATATATATATAATGTGGAAAATGTAGCCAGGATTCTATTTATTATGGCTTTGTGATGTATGAGGATGTTTAGAACATGTTTATGAATAGTGTTAGAAGGTTCTAATGTCTTCTTATAAATAGGATTCTTATCAAGAATAAAAGATATACAGGAAGGTTATAAAATCTCTGGTAAACTCTTAACTTTAAGTGGTTTATGGGTACAAAGTTTCGCAGTTATAGATAATTACTTAGATCTTCTGCCAAGCACTCTGCGAAGTTGGGCTAGTTATTTTTGTTACATTTGCATACCTTTTTTTGGACATTAGCCATATTGTTTAGTGTCATCTATGCATATTATAGAAGTCACTGGATCAAAATAGGTACCAAATAGAAGGAAAAAACTTGGTAGCTGATAAAAGGTCAGTCTTTTATCTTTCAGGAACTTCTTAAAAATGTATCCTTTTTGTAGCTTCACCTTCTGACTTCACTTGCGTTTCGGGTTTGTTGTATCAGAAAATAGAACCCAAGTACTCCTTGTGTTAGTGAAGCTCTTCAACTGATTGTTTGTCTCCATTTATTGTTTACAGTAGTGAAAAAGCACTTTATTTCTTTCTCCCCTTGAAAATAACTCAATGGTGTGGCAGATAGAAGGGGATATTTTGGCTGTCAAGAAAGCAATTGTTGCCGTTTCTGGCCGTCTTCAAGAATGTCCTCCAGGTGACAAGACAAGGATGACTGGAAGCAGGCCTCCTGAGGCAGTTCCCAGTGAGACTTTAGCTGATCTACGTTTAGATCATCTTTCGCAGAGGAAAATGCTTACCTCTTTGTCAAGCAGTTCCATGAATTATGCTTCAGGAGTTCGTCCATCATCAATAGAGACTGAAAGGATGCCCACACTTGAGACAAAAATGCTACAGCAGGAAGTTAGTTTCAGGATTCTTTGTGCCAATGATAGGGTTGGTGGTGTAATTGGAAAGGGGGGTGCTATTGTGAGGGCTCTTCAGAATGAGACAGGTTCTGCAATAAGTATTGGGGGACCTTTGGCTGAGTGTGATGAACGATTAATTACAATTTCTGCATCAGAGGTATGTCATTGTGGCTGTCTTTTTTTGTTCCTTCCTATTTACCTTTCTCTGTTTATAGAGTGATATTTCCTAGTAATATGTTTTACATTGGCTTCTTCTGCTGTAGAATCCTGAATCACGTTACTCCCCAGCACAAAAGGGTGTTATTCTTGTTTTCTCAAGGTCTGTAGAGGCAGGCATTGAAAAGGGGCGAGACTCGAACTCAAATAAAGGGTCACCCCAAACTGCACGGCTTGTAGTACCAAAAAATCAAGTTGGTTGTTTGTTGGGAAAAGGGGGGGTAATAATTTCAGAGATCCGGAAGGTAACTGGTACTGGTATACGAATAATAGGGGGTGACCAGGTCCCAAAGTGTGCCTTAGAGAATGATGAAGTTGTACAGGTGTGGTGCTTTAACATTGTTTAAGGAAAGAGTTGTGATTAGGTTTCATTTAGTTCCCTGTAACGAAATTGATCATATTCCGCGACCAAAAGTTGATGATATGCCTCTCATATATTCAGTTATCCTTTGTTTCACAGATTTCTGGAGAATTCTCAAATGTGCAAGATGCTTTGTACAATATTACTGGTAGATTACGGGATAATCTTTTCTCCAGCACAGTAAATAATTCCTCAAGGAAGAGTAATTCTTCAATACTAACTGATACTAGCCCTTATGGAAGACTCAGGGATCCCGCTCCTATTGGATTTCAGCCATCATCATCATCGTCATCAGTTGGTGTTACTCACGGTGTCAGTCGACATACAGCTCTAACTCAAAGTGTGGATCATCTTGGATTTTCCCATAGTTTAGATCACTCTTCCTCCTCTCCGAGGCCATGGGCACCACAGGTAAAGCTTTCTCCTTATGTCTTTGCTTTCTGCACACTCGCGCATGTATCTTTCCTTTTTGGGTTGATATATTTATTGGATTGCAGATGTTAGGTTCAAGGTTGATCACAGATGTCGGCGGGGGTTTGACTTCTCTAAAAAGTGGCGCAGACATTGGAAGGTTAGAAAATTATGAGATTGGGTTAAGCTGCTAATATGTGTAAATGGGTTTGAAAATAAATTGAATGTCTAGTTACAGATCTGGATGACTGAGCAGCCTGGTTTAAAATTCGTTTCTAAATATGAGGTCCTATAAGCATGATTTTTCCTGGCTTGAATAAGATACAGGGATTTAAGTGGGCCAGTAGTCAAAACAGACATCGTGGTGTGTAATGTGGCTGACTGCACTCTTTGCTCTTGCAGTTTGATTTCTACTCTATACTAGGCATTCACAATTTCCAGATACATGCTTTACCTTATTTTCAGGACAGCTCTGTTAGTTGATTGTCATGTGAGGTTTCATGGGCTAGTTAGCACTCTCTTATTGATCCAACCACAGCTCAATTTCTCACTTATTTGGAATATCTAACTTAAGTGGTTTCAAATGGAAACTGACAGCATGAAGAATTATGCTTTTCAAAGTTTGTCAAAGGATGCATTATATATTTAAACACTGTTGTTTGGTATTGGCAGTAGAAACAAATCTGCTATTGTGACAAACACAACTGTAGAGATCATTGTTCCTGAAAATGTTATTGGCTCTGTGTATGGGGAGAATGGTGCCAATTTGTCTCGTCTGAGACAGGTAAACCTCATAATTTCATTAAAGTATTTGCTTCTTTGATTTAACTTTATTCAAAATTTATTCTTCGCTTATGGCTAGCAAGCTCCCCCATCTCTACCTGGTTTCATGTTTGGCTTTGTTAACTGAGGGATGCCACTATTCCTAGAAAGAATTATGAAAACTTTCAGAGTACATTGAAGTGACAAGGGAAAGCACAGTTACTTCAAAAAAGAATTGTTATGTTTTTTTGTTTCACTCCCTCTGTCGTTTCTTTCTTTGGATTGGGATATAATAGTGTTTTTGTACCCAACCCAACCTGAGCTTTTAGGATATAATTCTTGCTCCAAATCCTCAAACTTAAATTTAACCTCAACTTCTTCATTCATTTTTTCTTTTTGTCCTCCCTTCACAAATCAGATTTCTGGTGCCAAGGTCATAGTGCACGAGCCCCGTCCTGGAACAACCGATCGCATTATTGTCATATCTGGGACACCTGATGAAACCCAGGCAGCACAGAGTCTCCTCCATGCATTCATTCTTACTGGATCATGACAAATAGTTGGTCTCGAGACATGAAAGAGAAGACTTGGTAATTGGCTTTTGATTTTGTCAAATAGTGCACTCTAAGGTAGGAAGATTCAGGATTTCCTATTCAAGCCCATCCTCAGCTACACAAACACACAATTTTGCTTGTTCGCTTACCAACATGTTTCATAGTGTGTTAGAGTTCGTGATATGCCCTAATGTACTCTGTATCTTCAGAAACAAAGTGGAAAGAATTTGACAAGAGAGGCGTTGCCACCATTTTCACATCCTTGTCTCAAATCTTAGGTTCAGTTTTGGTTGATTATCTGAACCTGTAAAGAATCGATTAGTTTAACTCCATTTCTTAATGAATTAGTCTTTTCCTTTGTTAGCTTTTATTCTGGTATCATACTTTTCATTTCTTTTCAATGTGTTTGAACATTCAGACCGAAAGAACAACAATTGTGTGTTTCAAATTTTGGATTCAATTGTCCACCCTTCACAATGGTGGAGCTACCTCTATTGACAAAGTTGTCAACAAGACTACGAGTAAATATGGTACAAATATGGTTGCTTTAGACAGAATCATTATATGTATAAGTAGCTATCCGACATAGGGATCAAGATGATTCTGGACATTCTGATTCTGATAAAGGAAGTCCCTGTTCCAGGAAAGTTTGAGACAGCAAAGTTTCTCCAAGGCAAAAAAATGAAGAGGGAAGCCCTGTTCCAAAAGTACTTGGAAAAAACTTGGAATATGTCATCTCACTTGCTACAGACTTCGGACATATTGGAGAATAACTACATCCATATTTGAGACAGCAGACAAGGCCAAAAACAAGAATGGTCAAGCGAATGGGACAATTTGTTGAAATGATTAGACCTCTAGATGTTTCTGTTATACATGGAAATTCAAATTACTACTGAACTTTGAACGTTCTCAACAACGGTATATGGGCAACGAGGGCAAAAGTAAAAGTGAAAAATGGGGGCAAAAGTAACAGGTTCATGAATATATCATACAACGTATTATATAATTTATGGTTATAATCCTCATAAACGCTTATACACACAATAGATGACCGCTTCTACACACAATAGATGATTCTTAAATATAACAGGACATGAATCAAAGACAAGTGCATGATACTTCTAACTCTTCCCAGCTGCATCAGTTGCCTCGACCACTGCTGCAGGGGCTGGTTTAAGTATGATTTCCACATTGTCATGGACTCCTTGCAGCAGTAGCTCGCCTTCATAAGTCAAATACTTCCGCCTCTTTGCTGCTCTTAGTGTCCCAACCAGCGCTTCAAAAATGTTTGCGCACCTATCATCATTGAATAGCACCCCAAACGTGACCTATAGAAAATAAACCAAGGTTCATACGGAGTCGGGAAGCAAATATGAGATGGAATATTGTACGTTCAAGGTATTACATGATGAAATGGTTCGCTCAAAATAGTTAAAAGTGGACGACAGAGGCATGGAGAAAACAAGACCAATACAATGTCACAGCAGAAATATCTTGCACTGACCTTATGAATGCTACCACATGTTATAAATAATTGCAACACATATTTCCAACTTTGTTACTTGTATGTTTTCACACTAGTGTTTGCATTGTTTGCATTATATGTGTGCATATGCGCTCAAGCACACAACCATGCACATGAACATACTTAAGCCATCAAGCTTTGCACTGGCCTTGTCCTACCCTTGTGGTTAACTGCATTTGTAGTCAACCTCATGATCCTGCGTTTTTAGAGCTGGTATGGATGGTGATGATGATGACGATGATAAACCCAAAAACAGGATACATCTCCACTTCTGAGGAAGAGGTATAAAGTTTTTGTGTTTGGAAGCCCTTAATCCTTGACTGAATTAACAACTAGTTTTCTAGATGTAGAAAGAACCACACTAGAATGCTTATGTCCAGTTTCTTCCAGTGGTCCCTCATCGAAGACTACAAATCTACCAGTATAGACTAAACAGCAGCAGAGATGCTCTACATATATTAACATCTGAATGTGCTGCATCATAACACAATGATTTTGAACCATATCAACCATCAAATGGTGGGACAACTCTTTATTTGGTAGTGCACAATAGCTTTAAATCTGATAGCAATGCATCAACGACATCTTCTGAAGTTCTAAATAATCTACTGATCAAACACTGTAGGGACGGACTGCTCATCCACTTCCGGGGTGGGTAGATAGGAATCTGTCTATTAGGTGAAAGCAATTCTATGGTCTTAATAAGAGGAGGTAGAGTTAAAGATTTGCCAGGTGGGAAATCCCATTGTATTCGAGGAGTCAAGGATTTGCTGGGAATTCCAGATTGAAGAAGAGGCAGATCAAAATATGGTGACTAATGGCTTTGACTACAAGATTGGTTGCTCTTTCTATCTGTGTGTGTGTGTTTGTTGTGTGTATACTACACAGACAATGCATGCAGAACTTAGTGAGAACATTGTAATACAGTCAGTTAAATGCTCTATTAACCCCAAAGCTTAAACCTTATATATGCTTTTCTGTGGCTGCGTTTCTACTTATCATGGAACTATTCTATTCTTAAGACTTTGTGCTGAAACCCCAATCATAAAAACAACGAAGTTCGTCATATACAATCATCGTTTCCCCACATAAACATTCACTTACTGAGGATGAATTCGTCCAGTTTTTTAATCAGAAAGGAAGCCCAAGAACAAATAACATCCAAAATTCCAAAACCACTCCTGCATGGAAATGGTCCTGAAGTGAAGCACTAGAACAAACATCTCCAGCTCCAGCTAAAGAGGATTAAGTGTATCTACAAACTCCAATCACAAGAAACAAACATCCTGGGATGAATTTCCAAACGAATCATGTGTGTACAAATCACATGAAAATCTGATCAAAAACCCAAAAACTCAATCAGGCCAGGTCAAGCAAAACCTCGTGAGCAGAAGTAATGAATTTCCGATATGTGTAAACACAAACAAAGACACACCAATTAACTTGCATCTCCCCAATGACGATATTATTTGATAAATTTGTTGTGATCAGTTACTCTACCTGCCTTGATTCACCGTAGAATCAGAACCTTGAAAGAACAAACAAAACCCACAAAACGAACAGAGACTCTCTAATCAGCAAAAATGGCTGGATCTCCCTCTATTAAACATCCAAATGTCAACCAACATATTACAGATCCAGAAATGACATTGTCCAACCAATTTAAGATCCAGATTTAAATCACATTAACCACCAAGCCTTGCATACTTGTAATTCTCAATCTGGGTCGAACTCTAAAGCACTATTACACATAAAACTTGAGGGAAAAAAAAGAAGGAATCATCTAACATTATCGACAAAATCAACATGACATGCTGTAAAAGTGAGTGTGTTTTTATGTGAGCTTACCTTGTAAGAACCATCGTCTTGGACCTTGCCAAGCCTCTGGATTTCTTGTCTGAGACGCTCTACTTCTTCCTCTACATTCATGGCTTCACTTCTTCTTCTTCTTCTTCTTCTTCTTCTTCTTCTTCAATTTCAGAGCCCTTCCTTCCTACCTCTTCTGGTGGGTTTATTTTATAGATAACGTAACAAAACAAAGACTCTGGTAGGCCAACGTACACATCATGAAGTAGGGAAACGGAAACTGAAATGATGAAACGATACGACGATTTCTCAAATTAAAAAAAAAATCGATATGAAATGTTATGCAAAATGTTATAGAAATATTAATAAAAATTATTTAAATTTATATAAATTAGTATTTTAAATTTCATAACTTAGAAAATATCAAAATTCAAATAAAATACAACAATTTCAGGTTCAAAAAAATTGACCGAAATGTGAATGTTAAGGTATGAAATTAGTTAATAAATCAAAAAAATTTCCAAAATTTTGCTTTACATGAAGATTAGGATTATTTTCTCTTCTATACATGTTTTGAGAAGTTTTGGAAGTGTTTACTTCCCTAAACGTTAGGGGATCAGAGTTTCGATATCATTATTCCAATTATAAAACTCAGTGGCAATTCCCGTAAATATGAAAGATTCTAGGGTCATTTCAGAAATCCATTCATCGTCAACCTCCTAACTCATCTTCCACCACCACCCAACGCGGATTGAATTCCCAAATTTCACGCTCCTCACTCTTTGCTCTCACACAAACCCTTCTTCTTCTTCTTCTTCTTCTTCTTCCCCAAACACCAAAATTAAAACTTTAGGGTTTGTGATTAAGCGCCACTGTTTTCCAATAACTACCTATTTCATTTTCTCCGTTGCGGTTTCCAATTGGGGTTTGGAATCTGGATTCTGGGTTGGCTTCAATTCTAGGTTTGAATTGGACGAAATCGGAGTAGATTAAGCGAATTGGAGCTGTAAATGTAAAATTGTGATGCTATTAGAAATGCCGGAATCGAATCACCATGGTCCAGTGTACGGCTCAGCAGGAGGAGGAGCACCGGAAAATAACCAAGTTGAGGACCAAGACGACGACGTTGAGGAGTCCATAGACAACCCTAACATACGCTTCGAAGACGATGATGCCTCTGTGGTTCCTCCCAACCAACTCTACATCCCCACCTCCGAGTACCCTCCGGAGGCGGCGGCGGCGGCGGCGGCCAACGGCAGCTCCGATCAGCTCACCCTGTCGTTTCAGGGCGAAGTTTACGTCTTCGATGCCGTTTCGCCTGATAAGGTAAGGGCTTGCTCTTTTTGGCTTTAATTTGTTTAGTCTGATGGGTTGTGATGTTCTTGGATAGACTTAAAGTAGCTTGCTTTAATTTTGAGAAAATGGATTTTGAGTAGTTTGTGAATCATGCTGTATAGTTTATGTAGCCACAGTTATCAGATGACTGTGCTTTTAGATTGATAGTAAGTAGATTTTTGAAGGACTTATATGGCTTTTTGGTTTGATATCAGAGAAGTTTATTCAGTGATTCAGAGTTGTCTGAATATCATGAGTAGGCTGTTTAGTTGTTTATATCTGTGGTTGTTTTTCTCAGGTGCAGGCGGTACTGCTACTATTGGGCGGTTATGAAATCCCTTCTGGCATTCCTTCCATGGGGCAGCTTCCTCTTAACCAGCAGGTGCGCATAAATAATACATGTTTCTTGGAATTGGTTGTAGTTGGTGTATCTTTCATCTGCCCGTTGCTATAATGAGTTCTCTTCCAATCCAGGGTATGAATGATTTACCTGCAAAGCCAATTCAACCGCAGAGAGCAGCATCTTTAAGTCGGTTTCGAGAGAAGAGAAAGGAGCGTTGTTTTGACAAGAAAATCCGTTATTCTGTGAGGAAAGAAGTTGCACTCAGGTAATGCAAGATCACGTACTTGTCCGTAAGAGAGATAACAATCGAATTGAACGTGGAGGTTAAATATGAGAACATGCATAGAAACAGAGAGAGGAAAGCATGCCCACATAAGGAATATAACTTTTTCTTTACAAGATAGGTCTCAAAATTAATGCTCTGGTACCATATTGAGACTAATGGGTAGTGTAAGGCATGCCTCAATGGTAGCTCTACAAAGCATTTCGATAGAGTACAACCGTATTCACATTAGTTTATGAATAAAAAATCACATGATGTAGGAAGCTGAATCACACTTCTGAATAAACCATGAAACCAAAGATGAAACAGATTTGGACTCTTAATTATTAGTTATACTATTATTCTGGCTCAATGTTTCCTTGCTCTGTTCTTTTTTGGTGCAGCCTAGGTGGGAAGAAATGATTAGGCTTGCTTTTCAGTTTAGCTTCTTATATGAAATGTATAAGTTATCTCATTTTAAAAATATAAGGCTGATTAAAGGCACGGATCTGAAATGAAATAGAAGTTCAGGCTTTCTGTGGTTGGCATGCACGTGAAAACAGAGTTCGATATGATAACAATAATGGAAGAGCATTTTTAGCCTTCAGCCTTTTCTTTTTTTTCATGAACTTCATGTATTGGCAGTTTTAAATTTCTGAATCATTTCTGTTCTAGCCATCTTTTAATATATCGTGTGTGTATATTTCAGGATGCAGCGTAAGAAGGGTCAGTTTACTTCATCCAAGGCTAGCTCTGATGAAGGGGGGCCTGCTTCATCTGGTGCAACACAGGGGTCTGGGCAAGATGAGAGCATGCAGGAGACTTCGTGAGTGTCTACCTATCTTCATATATGTTTTCTATGTGCTGAGACTATTAGAATTTCTGGTAGGCTATAGGATTGAGGGACAGTAGATTATTCTTTAAATTGCCACTGTATACAGATTTCGTACCATATATCTTACAACACCCCACACACACATTCATCTGTCCAGAAATTTGTTGAAATTAATAAATTTTAGGGACATAATGGTCATACTTGAAGGACTGGCTAAGCTTTCTCATGGATGATAATTAAAAAACCCAGATAAACGTTCATTAGCATCTAATCCAGATAATTAAGAGAGAGCTCCATAGATAATGAAAGAAATATATTACTATGCTCTGCTTCCTGAAATTTATGCGTACTGTCATTTCAGGTGCACACACTGTGGGATAAGTTCAAAGTCAACTCCAATGATGCGCCGTGGGCCAGCAGGTCCAAGGACTCTATGTAATGCATGTGGTCTCAAGTGGGCTAACAAGGTTTGAGAGATTTATAACTCATTTAATTTATGCTTTAACTCCCTTCAGTGCCAACACATAATTAGAAAAACTGTTGCATTGTCATAACTTTCCTGTGGAAGATATATATGCATATGTCTGTAGTTGTGCGTTGTACACATGTGTCTATGCATTTCCATGATCTCCACTTGTGCATTACTTTTATCTGTATGGGGGAATCGCTTGAGAGCCTTTTTCATCTTAGCATAATGAGGGAAACTTTAGGAATTTTTGGATACGTAAGTGCACTTTCCCGCTGTAGAAAAGTGATTTGAGGTTATAGTTGTAAGATTTTCAATTTTTTTTCATCTTAATGGAGTTCTGTCATTTAATCTAACAACTGTCTTGTTGAGGACCTTACAAGAGAATTAAAAATACTTATCTAGTTATAGTTGGAGCATCCAATCCAAAACTCAAGTGGCAAGTAGTGAAAGCCCTGGAATTGTATGGAAGTTAAATAACATCCGAGGTTGAACTTTGCATATTTAAAATGCCCTTAAAGTGTGCCAGATTGAGCCAAACATGTGGGTCTATTAGAATGAGAGGTGAAACTGGACTTGACATTGATGAATCTGAGATACAGTTAGCATCCAACCAAAAACCTTTAGCAAAGAGTGAAGAGATCCTGGGTTTTGTATACTGGGATGAAAGGCTTACAGTGTCCAATGTGGAATTTGAATTCCCAACACAAGGTTATTGAATAACGAAAATTGTCAACACAAAGTTATGGGTCTAAACCTATGTTGCACGGATACGGTACTTTGGTGGCAAATCCCGTGTCGGATACGCGGATTCGATGAGATACGCTAAGATATACGTGTATCGAGCCGTATCCATTGAAGGCAATTCCAGCTACAATTGGATACGTGTATCGAGCCGGCGAATCCTATGCATCGTCCCTACCTTGCCTTGCCGTCAACCCAACCCTTCGTCAACCCATCCTTGCCATCGACTTTGATCAGTCTGCGTCGTTCTCCATTGACTTGATCTGAGTTCTTTCCGTCTCCGTTGTCTTTCTTGGAGCTTCACCGTTAACCCCCCAAACTACATCTAACCAACAAAGAACCAGCACCACCACTAAGTGTTCATCCCCTGCCATGTCAGGTGGTAACGGCGGCGATGGTGAAAGTAGAGTTTTGTTCACTCATCAAAAAAACCATCGGCATCTTACTCTGGTTTAAGTTCTATTGAAATTTTCAATCAAAGTTTGTCTATTTTGGTACTTTTGTTCTATATTATAATATACCATATTTTATAATTGAGTGAACTTATAAATATCATTGGTCTGCTAAACAACCTATAATTTTCTACAATTTAGGTTATATACTGTGTTAATAATAATCATAACCTACAAATGTTATGATTTAGCAATAAAAAAAAATCTAAAATGGCATGTTATTTATTATTTAATTAGCATTAACAATAATTTTATTATTAATATATATTTTTTAATTGCTGTATCTAAGCCGTATCGTATCCTAATTTTTTGAGATTTGCCATATCCCCGTATTTTGCCGTTTCGTATTCCCGTACCCGCACCCGTATCCATGCAACATAGGTCTAAACACACGTGTAGATCTGCGTAATTGCCATATTTTTCCCCTGGGTGATGTTTGCCTTGAAATTTGCTTAGATACAATATATTTGTCCGACAATGTTGTTGAATGGAGCATATGTTTGTAAATAATTGTAAGACCATCTCTTCATGTTTGCTTCTCATCTGTTTGTATCTGAATTAGTCCCTTAAGCAAGGACAAGGAACAATTATATGTCTCTTTATCGGGCAATTTTGCATGCTCATAGTGTTAGACTCTGTGAATAAGAGTGTTCATGAGATGAAATTATGTTTGACTGCGAAGCTCAGATTGACAATTTGTTGGTGGTGGATACTGAAATTTTTAGGATTTGATTGCTGGTGATTACTTCAGATATGTCTTAATGTATGCTCAAGTTTTTGCAGGGAGTTCTAAAAGGTGGTCCTAAGGTTTCAAACATGGCTATCCAGGATCCTTCTGTAAAGGGAAATGAACAGGTACACTGACTCAGGCCCCCCCTCTAGAAGAGAATTAAAATGTGATACTTCCCTCTGGCAATTTCCTCATACGTTTTTATCCCAGGCTGATGGCGAAGCTAAAGACTCAGATACCATAACCATGGGTGCCAACATTTCCCCTTCTAACGGTGATCATGCAGCAATGACTGTAAACAGTTAGAGGCAGCGTGGTTGTTGCCATATGCTATATTACAACAGGTGTTAAATAGATTCAAGGATCTTATCTGAGTGTACATATGGTTTAGGTGGTTAATCTATAAATAAATAGATTTGAAAACTAACCATTTGCTGTGATTAAGTATGAAAATGAATTCAGAATCTCGCATTGTAGAATTTGTCTTGTGTCACCCATGTTGAGTGTGGCAGCACAATACTATCCCCAGTTTTTCCATGTCCACAATTTGATCGACAATTTCAATAGTGACGCAGGTGGATATGTTTAGGTGTTTTGGGATATTCCTTGGGTGGAGTCATTATAGGTAGTTCTAGTCTCTTGATTTAGTAAATTTCAATTGAATTTCTCTGGAGTCATTTTTATGTACCTATCACTAATATTATTATTAAACAGCAAATTCCTAATGCATTGTAATTCTTAGCTTTTAAAAAATATAACAGAAAATGACATTCAATCCAAAATGCATTGAATTAATAGAGATAGATTTGGTGCACATCATTTGAAATCATAACTAGATATAGAAAGTAGTTGATGTGAAGTCCACTACTGGGGTTTTGTCTAAAAATATTTAGTGGGTGGAAGTAAACAAAATAGGGGAATTATCTAAAATAAGCTTAGTGGCTAAATTGTATTCCAGAATAATTGGGCAGCAATTTTTTTTCTAAAAATAGGCACAACTATTGTCTAATTGCACTAGAACGCTGCTCGGACTAAGAACATACTATGAGCAATTACAAACGCACTATGTGCACATTATAAGAGACTCTTATCATGTTCAAAGTTTGCAACTTTTCTCTTGCTCCGCTAAGATCATGCAACAAGAGGCCGATTTCGATCGAATTAGCGCGATGAATCCGCTAAACCTAGTGAAGCACATTGAGAGCACCAATTCCAAAGAAGCCCAATTAGGGATTTCAGAGGGCGCTTCGTGGCATGCCAAGTACAAAGACTCCACTTATGTCTTCGCCGGTGACATTCCTTTCGAACTCACCGAAGACGACTAGAACCGATCTCCTAGTCGTCTTCGCATAGTAAGCCCCCAAATTCCCATTCAATTCGATTCAAATCTTCAAAATCCCTCTTCAATTTGATTCAATTTGGTTCAATTTGATACAAAGTTCCAATTTTTTTATGTTTCAGATATGGTAGATTTTGGGGACAATTTTTATGTTTCAATTTCAATCTTTTTGATGTTTCAATTTGATCTTTTCACTGTGGACAACTTGAATGGAGCTCAAATTATAGGGAGGGCAATTAGGGTTGATCATGTGTCCAAGTACAAGAAATAAGAGGAAGATGAAGAGGAGTAGAGGAAGCAGGAGGAGCGCGGCGTGTGACGTGCTTTTTTGAAATGGACTACGACCACACTACTGTCGGACTACGACCACATTACAGTTGGACTATGACCACACTACGATAGACAACGATTTTTGTTGGTATGAAGCATGGAAACGGAAATGGGAATGGCAAAATGATACGATAGGAAACGACGATTCATCATATGTGAAAAAATTTGGATACGAAACGTCATCGAAACGCTAATTAAAAATTATATAAAATATATACAAATTAATATTCTCAACTTTCATATAATACAAAAAAATTAAAATCCCATTAAAAAAAATATAAGTTCAAATCCAAATTACGCAACATATGTTCACACGTGGCAGGACATTAATCAAAAGTCTTCTTTTTTGATCCCTCCACCTGTCTCCATACCGTGACACCCTTATCTTTCCGCATATATATATATATATATATATATATATATATATATATATATATATATATATATGTTGTAAAACGGACGGAAAATATAAGTGGCGGAATGTAAAGGAGACACAGTATTTAACGAGGTTCGGCAATTGTGCCTAGTCCTCGGGGCGGTAGTGCTAGTTTCTCTCATTATATGAAAATGCTGGAAATGTAAATATACAGATACACAGTATCTCCACTACTTCTCTCCCCCTGGTCTGAGCCCTTCTATTCGGTTGTTGATGTGTGTTTAATGAAGGAGCTACCTCCTTCTTATATAGGCAAAGACAAGCCTAGTGGAATGGTAGATGGAGATTGGTTGGTGGTGCATGTGTGGGCATTCACCCAACAAACATTCTACAACACTCCCCCTTGGATGCTCACAAATGCACATGAATGCTTCTGAATACTCCGCCCTGGATTGTACTCATTAATTTCTTTCAAGGCTGTAACGGCGCACTCAAATACTTGATTGCTCCCCCCTGATGAACATCGTCACAGCTCTGCAAGTGATCCGGGAATGTTGAGGTTGAATCTGGCTGGATCCTTGAATGTCACCTTCATCTTTGCTCCTTTAAGCATGTGAAAGGCAAACCGTCGGGTCTCGAAAAGAGAAGATCCATTTTTCTCTACATATCCTCGGTGCAATTCATCTTTCAAATTCCCGCCTTCTTTCCAGCAATGGCTTCCTCCTCCAATGTTTCTCCTGATTTGACTCTTGCTCCCCCTGGAAATACTTCGCCAAGTGTTAAGATTTGGCGTCCCACTTTTGATTCCAGTACAGGCCCGCTTACTGTAAAAAAACTCAGTGATGCGCAATGATGGTACTGCATCAATAGTAGCCTGGAACATCTCGACTCCGGAGGATGAGATGTTGCTAGCGGAGCGTTTTGACAAAGAGGCCATGACCCGTGCTATGGCTTCCTGTGTTCAGAGTGCAGCGCAAGTGTCAAATCTGGCCAAGCGATTGGCGGCCCGAAACTATGAGGTAGAAGTGCTCAAGAAAGAGAATTAAGCATTGAGAGAAGCGAACCGAAGTTTGCATGCTATATGCAATCGGTACTCAACAGAGATGAAGGACAGTCTTGACTGGCTAGAGTCCAGATCATCTGTTCTACCGCGTAAGGATTCCTGATTGCACTCATTGTGGGACAATATCAATTCCAGGCCTTTGTTAAAAACTGTGTTACAAGTTTTGCCATATGCCTTGTAATCTTGTTTTTCTCATTTTCTTGTAAAAGACCCACTTGTAACCTATAAGGTTCACATTGGGTGGTGTTCGACGAACACGCTTTAAGAAATTCAAATCTGCCTGAATTGCATATTTCAATCATATCTCTGTATTTAGATCCCCATAGAGATATCTTGCAATCATATCCATAAGCTGCATATTCAGTTTTTCGGAAACTACCAAACTGGCAAGGTAGTGGAGCGTCATTGCGTCCATTACGAGAGAATACGTCTCATCGTAATCAATGTCAGGGCTAATGAGAGAAGCCTTTCGCCAGAAGACGTGCCTTCGCACTATTTCATTCTCATCATTACTCTTCCTTACGAAATCCCACATGTAACCTACAGGGTTCACATTGGATAGTTATGGGAACTTCAG
Source organism: Spiraea crenata (assembly GCA_033992175.1). NCBI lineage: Eukaryota > Viridiplantae > Streptophyta > Magnoliopsida > Rosales > Rosaceae > Spiraea > Spiraea crenata. Next base: position 1,200,048 of record JAVBHV010000012.1, on the reverse strand, counting down.
GCCCAAACACTTTTCGCTAAGGAGTCTAAAACAACCTGCATTGTTTCTTTCCATTTTCACCAATTAGTTCAACGTTGTGCTTAATCAACGGAACGCGGTTCGATATCGTCGCACTTTGTGATTCAGTGGCCACTGCATAAGCAAAGATATCATCGATGATTATCTCATTTCGATTCCACAAACTTATCCGGACCAAGATCTCCTTGATCCTCGGAAATTTGGATTTGGGGTATCACCCTGGGACGTCTCCCAGGACACTTCCATAATCCTGCGCAATTTATGAGTTGGATCGGTTGAGATAGCGATAGGATTCAATTGTGCCATAGTTCTCCTCTTCTGGAGAGTGAATCCATCAAACTGAGTCTGTCTCGCTTCTAGCCGAGGACAGAGTATTGGCTAGCCGCCGATGTACCTCGTTCATCATGAACGGAACATCCTACCGGGATGTCTTGTGCGTTCTACAGGACACCTTCATTACAGGCTTGTTTGCAGCTGGTATATGTGATATCGTCACTTTAGTAAGATCATAGAGGGTGTCTGGCTTATTTACACAACACTCTAAAGATCCGCACTTGCTTATCACATTGTGCGATGTGAGGATCAAGATGAGACATAGTGGGTACATCCACGTCAATTCACGTCGTTCTTCAGGAACGTTGACGTTCTTTTCTCCCCTAACGGCGGGAATACTGTCTCATTAAAGTGACTATTCGCAAATTTTGCGAAAAAGAGATCGCCTGTTAATGGAAGGGAAATCATAACCAACAAAGATTTCCAAATTGAGGACCCATATTGGTACGTTGCGGCGGCGCAACTGGCACTAAACTGCACACCCAACATTGCGTAAGTACGGTGAATCATGTCCGTACCCAGTAACCAACTGTAACGCTCAACATGAGTGGGTGGAGATGGGTCTCAGGCGGACCAATATAACTGCATGCAAAATTGCATGGTTCCATGCAGAAGCAGAAAACTTGGTGCTGCATTACCAAGGCTTTGCGATCATTTGAAGGCGTTTTATGAGTGTTTCTGCGAGACTTGTGGGAACATAGGGAAAGACATGTTCAACCACAATCCAAAGGAACGTGCAATAATCATCGAAAGCCTTCGATATAAACTCTCTGGTGTTATCCGGTCTTCTAGACTGCCACAGATAACTAGGGTGGTGAGCCCTCAACTTATGCCAGAAGTTTAGCAAATGCAGTATTAATGTGGACAGTAGTCATGTGACCAGCGAGTCGGTACATCAACCAAAAACCATAAAATCTTTAAATGGTCCGCGTTTTGGTTGGAATTGTCCACAAATTTCCCTTTTCAACAAGGTAACTGTTCAATCGAATATCCTTATAACTCAACAAAATTCTTCCGGAATGTGGTGAGTATAAGGCCTTTGTAGGTCTACATGGAGGTATGAAGTAAGTAATATATCTCCATTCAGGGAGAATATCATGCGCAGCCGCGCTATCATCGAAATGATTAACTTCACATTCCTCAACATGGATTAATTGATATTCGAGAACAAAATCCGGATAAGACTGAAACTTAAATCCGGATGAGAGCAAAATCTGCCTCTCAATTAATCCCAATGACTTTTAGTCTGGATTTGATCAAGGAACTTCATGTCTTATCATGAGGATCAAAGACTTCAGGTTCCGATCTCTTGCAAGATATGAAATATCAAATAATTGCAAGACTTCATTGCTTATGTTATGGCAATGGCATCCCATATAATATGGGGAGGACGGTATAACCTGCAATGACATTTTATATAATATGGGGCAAGGCATTAAAACCACATCATCACTCCACAATCAGAATTTAAATTGCTGAAATTAAATAGCATAATTTAAATTGCTGAAATTAAATATGGAGAGGCGGTACAACCGTCCAACATCCCACAAGCAGAATTTAAATTGCTAAAAGTAAATAGCAGAATTTAAATTGCATGAATTAAATATGGAGAGGCGGTACAACCGTCCAACATCCCACATTTGCAGAATTTAAATTGCATAAAGTAAATATGGAGAGGCGGTACAACCGTCCAACATCCCACATTTGCAGAATTTAAATTGCATAAAGTAAATGGCGGAATTTAAATTGCATAAAGTAAATATGAGATGGGGAGAAATCCGCACCATTAACCCACAAAGTTAGAGGTTAGAAATGTCACTTCAATGTATTTACGTGCTCAAACGCATTGGCAAAGTGCGTGAGTCTAACGCAAAAATCATGCGATTTGGTCTGTTCAATCTGCATGGGTGTGTGGAGCCATTCGGGCTCAAATTGGATTGAAGTCCAATTGAAAATAAATGGGGAGCTCTTAAAAGCCTCAAGACCTAATTTAAATTTGGCCCAAAATGAAGAGCCCAAAAGAAACGGCCCAGCTTCGCAGACCCAGCCCACAGCCTAGAACCGGCCCAATTACTTGTTCGGTGGGGGCATCCGAACAAGAGGAAGAAATCCCAGGCGCGTTCGGTTGGCTTCTCCGAACAAAGAAGGCAGCCCTGTTTAGCGTGTTCGGTCAGGATCTCCGAACAAGGGTATGGCCCGGTTTCCTTCTTGTTCGGTGGGGGCTTCCGAACAATTTCAGGAGTGGTCGGTCTCGGTTTCGGTTCTACGGACCGAACCGAACTTCAAACGTTGACGTCGGAGTCAACGCCGAGCAAACAAGAGATCGGCGGCCACGAACATGTCGGCGATGCAGCTGCGGCTTTCAACGCCGAGCAAACCAGGGCTGACGGCGTATCACACGCGCACGCACCGCCGTGCCACCATCCGAGCTCCATCACCTCGATCGCCAACAACACCGGCGGCGGCGAAGTCACCGCCGAGCTGTTCACCACCGCCGATATCGAAGACAACAGAAACTTACAATCCTTTTTCCTGAAGACGCCCATCACCGTCAAGATGGTGATGTAGAGGAAGGGGAAAGTGGCGATGAACTCGGCGATCCCGGCCCTGTAGAACGACCATGACGTCAGCTCTCCGGGCTCGATTTGATCGGTGCCGGAGTGGTGAGCTCTGGGTCCTGGCCGTTGGGGATCTTCAAGATCCGGTGATGAAGGCGTTCAACACCACCTCCAGAAAGAAAAAGTTTCGAAGGAAACCGATGGGGGGATTTTTCAATTTCTCCCATGCCGGCGACGGGTTCGTGGAGGCACCAAGATTCGTCAGCGAACGGCGAGTCCGAGCTGCAGGCTCTAGGACGCGATGGTCGCAGATCGTCTTGGGTCCGATGAAGTTCACGCTGTGCGCATCGGCTCTTTTCAGCGAAGAAGCTCGCGGTTTTGGCGAGATTTTCTCTGCCGTTTTTGTTAAATCCCGGCGACAAGATTTGTCAGCAACGGGGGATTGGTCGGAGCAAAAGGCTCACAACATCTGGTGATGAAGGATAACACCTCCAAATATCATCGCGAGCATACTGCTTTTCAAACTCCTGATCTTGTGAGATTTGTCAACCGCTCAACCACAAGAATACACGGAAAAGCAGTAGGGGAGAAGGAGGGGGATTGTTTTCCAGAGAGAAAATAATGGTCATCCTTAGAAAATGATTTTGCGGTAGGTGCAAAGCAAACACAGCACCCAATCATTATTCTATTATCCATATCCACTGACAATTACACGAGAGCAACATCGTGCTGATAACGTGTTGTAAAACGGACGGAAAATATAAGTGGCGGAATGTAAAGGAGACACAGTATTTAACGAGGTTCGGCAATTGTGCCTAGTCCTCGGGGCGGTAGTGCTAGTTTCTCTCATTATATGAAAATGCTGGAAATGTAAATATACAGATACACAGTATCTCCACTACTTCTCTCCCCCTGGTCTGAGCCCTTCTATTCGGTTGTTGATGTGTGTTTAATGAAGGAGCTACCTCCTTCTTATATAGGCAAAGACAAGCCTAGTGGAATGGTAGATGGAGATTGGTTGGTGGTGCATGTGTGGGCATTCACCCAACAAACATTCTACAACAATATATATATATATGAGAGGATCAAGGGACACACCATTTTCAAAAACACCATTTGTAGGCCATTGGATCGGCAACTTTTTATGGGACCTATTGATAATGGGTTCAATCCAACAGCCAAAAAAGAGTGTTTTGAAAATGAAGTATCCATTAAACAGAGACCTTATATATATATATATATATATATATATATATATATATAGGGAGCTGTTAAATGCACTCCCTTTTTTATTATCTGTACTCCATCTTTAATTTTTGTTCTTTAAAAATTAACAAAATTTGTTTTCCCATTATACCCCTCAATTGAAAACACAATCTCTTCTCTCGAGCTTTCACCTTCGTAGCGGCGCCGCCAACTGCCAGCTAATTTCGAAGCCCGCCAGCTCCCAGTACACCATGCTATCATTATTCATTTGTGATTTGTCGTGTAACCAAAGAGCGCCAAGCAAAAACACAGATGACCATCCACCAATTTGATGCGCAACGCAAGTCGACCACCTTGTCAACCGCACACCTTTACAAGATGATACCTTAGGTACTTGTAAACAAACGACCAAACTTTTGCTAATTTGTTCTTCCCATTTGTGCTAGTTTCCTTTTTGAGGGTTGATACACTTCCCATTTAGACCCAACTGACCCAACTCCAATTTGATTTCGATTCTATTTTGGGCTTTCAATATTCGTCTTTTCGTTACTGTAGAACATCGGCGGCGGCGACTTGTCTTCCGCGGTGTTTGCAATCTCAGCCACCTGCTCTTCTTCGTCTATGAAGGCAAGGAGATTGAAGAAGAATTCAAATTTTTCATCAACTTATTGCTCCCACAGTTGGCTTCCGTTCAATTCCATTTCTGCTCCTCCATCGATTGCCAGGTATATTTGACTTTCCAATTTACACGGTGAAAAATGCAATGTTTCAATTTGTGGGAGAATTTCGAAACCTAGCTTGAACTTGATGTGATTATTTCTTTGGGGTTTTAGCAGCTTTAGACTGGCTTGCCCGGTCATTTTTGTTTTAAGCACACTTTCTTCAATGTATTCATTTGTAGGACACATAAATAGTGACTACTATTTTCAGTTCCCTGTTAGTTCCCACGCAGTTCCATCTTCTTCAGCAGCTCTGAATTCTCCGCGAGCTCTAAATTCTCCTTGAATCCCCAATCATCCTTCCGAGACATCAGGTCCCGCGAGCTCCAAGGATTGAAAATCCCAAAGCAACTGTACACCAAAACCTCACCTCCGATCTTGATTGAGAAGATCTCCAAAATCCCGCGAGCCTCACATTCGCCACGCCTCCGATCTTGATCGAGAAGATCTCCAATTTCGGCGAGAGGAAGCTACTGCATCGGAGCCTCGCGACATCTAAAAACCACATGGGCTTATTGGATTGAAATCTCGCAGTGACGAGGCACTCGATTGAAGACGATACGCTGGTGTAGAGAGAAGAGGCAACATCAGGCTTCGACTGCTACAGTGGCCGTGGGGAAGAGGAGGAGAAGCAGCGGCGGAACTGCGTGGGAACTGATTGGGGACTATGATGGTACTGCTAGGGAACTGCATGGGAATTAGCAGGAGACTAGTGCGGAACTGCGTGGGAACTGATTGGGGACTAGGAGTGTACTGCTGGGGAACTACTAGCTCCACTGGGGACTGCATGGGAACTAGCAGGGAACGTGTGTAAAGTGTCTTATAAAAGAAAACATTAGTGTTTGAGTGCTTAAAAGGAAAATGACCGGTGTACCGGTTCTATAGCTGCCATTTTTGCTATTTCTTTTGTAATTGGAATCGAAGCCCGACTAGCTGATTTCGAAGGTGATGTTGCATCCATGGCAGCTAGCGGCGCCGCGACGAAGGTGAAAGCTCGAGAGAGGAGATTGGGTTTTCAACTTAGGGGCATTACGGGAAAACAAATTCATTCATTAATTTTTAAAAACAAAAATTAAAGATGAAGTGCAGATAGTAAAAAGGGGAGTGCATTTGACAGCTCCATATACCGGTTCAAGGGACACACTATTTTGACACACCATTTGAAACATCCCTTCTTATCCATTGGATCAGATCCATTATCAATGGGTCCCACAAAAAATTGCAAAATCAATGGACAAGAAGGGATGTTTCAAATGGTGTGTCAAAATAGTGTGTTCCATGATCATATATATATATACATATACATATTGTAGTCATAAGCCTTTCAATAAACACTTTATATAATAATATAATAATATTTTATATACCACCAGCAAAACTTGAATGAAGAACGAGCAAAACGAAAGGTACTGTAGCCGAGTCGGAGCCGCAGCAGATGAAGACAACTTTGATGGCAACTGAGACCTAAGTCTCCTAGGGTTTGAGTTTGATGCTAATGAGTATATGATGGTTTGGGCTTAATAAATAACCCGAAATTTTGTTCCAAATGCTGCTTGGTTTGACAAGAAAATTTCTAGAACAGAGAAAGGTTCGACATGGAGTCGTTTCCGGTGCTAATTTGAACGTTTCTCTGAAGTTTCTGATGGTTTCTATGGCGTTTCAAATTGTTGCTCTCTCCAAAACGCGTTCCGAAGGAGTTTCGGATCGGAAACCGTTTCCGAGACGGGAAACGGCCACTGGCCGTCGTATCGATGCTTCCAATTACATTCATTTATGTATGTTTGTGTATGAAATAATTGTCTATTTTTGATATATTAGATTGTAATGTCATAATTTTATCTATTATCGATTTTTCTTGAATGTAAATGACTATGATGATGAAGCTTCCCGCATGTAGGACCGGACTGTCCCGCAATAAAATAGATTCGGTCTGATCTGATCCAAATAATTTATGCACAAAATTCGGATCGAATCAGACCGAATAAAAATTATAGATCAAACCATTGATCTATAGTTTTTGAACCGGATCGGACCGTACCCACTCTTAGATTATGAAGTGTGGGGAAAGGAGAGATGGGTATAAAATCGCATCCACATCAAATTTACTCCTATAACTTCAGTTTTTGTTCTGGGGTTTCACTGCGGTGGCGCTTCACATTTTGTGTTCGAGTAATTTAGTAAAATCTAGATTTTCATTTTGAATGTGTGTTTGGAGACAGGGGAAGGAGGCAGAATGTGGATTTATATAATGGGTTGACCAAGAAATTACGCGATTGAGTAAAGTATGAACAAAAATGGAGGTGGGTTTGGATTTTACGATTTTTTCAATGTCCATGGGATTAGAGAAAAACTAGAGGGACAATTCTTGGTTTCCTATTTTGTTCACTTTTTTATTGTTTATATTTGCTTTCGCCCTTGCCCTCGCTTTCCGTGGGTGGAAGCTGTGTGGGCGAAGCAGGTGAGGGCGAAACACTATTCATCCCCCAAGGACGAAAACACTCCCTTTCGCCCTCGCCCTCACCTTTACGGGTGGAAATTCTCTCAGACAGTATCATTCACAGGAATTTTACGATCTGTTATTATCACAAGATCATCATAAAACAACTAAGGTGCCTTACGAAAACTTTCGCGAAAGCAACGCCAAATGGAGCCTTAGGTGTAAGGACTACTTTGCACTATTGCAACTAACCTTTTACGGTATGTTATTAATATTATCACAAAATCATCCGTCTAATCATTTGACAACTAAGGTGCCTTAAATCTGAGGACTACTTTGCAGTATTGCAACTAAGAGTTTGTTGAATTATGGCTCAAAATTAGGAATATGGAAAGATTTCGTCTAAGTTCTGTTTAGGGTAGTAATTGGTTTGTTCTTTTCATTGGTGTAGAAGGTTAGGGATGTCCTGTCCTATTATTAGGATTTTGGGTGTCTTATTTATAAAATGATTATAATTCGGTTATGCCAATAAATATGCTATGTAATGCATATTGTTAAAGGTGTAACAATATTTTTGTGACTTGGGAATTTTGGGATTTGGGTTGGTGAGAGTTTAAATACTTTGTTGTAATCTCCATTTGTTTATGAAGATCCTCACCGTTTTTCGCCCATGGAGTAGGCTTTTGCCTATTCACATTAAATTTTGTGTGCTTTGTTTGTTGGTTATTCCTATTTTATCTTCGTCAAATTCGTTATTGGTGTCTGATTAGCTTCCACTCGAATTCACAACAGAGTTCATGTTTGACATGTTGGCAATACTCCATACATGGAACTCTTGATTGATTGTGCTCTCAATGAACTCACTTCCTAGTGAGCACCTGCAAACCTGTCTATCTCCACACTAACCTAGCATCGGTTACACTCACAGTTGAGTACACCCGTTACGCTATTAATGGGAAATGAAAAGTCCAGATCTCGGCTCCACGTAGGTCGCGAGCATGGAGAGAACAAAGAAGGCATTGGAAGACAATGTTCCTTGGATAATGACGACAACGTCCCCACTAAACATAGTGACCTGGCTCGTTTAATTGCTAGTGTCCAGGTGTTCTAATATTACTAGTCTGGAGTACCACTAGCAATTGCCTCGAGGTAATCCAGTCTAAAACCCTATGTTTCCAGTTTTGCCGTTGTGTTTCTTCCAATACGAAGGCAGCGACCAATTTTCTGCTGGTCCTTAAAGTAACGGAGTAACAGGTCATAAACAGATATTCGGCTTGGAATACAAGTATGGAGAATTGAAGACTTGTTAGTCTCAGAGACAGGAAAACTCAAGCAGAGCCGCTAGATCCTGTACGGGATAAAATTGACTAGTAGCAAGAACTTGACTAGTGTAGCATGTAAATAGTTTGGAGTGGCAAATTTCACCAGTAGCAAAATTTTCTATTACATTGGTAAACTAGGTTAGAGATGCTCTAATTACCTCACTAGATCATTCCATCTTTAAACGTTTTGAATGCGTTTCCTTCATCCACTCGAGGCATTCTTCCACAGTCGCAGAAGGGCGAGCAAGCTGCCATGCAAGTATCTTTTCTTGCTGCCAAGTAAAGAATACATTAACAATTTGAGTTACATAAAAATATTTTGTCCTGGAATTGGAATACTATATTGCTTACCCATTCTCGGACAAGTGGTCCTCCAAATTTGAGTTGCAAAACATTCATTATCTCCTTTCCATTAACTAGTGGTTTCACCTCCCAGACTTTGTCAAGACCTGATCCACAAAGCGAAATCAGAAATCATCGAAGCTGTTGGTGAGGACTAAAGGATATCAAGCGCGGAGTATACTGACATACTACCATATTCAAGTCAGTCGAGATACCATTTTATTTTAATTTTTAGTAATTCAGGACTTATTGTACAGTAATTACTTCAATTAGTTGTATATAAGAGTCTGCATGCAACTTGCACCTTCCTGATCTAAGCACACCCTAAGAGAAAAATGGGGATATAAGTTGAAGTTCATGATGTTGAATAACTCCCTGTCAATGATAACAAATAAAAAAAAAAAGAGATAACATGGAACAGCTAATGACACTGGAAGGTAGACTCTTAGAGATAGCAGCCCACAGTATCAGGTAAACGGAAGGAAAAAATACATAAAGTTGGCGGTTCACAGACTAATTGGAAAAAGGAAATATATAACATTTGCATATCAGCATAGTGATCAAGAATGACTTTAATTACCTAGTTTAAGTATGGCATCTTCAGTTTCTTTAAATAAGCCCTGGCGTCTTTCGAGTTCAAAGTTCATGTTTAGAAAATCTTCAGTACAGTCAATATCCGGGGGATATAACAATGTAGACATCAGCAAGGCAACTCGCCAAAAATCTTTAATTTCTCGAAGAAGAAATCCTGGATGGTTGAAATTGCAAAACTAACAATAAGATGATCACTCGAAAGCCTGTTAGTCAAAGTTATAAACAAGAAGTTCTACATATGGCAATAGCACTCTAAATTAATTTGGTATAATTAGAAGTTCAAAAAACTGAAAACCACTTATATATATATGAAAGGACATCGACAGATAAGTTATCTGCCATAGTTTTCAAATGAATTGATCAAACTATAACTAAATGGTCTTAGCCACACCAACATTTAGGAAGGGTTTATTATCAAAAAGCACAAAGTAGGTACACCCTATGCTATTCACATGTATAGAAAACAAAATTTAGCAGTAAAAGTTGTACAACAAAATCATACTGAGGAAGGTGGTTTTGAGAACTAATCAACCCAAAATCAATAATTTCAAATCATTGCAGTAACTGTGAAACTAAAGTGTCTCAGTCCTTTAAATTCTAACCAGTTTGTTATACCCACATATATAAATCTTCTATTGGGAAACTTAAAAAAGGAAGAAACATCACGATGCATCATAGACCTGTCAACAGATAAGTATTTGACTATGCCAAGGACATATTGACAATCAGAAACAACAAAAGCAGGAACTGGACAGAGCTTAGAACTGGTGTCAAATTCACTTCATCTTTTCAAACTATCTCAATAACTATCTAGGCTAGGATAGTCAAATTATTTAAACAAATGAACAAGTGGAAACCATATGAACTTATTTAACCATATGAACTTTCTGGGATATTCAGATTTTATTTTATTATACCCTTGGTTTATCAAACATAACCTCGCCATTCCACCAAACTTCTTCTTCAGAAAGAAACTAGTCATATTTTCAGGCACTTATTCTCAAAGCATCCCCATCAGATGTCAGTGTCATTATTGTTTACTATATAAGTCCTCATGCTGCATAGCCTGAAAATAAAATCAGTTCTAGAGTGGCCTATATAAGGATAGACCAACAGAAGTCTGCATATGAGATTTAAATTCTTATAACCTTGGTTTAGCAAAGAAAGTAGTCATGTGAATTCGGGCACTTAACATCAATCTCAAGGCATCTCCATCAGTATGTCAATCTCATTATTTTTACTGTACAAATCCTCATGCCAGACAGCCTAATGACAAACTCAGTTCTAGACTGGACTATATAGCAGAGACATCAACAGAAAGTTTAATGTAGGACGATGTCCCCATCAAAGTTTACATCAAGAAGGTGATAAGTGAAAATAATAAACTTTAGCAGTTAAATGAGGATTAGGACCGCATAGATGTATCAGGTAACGGATGTTCCTAAAATATGAACATTTTGGAATCAGCCTGATAACTGAAGATGCTCATTGAAATTTCATGATGATGGCAATAAATCATCAAATGTGCTTACACTAAAATCATATTATGACAATAATAACTGTGAAGAAGAATTGACTTATCACAAAATTCAGCAGAACAAAAAACATTTTCTACCACAGGAAACAAAACTTCACAAAAAGAAACAAATATTACCCAAAAAAAAAAGTGCGCTTACTAGTAAATATGGCTAATACATGTATTTAGACCTCCTCATTCCAGTTCAATCAATGCAAGAGCAGCCACCATGTATAATGCAGATTATCGCTCTAAGAAAAAGCGGGAAGGACAAAGAACCAATATACCTGCCAATACTCGGGGTTTTGAAGTAAGAGGCACATCAACAAATTCTCTTGCCCAACCAACTTCAGAGAGCTGTGCATCCTCATTCAATCCAAAAAGAGGAATCAAGGACAAAAACTTGTCCAATGCATAGTGTACATTTATAACCTGTACCAAAGAAAATTGGTGCACACATTTAAAATAACTTCAAATCCACACCTTAATTGCAGCTGGATATTTCCACATAATATGCGTAAAAGAGAGGGAGATTAGGAATTACACATACAGTATCAGCATCACTGGCTTTTCTCTTAAGGGATTCCCGAAAGATGTAGTTTGCGACTGGAAACTGAAATTCAGGAACAGAAATTTAGAATGGATGAACAAGCTTGAAAATGAATTTATGACGACCAACTATGTTACAAACCTGCATATTATAACAATGCGTTTTAAGTGGTGAACACATCTATATCAATTAATCATTGATAACATCAATGAAGCCAACGATAAACATTAGAATCTTATTTGACAAAAAAGGCCCTTGATTCTTCCCTCTCTTCTTTTGTCCAGTCAAAGTAAGCATAAGACTATTCCAAGCAATCAAGGGTTTCATAACTTGTTTACAATACTGTTGTTGCTTCTATTAGTACCGCTAATATTTTCCCTGACTGGGACTTCTTGCTAGAAAATAGCATGCAGCTCTGGCACTGAAATTCCCATGGAAAGTTTGGTGTATTTCAGAGACATTAAGGTGTTTGGCCTCAGCTTTGGACAGTTGGAATATTTGGCAAAGTGACGCAAATAACCTTCTACAGTTGTTTTAGAGACCGATGTACCCTAAAGCAACTATAGACGAATAGCCTACACTTCACAACACCAATAAAAGCTTCCAAATTGCCAGATAACCCCCGAAATAAAAATTTTCCATTGTAATATATTAATTCTGGGATTTCTCATGTTCTTTTCAGACAAATACCCCCTCACAAACAGAATCCTCATGTCCCTAAAAGAACATGGGTCGTCTCAAATCCTTATCATTCTTCCCATATTAATGGTTAACCTGCGGATCATAATATAAAGAAAGAAACAAGTAACTCAGTAAAATGCGAACCAAAACTCAGGGCTTGATCTCAAGTCACTCTCCAACCATCAGATTGACAAACAAACCCTCAAATTTAAATAGGTTATTTTTATGAAAGAACAGAGTAATTAAGTAAAATGTCAGCCAAAATTCAGGTCTTCATAAATTTCAGTTCATCGCTGTCAAATTTTACAATATGTTCTAAATATATTGGTCTCACACTAAAAGCTGCGCCAACTGCAATGTACAAAGCTCACCCTCACGCGCATGACATGGATACTTATATCAGGAAACAACAAAGACATAAGTTAAACCAAACTAAATGAGAAACCATACCTTTTTTGCTTTGTTATCTTTATAGATGGTTTTCCTAAGCGGGAGGAACATAGCAGCATATAAGGAGAGCCTTCTTTGTTCATCCTAAGTTCATATGTAATCGGAATCATAATTCAAAACAAAACACATGCAAGTAAGATATATACAAGCAGAATTCAAATTTAAACAACTCAATGCATGACTACTAAAAAGAGGGATGTAGTGGGGAAGCGTAAGAATATTATCGTTTTCCAGTCCTTGTCACTCACATTGAAGGTAGAATACCCAATTAACTGAATAAGGTTCCATGTAGCATCCATGTAAGCAACACATAGCCTGCATCAGGTTTACCAATACAATCAGTTAGCTTAGCATGAATATCAGAAAAGAAGCAGAGGGGTGGAAGGCATGATTTTGAAATGTTTTCAAAATCTTATGCGTCAACTTTTCATATTTGGTTCATTTCTCAAATTTTTTTATTAATGCCAATAATTTCATTGTGTCTTTTAACTCTAACTCTACATTTTCCACTTGACCAGTCCACCAATACATGATAAACATAGCCATGTTTGTCAAATCCCTAGTTTCTTCGAATAACCCTACCTGTCACATCCTTCTGATAAGGCCGGCTCATACTTTGGATGAAGATTGAAGACCACCCAAAACAACTTCAAATCACAAATGTAGGCCATAGCTTGGACAGGTTGATTTCCAGATATCATCAAGTCAATCTGAACAATGTAGAAGAAACAACAGAACTATGAACAGAGTTCCTTTCTACCTTTGGGACTGAGAATAAAATTTTCCCTTGATAAGAGTCTTATCTTAAATAAAATGCAAATCAGACAAATCACCACTTGAGATATGAAAAACAGGAATTTACTTCAGAACCAATCCGCTCTCTGCTAATTTTGGCTGAGAGAGCAGCTTTTACATCATCGCAAGCAGCTGCTTCCTTTAGTTCTTCATCTAATACGAATTCAAACCTTGCACCTGAGAGCAAGACCAAAAACTTTAATTTGTTGAAGAAGTTTCAACGTCAATGATATTAAAAGATTCTTGGTTTCCTTGAAAAATACATTTGGAATATTGCTGCCAGAAGATACAGTGATTTAACAAACTACAACACGAAATTCAAGAAGCCACTGTACGGTAAAATCCATATACAAGACTATCAAGATGTACATGAGAATATAAGAGGTTTACGATAAATGAGAAGGATAAGATAAATGACAAGGATACCCTCTGCTTAGACAGCCTGATTAACAAACACCTTGAAAGAGGGACATGCTTTCACATGAGAAACAAAGACTTCATTGCTGAAACATTCTAATGTTACAACCGAGTAGACAAAGTGCAATTTAGATACCAGCAACTCGCTGTAAAGGAGAACAGCTTTACATCTTCATTGTCAGATTCCATTCTCTGGGGATATTGACCACTTAAATACAGGTCAAACTTAGATAGATAACCAGATAACACTAAAACAGAGAAATCAAGAAAAAACATGTCGGACAAATCTGACCAGATAAGGCAAAATAGTATTATATGCCTCCCTTATGCCTAGTAAAGCACCACCAAATACCAACCACTACATAATGCCATAAGACAGCCCCATTAATCTGCTATCACGAATCAGAAAAATCAACCAGAAGCTGACAGTGCTGAAAAATTTAAAAAGCGTAACCATTACCAAAACGGATAGCTCGAAGAACTCGTAGTGGATCATCCAAAAATGTGTCCTTCGCTGGTAAAGGAGTCACTATTTTACCAGATTTCAGATCTTCAATTCCTAGAAAAGACAATTGAACCATTCAGACACCAAGTAAAAATCACGACTCTGAGTTAATAGGAAGAAATCCTAGACAAGGAGGCATATGAAGGAAACAAACCTCTTTTGGTATAATCTTCAATTGAGCTGGTATTGATATTATAGAACAAGCTGTTCAACAAAATGAAACCCTTAGGAACAAAGATTTTGAATGAAACCCGTTGAAACTCTGTATCGAGAGAAGCGCATTTATTAAGTACGAGTGGGCCATCATGACCTTGTTTCAGATTCAGAAATTTTGTACGGATGAAGCACACCTGTTAATAGTTAAATCCCTCCTAAATGCATCTTCTTCGGCGGTGCCATACTTTTGCTGTTAAACAAGAGTAAATTAGGAACTGTAAAGTTAACAAGATAGGCTTGAAAGCTGATTCAACACACTTCACTGTGATAAGAAAGTTGTTCTTGACAGAGGATAGCAATACCACCAAAACTTTGGCGGTGACAGAGAGAGTCAAAATTTTGGGGAGTCCCGTGTGTACAATAAAACTTTTAACAACCTGTAGCAGAGGATAGAAGCGGATCTCCACATAACCGAGGTTCATTTACACACATATTCACACAAGTCTCTATGTTTCTCTTGCTCAAAAATTTCAGAGCTAAATCATCACTTGTAATGCCATAAATCTGAATGAGTCTAAGAGACTACCAAACTCTAGCTAGATACATAAGATTGCGGGAGACAAGCAAACTACTTACCACAGTAGGAATGCGGCTATTCTCAGAGTACTCTTCACACCTTAAGTTGACAAAATCAATCCATGTATCACATATACGCATCCTCGCTGTTTCTAAATGCTTTGATTGATCCGGATTGCTGCACCCGCAAGAAAAAGAAAAGCGCTTAAAAAAGGAGTCCACTTAAATTTGCATAGATACACAATTGCAAAAGCCACATACCTCGGTATAACAGCGATTCCTTGGGCCTCTTCCCCCAAATACAACAAGTAGTCTCTCACCTTGTCTACAAATTCGCTGCCCAACATGTTGTCCAAGGCAATATCAATGTCATAGCAGTCCTTACCCAAAAGCTACAAAAACCAAAACAAACGCACAATTTCTCAAGCCTAATTTCAATTTTCATTTTCTCTCCGATTCCAAACAAACACCCTAAACCCTAAACCCTAAACCCTAAACTTTCGAATCAATACGAACCTTATCGCGGACCCATCCGCCAGCGACTCGAAGCTGATTCTGTAGGCCGAAATGGCGAACCGTTCCGAGCAGCCTATCGAAGATTCTCTTCTCGGTTTCGTTCAGCTCGATGGTGTCCCTCACTTGTACGGTCGGGAGAGAGGGCACCGCCATTATTGCTCTGCAACAAGGAAACCCTAGGCCTAGGGTTTTGGTGGGAAAGCAGGTGGATGGAAATTTGCAGGTTCGGTAGCTTCGACGGAGCGTGGGTTTTACAACAAAAAGAGGCTCGCAGCAGCTTAGTAGAGCAGTTTTAAGAGCTACTCTCATGCTTTGTGTTTTAGCCTCGTCACCTTTCTGAGGTCATTTTAGAGTTTGGGCCGCGGATCCTCTGTGCTCTGTCTTCATCATGTCCCCCACTTGAAATTTGCCATGTCGCGGACCAACACGCATGGCACCAAAGTTGGCACACTAAAGTCAACAACTTGGTGCCAATAGTGTGCCAATAGTGTTATTGTTTTCCGCCGGCGACTTCCTCACAATGAAGAAGTACTCATGTGCGGGTAAGATACCTTTAATGAAATTTTTTACTGCAGTTATTATTTTTCGTGGTGCAATTGATTGCCATATGTTTGGTTGCGAAGAAACAGAAGGAAAATTTAACCAAAAAATTGAGTTGTGAACTTGTGATTATGATTCTCCTTCGTTTTCGTATACATATTGAATTGATTTTGGGCATTTTGGATTCTGTTGTTTCAATTATTTTCTTTTTGTGTGGATTGATTTTGCATTGTTTGAATTCTTTTCTTTTTGTGTGGATTGTATACCATTGCACAGTTGTGTCATCTAATACACTGAAACTTTGAATTTTATGTAATTTTATTTGTGATGGGTATGCAGTCCGTTTCGTGCATTCTGTTAGCCGAAGTACCGTGACTAGCAAGTTGAATTCGACACTACAGCAGAGGAACCAAAGAAAAAAGCACATGTTCAACCAGCAAGAACCATGTACAGCATGTTTTGGACTCTGGAATAGGTGTAACTTTGTCAAACGAAAAGAAACCAAGAGCTCGGAAGTGTGTTATGTCAATTTGAAAGATGGCATCTTTACTTGGTTTTATTCACTTCTTGTAACATCTAGTACTGGCAGAATTGTATCCTATTTCATTTTACCATAGCAGACATTGGAAAAGAATTGAGACCATAAGTCTCTAATTTCTAACAATGATATATACACAGGTGTTCAAAGCAACAACTTAGTTAATATTGCAACTTGTTCACCAAAAAGCAGGAAAAGAAAGCTTGCAATTTTGCAAGATGCTCAATTGATGAGTATCGATCAAATTTGTCAGTACATGTTCCTCTCAAAGTCAGCATATATATTTCTTGCACTATGACGAACTCTATATTAGTTGTGCTGCCTCTGACGCGACCACTGAGATGCCTTACTTTGCACCATCTTCCTGCCAATTTTCACTGTCCTGAGTACATAATGGAGCAAGATGCAATGAAGGAAAGAACTTTGATTTACTTAATATGAACATAATGAAGTTAGTTGTATACCTTCTGTTGCATGGCATTAGCATGGAGTCCCATAGGTGAATCTCCAATTACATGATTTGTGTTAAATGGACCCCATGTTGGAAAAAAGTGACCCTATATGTCATTTCAAAAGGTAAATTTCAGTTCTATTTACAGAGATTCATGTACAAAATAACATTTACAATTATCAGAGTGTAAGAAACATATTATAAACCATCTACCTGCATATAGCTTCCAGAATCATTAGGATGCGAAACTGCTGGTAGAACACTAATGCCTCCACTGTTGAACATATCATTAGGAAGTTCATGAACCTATAATATTAGACTGTTAATTAGTAACATAAGTACAAACATTCAAAGAAGTTAACAACAACAAGATATACTTACTAACTTTTTTCGTATCTTTCTTAGTAGACTCTATTTGCTTCTTCTCCTTCTCAGTAGAGTCTATTTGTTTTTTCTTTTTCTTAATGGGTTCCGTTTGTTTCTTCTTTTTCTCAGTAGTCTCCATTTGGTTCTTCTTTTTTATTTTCTTAACAACTTTCTCGACAGTCGACTGCAACCTTTTGGTTCTGGGACGACCTTTACGTCCACCTCCTCGTGGATCAAGAATTTTACAACCCTTACTTGAAGTATCAGCCTTAAGCTCCTCAACTTGTGTAGACCTATCAATCACATTGCTTGCACGTTCACTACCTTCACAAGTAACCGGATTTTCCGTGAGCTTCAATTTCAAATCATTTATGAACCCCATCACCATATCACAATTTTGATCACTATTTGTTGCCAAGTCTGCTACTTCATAAAACGAGTTGCACATCTTATTAAACCGATGTGCTTCAGGTTTGGAAGTCCAATTATCATAACTTATTTTCACTTTAGTATGACATCTATCCACATTCTTCATCCATCGTCTTAAAATATACTTTTCTGAAATACGATAAATCTGCTTCTGAATTAGTGTCACTATTATGTGTCGACATAATATTCCTCTAACCTCAAATAGTCGACAGATGCATTTCACATCATCACCTTCCTCATTTAAGATTACCTTGAAGAGAACACGTTTGATGTTGCTTTTCCCAACTTCAACATCTTCATATACTACAAATTCTGTAGTTCCAACATTCTCATTAACCGAAGATAATCCACACTGTGTTTTACCTTTGAACTCATTACGGAACTCTAAGAATTTGTCATTTGTATAAGCATCCCTGAATTGCTTTTCAAATTCATAAGGAGTATCACATTTGAACCATTTATCAAAAGATTCATAATCTGCTTCATTCTCCTTTTTAACTTTACTTAGTAAAGCATTCTGATATTGTTCCACAAATTGCTTCAAAGTTGTCTTCGAACTTACATATTCATCAAAAAATGCATTCATGCTCTCACTACGTTGAGTAGTAGACATCCCTGCCCAAAATGTATCCTTTACAAATGCTGGAATCCAACGACGTCTCTCTTCATACAATACTTCTAACCAATTACTTGCTTCCTCTCCAAAGGAATACTTTTCAGTGAATCTACTCCAACGTTCTTCAAATTCAACATCTGTCAATGAATCATAAACAGCATTCTTCATGGAAGACTTGATAGACTCGTATTCTGTATAGCTTTTGAACTTATCAGGTAACTTTTTCATTATATGCCATAAGCACCATCTATGTCGTGAAAAACAATTGCAATGGCATTTTGCATGGCTCTATCTTGATCAGTGATTATTGCATTAGGAGCCAAGCCAGACATACATGCTAGCCAGGATTGAAATAGCCATGTAAATGTTGAAGTATCCTCATTGGAGATTAATGCACATCCTAGTAATATAGAGTGCCCATGATGATTCACTCCAACAAAAGGTGCGAAAGGCATATCATACTTATTTGTTAAGTATGTAGTGTCAAATGTAACAACATCACCAAACTCCTTATATGCAGCTCTACTTCTCGCATCTGCCCATTACACATTCGTAGTCGACCTTCTTCGTCCAAATCTATGGTATAAAAGAAGTTTGGATTGTTGCTTTGCATCTTCAAAAAATGTTCTTGGACAGCACTTGCATCTCCCTCCCCAAGTCGTAATCTTCTCATCTTTTCAATATGATTTCTACAATCTTTCTCCAAAAAAGGTAAATTTTCATGGCCGCCTGCCTCACAAACTAAAGAATTGAAATTCTTGTTAGGTCTTATACCAGCTATGTCATTCACTTCTATCCTTCTTTTGATATACAGCTTCATTGTTCTATTACTTCTGAAAAATCGGACTTTGCTTGGAGTACTAAGCAAATGTGAATGCTGCAGCTCAAAAGAACTCACCCTCCACTTTCCATCTGGGCATACAGCTCCTCGAAGTCTAGCTTTACAATTTGTTTTTGTTTCACGACAAGGCTTCGAAGGATCTCGCGAACTACACTTGGATTTTCCATTACGTGTACATGCCAATGTCAAGTATTGCGGTTTCCCATCAACTCCCTTCTGTGATGTTCTTATACTAACTCCAAAACCTTTTTGTCTCCCATAATTTCGGTAATACTCAATTAGCTCATCTACTGAATCAAATATTCTATCCTCCTCGGGGTCCTTAATTTCCTCTTTCAAATTTGATGGATCTTGCATTTCATTCCCATCACTAGAATTCTCTTCCAACTCCATTGCATCCTCCATTTCAAAAGACGTCTTTTCGAAATCTATTGTATCTTCTGTTCCATTTAATTCACTTAAATGATCTTCTAAACTTGTTTCCATAGCGTTCATGCGATTTCCCAAACTAATTGATGCAAGGCTACATTTAGAACTACAAATCCCAAATAAAACAAGAACCAGAATATCTGCAAAGATGCATATGGTCCTTATAGGCCGACTTCATAAAGAGATATATAATTCTATTTTCTACTAGCTCATACACCCACTACCAATCCGATCCACTAAAGTAATTCAACCATACAAGTTTCAGATAAGAGTTTGCAGCTAGCTGAGGTTGAAGAAGAAGAAGGTGGTTACCTGAAGGGGCAGCTGCAAGTTCGGCTCTTTGAGATAGAGATGGAGATGTCATGGGACCTACTTTTGACTTGTTATGCCACTTGCAGCTCAAGCAGTGAGCTTCTAACTGTGCAACAGTATACAATCCACACAAAAAGAAAGTAATTGAAACAACAGAATCCAAAATGCACAAAATCAATTAAATATGTATACAAAAACGAAGGAGAATCATAATCACAAGTTCACAACTTAGTTTTTTGGTTAAATTTTCCTCCTGTTTCTTCACAGCCAAACATATAGTAATCAATTGCACCACGAAAAATAATAACTGCAATAAAAAATTTCATTAAAGGTATCTTACCCGCACATGAGTACTTCTTCATTGTGAGGAAGTTGCCGGCGGAAAAAGTAGCACTGATCAAGGAAATCATCTACCTAAACCAAATTAAGCGGGTATGTATATAGCATACAAAAAGAGGATTTTAGGGTTCTAAGGGTTTTTTTCTTCCGTTGAGCGTGGGAAGGATTTTAGGGTTCTAAACATTTGTTTCTTCTATTGAGCGTGAGACAAAAGTGGCAATTTGATGTTTAATCAATCTAGTTCTCGTTCAATTTAGGGCTTTTAATATTTGTTTAATGTTTAGATTTGATTGGAATATATATAATTATAATTAGAAAATATGTGTTTAAAAAAATGATGTGGCACTTGCCACGTGGCCTGCCACGCGTGTTGGTATAAAAAATTTGGTCAACAACTTGGTGCCAAGTGTTATTGAATATAAAAAGTCAGAAAAATGGATTCATATTACCGACTTTTCTGCCTCATCGAAACTAGCCATGGATATGGAAGTTTAATTTGAAATATCAAGCAAATAAGGAAACCTATGCATAAGAAAACGATGACCATAAACAAAGGATTGAACTCTATTAAATTTCACAATCAAACTAAACGATGACCATACTTCAAAGGCGGTCAAAAGCACCTTCTTATAACTTGGTCAGGACAATATTTCCACAAGTACGATCATCCCAGTCATAGAACTTAGGGCCTGGTTGGCATTGCCTTCGCGAAAATAATTATGGCCCGAAAGTGATTTCGCGAAAGTTTTCGGCCAAAAAGGCGTTTGGTAAACACAAATGAAATCACTTTCGAGCCAATCACTTTCGCGAAAGCTGATTATCGAAAACAGGCCAGGGTAGCTTTCATAATCTGATTTCATTTGGAACACGCTCGGTATTTCTGAAATTCTTAATGAATTTTTTTTCTTCCAATTATAACCTTTAGGAACATTTCAATTTACTTGAAATTGCCCCCAACCCAGTTGTAGGATATTTGTATCTTAGGAAATAATGTAAATTGGCTATCCTTGCACAAAAACTTTGTATAAACATTCACAAGCTCAATTTAGGTGTTAATGTTTAGATATTAGAATAAGTGAGATGGTGGTTGACTTGAAGATCAAGATGTGAAGATGTGCTCCCAGATTTCTACAGCATTTGTCATCATTTATGTTTGCATATGATTTCATAAACATAGGATTACTCTTGAGAAAATCATGTTCTTTACAAAAAACTGCAGTTTTCATGTATTTGGTGACTGGTCACCTAAACTCCGCATGTGACAGTTTTTCTGACAGCGACTGCTGATTAGTTGGATTGACAGAACATGCTTTTATCTAGTTTTGACTGAACATCCTTTTAACCGCTGAGTTGTCAACTGTTTCCCACTAACTAAATCTGCCTAGGGTTACTTTTGTTTAAGGAAATCTCAGCCCTTCCTTGATACAATCTCGGCCATTCATTTCATATCCTCTTTGGCTATAAAAACTAAACCTTCTCCGCCATTTTTACTTGGGGTTTTTGCATAAAGATTTTCATCATTCATAATTCAAAAACTCTCTTGCTGCCTTCTTGCTCGTAATTGTTTCTTACATTCTTGTTAACTTTCATTCACATAAAGTTCATACAAGAATTCATAAGATGGCAAGCGATTGAACTTCTTTCAAAGTTTCGGTTTTTCAAAACATTCATCTTTGAAGGAAACCTTGAAGAAGTTCTTATCTTCACCGTTTCAACTTCCAAGTTTTCAAAACTCATTTTAGTTTAGAAGTTGAAATAGTGGTCTTCAATCTTGTCTCCCATGTTCACACATAATTTGAGACAAGGTTGATATTTAGGAGTCATTTGACTTCGGTTGTTTTCTGCCCAGTTTTTATAAACTGTTGCAGCAGAAACACCCAGTTGTCCAACGGATTTACTGAAGCTCTCTAGCTCTCTGTAACTCTGTTGGTGACTGGTCATACAGTTTCACAGCTTTCACATTTGGTGCCGCTGACCAGACATACGTGTGTATTCTCTGGAAAGTGATTGACCAGTCATCTGTACCACTGGAGGTGAAGTGATTAAAGAAGGAGCCGCACAAGGGACTGCTGCATCTAAGACTAGGTACATTAGATATTGAGCTTGTCGAAACCTTGTATTGGGCACCTTTTTGCCATTTCATAGTGGAAGGCCAGTCTTCTGATGTTTTGGGGTTTTTTCGAGTATCAAAACATTGTGTCCATCTCTTTGATTTGTAAATCACTTGGCTAATTATAAAATCTGATTTAATTATGCACCAACTTAACTTAACATGCAATCTGGACAAATCTGTGTGACTGGTCATCCTATAAACTGTTGCATTAGAACCGCTAGATTTGAATAGGTTGTAGTTGTGGATAGCCCGCAGATTTCATCTGTGTTTTGGGGACCTAAGTTGGCATAGCATTCGCGTGTGGTTGAACAAATTCACAAGCATACACAATCTGTAATATAAGGGACTAGTCAGATACTTGAGTTTGGAAACAACGTGATTGTTCACGTGATTCAAGTATTGAAACAAGTATCAGGTTCATCACTTTAGGTGACTGGTCACCTGAAAGTAATCTTTTGTGTGAATTGATTGTGCGTGCCGTGACTTAATTGAAAATTACCCCCCTCATTGCCAACCTGCACCAACCCAGTCGACCTCCAACCCATTGCCCAATCCCAATCGCCGCCCAAGTCTTCGTCCCAAGTTGCCGTCCTCATTGCCCAATCCTAGTCGCCGTCGCCATTGCCCTCAGTGCCTCCACTCGAAGAGCTGGTTGCAGCAAACGGAGGAGAGTTGGCTCCTTGGCTCTCCTTGGCTCTTTGGCTCTCGTCGAATGGTGGAGGATGGTGGAGGTAGTGGAAAACGTCAAGGGTCGGCCAGAGGGGAAAGAAGACGTTGGGGTTTGGTGAGTCAGTGGCGGTTTGGTTTTCAAGGGTGGTCGGGCGGGTCGGGGGGATTTGGTTTTCAGCGGGGGTCAGGGTGGGGAAGAAGACTATGGGGGGTTTGGTTTTCGGCGCTGGTTGGGTGCAGAGAAAGAAGATGAACAGTGGAGGAATACAATAATTGATTAAAATAAGGGCAAATTACATTTTCGTACCCTGTGTTTTGGGTTGAATTTCAAAATGATACCCATGCTTTTTTTTTTTTTTGCATTTTCGTACCCTACGCTTTCCAAACGTTGCAAATGTGTTCCACCGTTAAAAAAATGTTAATGTTGCTGTTAAATGCTGAGGTGGCTTATGTGGGGCCCACCAAAATTAACCAACCGTTAACTCAGCAACAAAAACCAACTAAAACGGGGTCGTATGTTGTTTTCTTCCTGGACATTCGACCGCCGCCTGGACTCACCGGCGACGAGCGACTCCAGATCTCCGCGGGTTGCTCCGGCTAGACTGAAGATGAAGACGCAGATATCTCTCGCATCCTTTGCGTTTTTGCCGTTGGCCGGAAGCGCCTTCTTCACAATCCGGAGGCCGGAGTTCATCTCCCATTCATCTCCATCCATTCATCTCCATCCGCCGCAAGCAGCAAAAGCTCTAGCAGCAGCAGCAGCAACAATGGCGGCGCCGATGATCTCAAACCTCGCTCAATTCCGGCCGGAATCCCCAAAATTCAATCCCCCTCAATTCTAGACCAATTTCAACAAAATTTATATGTAAATCTATCTACGGAATGCCAGGGATCCAAAAATCGGGTTTTCGAGACTCGCCTGACACTGTGCTCGCCGGAATCAAGCCGGAAAGCTCGCTGATTCCATCGAGCTTGTTGCCGGCGTTCTGGTGCGTCTCCGAGGCCGATTCTTGGTGCTCTGAGATCGTGAGGACGAGAGGATCGTGTTTCTGGGGTTGGTTTCTCCGATTAGTGGTCGCCGGCGAGTCAACGATGACGGCGAGCTTCCGGCAGTTTTCGGTTTGGGAGCGTGTTCGACGGCGAATCCACGGCTAGCGTTGGTGGTTTGGGTTCACAATGTCGAGAGGAGCTGCTGCGGATGATCGGCGGTGTGACCCATGGCCGGAAGAGCGAAGAAGGCGTCGGTAAAACCCTCTGCGTTTTTCTGGGAAAACTCTCAGCATTTTCTGGGAAAACTCTCCGCGTGTTTTTTTTTCTTTGTCAAAGTCTGTTTGAGTTCGGTTAGGAAGAATAACTGTACAGTTATTTTGGTGGGCCCCACATAAGCCACCTCAGCATTTAACAGCAACATTAACGTTTTTCTAACGGTGGAACACATTTGCAACGTTTGGAAAGCATAGGATACGAAAATGCCAAAAAAAAAGCATGGGTATCATTTTGAAATTCAACCCAAACCACATGGTACGAAAATGTAATTTGCCCTTAAAATAATTATGGATTTGTTTTAAGTCATTATATATATACATACTATTTTATTAAAAATGTAACTTAGGAAATTTGTATGATTATGTATTCTATTTTTTCTTGTTCACAATATTATGACAACTTTATTAAAATAGTTATTCAAAAATATGTTTGTTTTGGTTATTATATACATCTTGCAACACTTTATTAAAAATGTTTACCAAAGACCTAAAACTGATTATTGTGATCCAAAGCAGTTTTGACAGAATATTTACCAAACGCCAAACTGATTATCCTGAAAGCTGATTTCTCGAAAGTGATTTCGCGAAAGCACAACAATGCTAAACAGGCCCTTAGCCTCCTTCTTGAGCTTATCTTTCTGTGCACTTGTGAGATCATCTAGAATTTTCTTGGAAACTTTGTTGTTGACAATTTCCGCAAACCAAATGTTAACAAAATCAAGTATGACTAATTGCTCATCTGGAAAGCTTTCACGCAACGGAAGAGAGTCTTCCTCATCATCGGAATCTTTCATAAGTCGACTAAGGTGATCTGCAACCACATTTTCAATCTTTTTTTTTGTCTTTGAAATCCATGTCGAATTCTTGGAGGAGAAGCACCCATCCTAATGAGCCTCGGCTTTGCATCCTTCTTTGTGAATAAGTATACTACAAAAAAATGGATAGACTACACCTAATAGGCCCCGTTAAATATAAAAATCAAGGTTATAACTTAGATAGGCATCGAAAAGTTAAATGATAGAGCCTAAAGTTCTAAAAGCATCGCTAGTTTGTTTTGCCGATGCCATTGATTTGTGAATTAGCATCGTGCAGGGTGGCAATGCGGGGGGGGGGGAGGTAATTTCAAATAATTCCCTTCAATTTAAACAAACAGCATAAACAAAATCACACAGATGATCAGTCACCTGACAGATTACTTACATTTGACTTTATCTCAACAGAAGTTATGTGATCAGTTCCTTATCAATAATTGTTAGTGTATGCTTGTGAATTGTTCAACCACACTCATATGATATGCCAACTTAGGTCCCCAACAAATTCAATGAAGATTGAATTCTGCGAGCTATCCACAACTGCAACTTATTCAATCCAGCGTTGTAATTGTTAGGAAATTACTTTGTAATTAGTAGAATCAAGTATATTGTAATTAGGAGATAGCTTTCCTAGTTAGTTTCCTACATTGTAGAGATATCTTCCTTGTAGAATAAGGAGACCATTGTATATATCAATTGTAACCCTTCAATGAAATAATCATTTTGGTGAATATCAACTTCACATGGTAATCAGAGCTAGGGCACAACCTTAGCCTTTTTTTTTCCAAAACAAAGCTATTTTCTGCCGCACTTTTTTTGTGTTGCCTATCATCATTCGTCGCTCGTCACCATGAGTGAATCTTCCAGCGCATGGAAGCTTGATGCTTCCCATCCTTATTACATCCATCACTCCGATCATCCCGGTTTGGTACTTGTTCCAAACCCCCTCAACGGAGACAATTATGCAATATGGCGCAGGGCTATGTCAGTTTCCTTGAACGCCAAGAATAAATTAGGTTTCGTCGATGGCACTCTAGAACCTCCATCAAAAACTCAGGCTGATGAACACGCCGCATGGTCGCGCTGCAACGATATGGTGTTTTCATGGCTTACCAATTCTCTAGACTCAGAGATAAGAGACAGCGTGATTTATTGCTCTACTGCTCGTGAGATTTGGGAAGATCTAAGCGAGTGATTCTCTCAAAGCAATGCTCCCCGTATCTTTGAGCTTCAACGGGAGATTGCTTATCATACACAAGATCAGTTGTCCGTTTCTGCCTACTACACCAAACTGAAAGCTCTTTGGGATGAGTTGGCCTCGTACACCGAGTCTTCTACATGTACTTGTGCAGCTCACAATGATAGAAACAAGTTGATGCAATTTCTCATGGGACTTAATGAGTCCTATAGTGCTGTTCGTGGACAAATACTCTTGATGAATCCTTTGCCATCAGTTCGTCAAGCGTATTCCTCCATCACTCAAGAAGAAAAGCGCCGGACAATCGCTTCATCACGGAGCGCAGCTACCAGCGAATCCGCAGCCATGGTTGTCAAAACTGGCCGGTCTGAATCCAACCGATCCGGATCTTCAAGCCATCCCAATTCTAATGGCCGGGCAGATCAAAACAAGTCTAATCCTAATAGCCGATCTGATCGTCGCAATGGTTCTGGTCGTCGTCCTCATTGCACTCATTGTAATGCGGATGGTCACCATATAAATACTTGTTGGGAACTCAATGGGTATCCAGAAGGTCACCCGCGACATAAGCCAAAGAAGAATGGCAAACCTTCTGCAAATCAAGTTTCTGATGGAGCAACTAAAGAGGAAGTTCAGTCCATTACTTCCGAATTTTCTGACCTTCAAATCCAACAAATCCTTGCCATCATGAATGACAAGAGAGGGAACCGGAAGAACCCTCAAATCAATGTCGCTGCTACCAATAAAGGTTTGTCAAAAATACCGTTCAAACGTTGGATTATTGATAGTGGTGCCACAGATCATATTACTTCATCTAAAAATTTGTTAGTTGATCAAGATCACAATCCTTCTATGCCTCCAGTTAAATTGCCTAGTGGGGAGAAGGCACCTATTAGTGCCACTGGATCATTAAGATTAACTCCTACATATACATTGCGTGATGTTCTATGTGTGCCAAGTTTTAAAGTGGATTTAATGTCTGTGAGTAGACTTACACGAAATATGAGTTGTTCAGTGACTTTCTTCCCGTATTGGTGTATTTTGCAGGATCTTGCTACGAGGAAGACGATTGGTTTGGGTAAGCAGCATGACGGACTTTATTATTTGGTGTCGTTAGCGACGGAGAAACCACAACCATCCACCCAAATCACCACCACACCAACCCGTTCCTCATGCAATCTCACCATCACTTCCACCGATCTTTGGCATCGTCGTCTTGGTCATGTCCCTTCTTCTAGATTAGGTTTTATGTCTAAACATTTATTGAATTTCCCTTTTGTGTCTTGCCACGCTTGCCATGTCTGTCCTTTGGCCAAGCAAAGTCGTCTTCCTTTTGGAACAAGTTCAATTTCATCAATAAAACCTTTTGATTTAATTCATTGTGATATTTGGGGACCTTATAAGTATCCCTCTATTTCTGGTGCTCATTATTTTCTTACCATTGTTGACGATTATTCCCGATTCACTTGGGTATTTTTCATGCGCCATAAACATGAAACACAACATCTTTTAAAAAATTTATTTTCCTTTGTTAGCACACAATTTAATTCCCAAATCAAGCAACTTCGTGCCGACAATGGAGGGGAATTTCTTTCCCTTCAAAGTTACTTTCATGAACATGGCATAATCTTTCAACATTCTTGTGTTTATACGCCTCAACAAAATGGGGTGGTAGAATGCAAGCATCGTCACATTCTTGAGACCGCACGAGCCTTGAAAATTCAAGCTCATCTTCCTCCAAAATTTTGGGGGGAGTGCGTCCGCACTGCCGTCCATATTATCAATCGTTTGCCTACTCCTCTTTTGTCTTTTAAAACTCCTTTCGAGCGTCTTTATTCTAAAGCACCCACTTTTTCCCATCTTCGTGTCTTCGGATGTCTTGCTTACGCCACTAATGTCCATGTTGCTCACAAATTTGCACCCCGTGCAATTAAATCTATCTTCATTGGATATCCCGTTGGTCAAAAGGCTTTTAAACTCTATGATCTTGATTCTCATAAAATCTTTACGAGTCGTGATGTCGTTTTCCATGAGGATGTTTTCCCTTATCAAAACCTTTCTTCCGTTGCCGTACCGTCCTCTTCTCCACCAAACACTTTTCTGCCCACGTCCATCTATGAGCCAACATCCATTACCGCTCCAACATCTTGTCCTTTGCAGCCCACAACACTTTCCACAACACCTCCCACTGACACCGACTCCTCTACACCATCTTCCACATCACCCCACCATGCAGCACCTACACCACCTTCCACATCATCCCAACATGCAGAATCTTCACAACCTTCCACATCACCCAAACATGAAGAACCTCCACCACCTCCCACATCACCCCAACCAACATATCCTACACCGCATCCCACATTACCCCAAATAGCCGACCCCACACCAACTACCACCTCCTCAGACCTTGCCGCCTCCCTGCCTCCTGCACCTCTCCGTCGCTCGGAACGTGTCCGTACACCTTCAGTCCTTTTACAGGATTACGTATGTAATCAAGTCATGCTGCCCCTCCCTGACCAGTCGTCTTCTTTGTTGCCTGGTCCGACAAAAGGCACTCGATACCCGCTGTGCAACTATCTTTCATATCATCGTTACTCACCGGCTCACCGATCCTTCATTGCTCACGTTAGCCAGGCCATTGAACCCCGGACTTATGAGGAAGCCGCCCCTCACTCTCATTGGCAGGAGGCTATGCAATCTGAATTGCAAGCTCTCTCTGATAATAATACATGGAGTCTCACTTCCTTGCCCCCTGGCAAGAAACCTATTGGTTGTCGTTGGGTCTACAAAATTAAGCTTAACTCTGATGGCTCTATTGAGCGTTACAAAGCTCGTTTGGTGGCAAAAGGATTCACACAGATGGAGGGTGTCGATTATCATGAGACTTTCTCCCCGACTGCAAAAATGCCTACTGTTCGTTGTCTTTTGACCTTAGCTGCTGCCCGAAATTGGCCCCTTCACCAGCTCGACGTCAATAATGCCTTTCTTCATGGTGATCTCCATGAGGAAATTTATATGATTCCTCCTCCTGGTCTTCGGCGACAGGGGGAGAACTTGGTATGTCGCCTTCATAAATCCTTATATGGTTTGAAGCAAGCTTCTCGCCAATGGTTTGCTAAATTCTCTGAGGCTATTCGTTCTGCTGGTTATGTTCAATCTAAGGCTGATTACTCATTATTCACAAGACATAAAGGGCCATCTTTCACAGCACTATTGATATATGTTGATGATATTGTAATCACGGGCAATGATCCCAAGTCTATCTCGGCACTCAAGGAGTTTTTGCATAGTCGTTTTCGTATCAAGGATCTTGGTGACTTGAAATATTTTCTTGGGATAGAAGTGTCAAGGTCTAAGAAAGGAATTTACTTATCTCAACGTAAATACGTGTTGGACATATTGAAGGATGCGAAACTCCTAGGTGCCGCACCTGTTGATTTTCCTATGGAAAAGGGTCTCAAGCTCTTTGATAAAGGTGAATTGCTTAAAGATCCAGCACGTTATAGGAGACTTGTTGGTCGTTTGATCTACCTTACCATCACAAGGCCTGATATTACTTATTCTGTGCATATTCTTAGTAGGTTTATGCATGCCCCACGTAAACCTCACATGGAGGCAGCGCTTCGCATTCTTCGTTACTTGAAGAACACGCCAGGTCAAGGAATATTGTTGCGTTCTCAAAGTGATCTAACTTTACGTGCCTATTGTGATTTTGACTGGGCAGGTTGTCCTAATACTAGAAGGTCTACTACAGGCTACTGTGTGTTTCTTGGATCTTCGTTAATTTCATGGAAGTCAAAGAGACAGAAAACAGTATCACTTTCTTCAGCAGAAGCTGAATATAGAACCATGGCAGGTACATGTTGTGAGTTGTCTTGGTTACGATATCTTCTCAAGGATTTGGGTATACTTTATCGTCAACCCGCTTTGTTGTATTGTGATAATAAAGCGGCGTTACATATTGCTGCTAATCCTGTTTTTCATGAAAGAACAAGACATATTGAGATGGATTGCCATTTTATTCGGGATAAAATTCTTGAAGGATTCATTGTGGCACGGCATGTCGGGTCATCCCCTCAATTAGCTGATTTACTTACCAAGGCGTTGGGCAAGGAAGAGTTCATCAATCTTGTCCGCAAGTTGGGCGTTCTCGATATTCACTGTCCAACTTGAGGGGGAGTGTTAGGAAATTACTTTGTAATTAGTAGAATCAAGTATATTGTAATTAGGTGATAGCTTTCCTAGTTAGTTTCCTACATTGTAGAGATATCTTCCTTGCAGAATAAGGAGACCATTGTATATATCAATTGTAACCCTTCAATGAAATAATCATTCTGGTGAATATCAACTTCACAGTAATGCAGCAGTTAAGATGACCAGTCACGTAGATTTGTCCAGATTGCATGTCAATTAAAGTTAGTGCGTAAATAAGTTCAGTTTTAGTTTAGCCAAGTGGTTAACAATACAAAGAGATGGACACAAGATTTTGGTACCTGGAAAAACCCAAAAAGAGGTTAAAAAACCGGAGGTCTATCAGAAGACCGGTCTTCCAATATGAAATGACAGAAAACACCCAATACAAAGAATCACACAACTCAATATCTAATTGTACCTAACTAGATGCAGCTTTCCTTATGCGGCCTTTTCTCCTTCACTTCATGTCCAGTGGATTCTTGTTTGGTCAACACTTCCTAAACAATACCCAAAGTATTTCTAGTCCGTGGCACCGATGAAAGTATGCAGTGATACTATATGACCAGTCACTGACACATTTCCAGAGACCTACAAAGCTTCAGGAAATCTGTCCGAAAGCTAGAAATTACTGTAGCAATCTAGAAATTACTGTAGCAATCTAGAAAGTACTGTAGCAATCTAGAAATTACTGTAGCAATCTTAGAATCTGTGCAATAAAACCAAAGTCAATGATTCTTACAACTCAACATCGTCTACAAGCATTCTTACAACTCAACATCGTCTACAAGCATGCATGAACATGGGAGACAAAGATTTCACAACTACTATTTCGACTCAAGTATGTATGAATTTAAAGTGAGTCTGAAACAGTGAAGCAAGCTCCTTCAAAGTTTGGATAAGATGTTTTGTTTGCAAATCAAACTTAGAAACAAAGGTTTATGAAACGCATGCAATCATCAAATTCTTGCCAAGTCTCTATATAAGTGAACTAAAGCACTCAAGAGAACAAAGAGAAAACCGGAGAGGAAGTGCACCGCAATTAGAGAGTTTTGAAAAAGATGAATGAAAACTTTTAAGATCTAAAACCCTAAATGAAAGTGAGGATGAGGTTTAGTATATATAGGCGAAATGGAATAAGAATTAAGTGGCTACAAATGGTCCATGTTGACTTGGACATCCACTAAACCTAGGCAGATTCGAAATGGAAGACAGTTGGAGTTGATTTCGGCAGACAAGACAAAAACGTTGTCAGAAAAGCAACTGATAGAATCTGCATCAGGAAAATGTTTACATGGAAAAATAAGGTGACCAGTCACCGAAGACATGAAAACTTCAGATTTTTGTAAAACATTTTCCTAAAACCTAACTTAGCAAAAACCTATATGAATGCATATAATGCTAAAATATAAACATGTGAGCATCACCAAGTCTTCAATCCTTAATCTTCAAGCACAATCAACATATCTTCAAACCTAGAACTAAGTTCTTATTGAGCTTGTGATTGATTAAAATGTTTTTATACAGAGATAGCCAATTACATATATTCTACACACCGTGTTTTGATAAAAGCATAGCCTTTTGTTACCTGAGTAAAATTCAATGTTTTGGGTACCGATGCCCTGTTTTGTGTACAGATGCCTTTACCAAAAAAGTGATAAACATATGCTTGGCACCGCACATTTTTAGTTCCTTCTAAATTTTCGGGAAAATTTTGACTAACTGCGGACCTAATTGGACTCCCAAACCAAAGTAAAACACAATGCTCTCATCTTCAAATCCAATTCACATTCCTTCTTCTATAATTTCCCCAATTTCCCAACCTAGCAAAATTCCAACTGAAATTGAAGGCGCCGATAGAAATCCGGCCGGCATCGGAGGTATGGGCTTCGTATTCTCTCTCTCTCTCTCTCTCTCTCTCTCTCTCTCTCTCTCTCTCTCTCTCTCTCTCTCTGCAAGTTATTGTGATTAGATTGAATGCAACTCTTGTTTAGATGAGTTTATGAACTTTTGAATTCTCAGAAGTGTTTGGTTATGCTATGTTCAATGGGTTCTTTCAAATTTTCTCGTTCTTTCTTGTTTGAAATAGTACTATAGATATGTGTATAACCCATTCTTTATTTTGCTGCACTCAAAGTGTATGATAAAATACTTCAGAGAGAAGTCATAGACAAAGTTCCATTCAGAGGGCAAGCAGCTTGAGATAAAAAGAACTTGGATTCCTTTTTCCTCTGCACGTTGAGAAAGGTGAGTCCTTTTGGAGTTCATTGAGCTTGGTATTTATTTCCGTAATCTCTAAATAAGTTCTTTAATATTTATGCCTTCTTCTTTGCAAGAACCTGTGCTTTGTTTTGTTTACAAGTTCTGGAGGAGAATTGCTGTTGTTAGTGTATAGATAAATTTTTCCCACTTGGCTGTTTCTTTTAGTGGAGAAATCATGTGCGGCACTGTTGTTTGCTACTGTTTTCTTAGACCATTACACAATGGAGCACCTGCTTACATTAGTAGTCATAAAATTGTATCTCTGGCTAAGAGATCTGATTGTTATGGACTGTGAAGAGGTAAAAGATGTTTTCTTCACTTATTTTATTGTTATAATATACCAAGTGCCGAAGTTTTTACTTTTTGAACTAAATTTATAGAAAAAGTGGAAAAATATCCTAGGCAAAATCATCAAAATCATTGTTCAATGCCAAAAACGAATGCTTGCCCAAACTGTGCACGTATCTAAACCAACACGCTCAAAAGCATATGCTCAATGGCAGTTTAGTCAAAATAGTTTTGGATGATGAGATTTTTGGGCAGGAAAAGCTTACCTATATCTTCAAAGAAGATATCACTAGTTTCATGGAAATGAAAGAAATTGCACATACTGTTATTATAGCATACATGAGGTAATTGTTTACACTTTATTTTTCATTGCGTATGGAGTTACAATACATATAGCTCTTTATACTTTTACTTTCATATATACACTTGACATCCACGTATATGAAAAACTAAAGGAAGCCAACATGGCGACGATGGTTGGTTTTATGAATCCCGAAAAGTTCCACAAGATACGAAATGAAATAGATGAAAGAAGGGATGCTGAATCTGAATACATTGGAGATTATTTATATAATGTCGGCGCTGACTGCAATTTTTTAATCCCATATAACACTATGTATATGTGAATCTGACCTCTAAGCTTCCCTACTTGTTTTGTTAAAATTTTAAAGTGATTTGTAATTAATTGGCATGCTGCTTATCACAATGTGCATGATGCATTGGATTCTCACAATTATTGGTGAGAATAAAGATGTTGTTTATACTATGGATCCTTATGGTGGCTGTATGCGCGATGAAGCTTGGAAAATTATTGTGAACAAATATGCTTATCTACCTAACTTGTAAATATAGCACTTGATATTTGGATACATAACATGATTACCACGATTATATCTTATTTGGTTGGTGTAGGGGAATTCTTAAATCTATAGCAAAATTGGGAAAGAAAGTAAGACATTGCCTACTTGAAAAGCTCTCTATTTATGTGACACATTGTGATGGGTATTGAGGTGATTGTCCTATCACTCGCCATTCAACAAAAGGGTATTGTGTTTTTCTTGGGAAATCGCTTATTTATTGGAGAACAAAGAGTCAAATATGGTTTCTAAATCATTTGCGGAAGAGGGCAATGGTGGGAGCTTGCAGTGAAGTCACTTGGCTTTGATATTTGTTCGAAGATTTACGCCTACCACATAATGGTTCATCACTTATGTTTTGTGACAACCAAGCGGCTCTACATATTGCTACAGACCCTTTTTTCATGAAAGAGCAAGGCATATTGAAATTGCCACTTCATTTGAGATAAAATCATTGATGGGACAATGGCAACAAGTTTTGTGGGTCCAACTTGCCTATTTGTTTACTAAGCCACTCGGCTAGGATAAGTTATCTTTTATGTTGGGCAAGTTGGGAGTTTTTGATATTCACTCTCCAACTTGAGGGGGAGTCTTGCAAAGTAATCTTTGTATTCGAATAAGAAAGTAGATTTTATGATTGATTAGGATTGATCTTTTTCTTTATTGTATCCTAGTTAGTGGTAGGACTCCTTACTCTACAAGGAAGCGTGTTATGTATGTAAAGTTGTTAACATCAATGAGATTTCATTTTGGGAATTATCCTTTTCTACATGTCTTTGAGAGTCAAATCAAGTTTATGATCCTCTAGAATTTGCCATCTCTTTGTAGAACCAGCAAATAAGTATATGTGTGTTGAACTACACCAAAGAAAGTTTCAGCTTTAACTTTAGAATTGGCCATATCTGAAATAGTTAAATTAAGACTATGACAAGCGCATGGCACATAAAATGCTCTAGGATTTATGTCAAGCAATCTCTTCACCGTACCTTAGCTTTTCCCTTTCATATTAGACCCATTATCATAACCTTGCTCCCTCATGTTTTTAGTTTTAAGATCAAGGGACTTAAGTACATCTTGTAACTCAGTAAAAAGTCCAAACCCGGATGTATTACCTACCTTTAAAAACTCTAAACGGTATTCTTCTACTTTTGCGGCACCCTCTATTACAACTACATATCGAATTATTATAGACCTAGTTTACTCATATCTGGGATACAATCAGGTATCATAGAAAAATATATTGATTATTTAATATTTTGAATGATTGTCTTTTGCACTTTCAGAGTCTAACAAAGTGATCAACTCATTTTGAATTTTATGAGTAAGATAGTCATACTAAATCGCAAGTGCTCTTCAAGTAGTGGATCAAACTCCAAAATCAATTCAATTACTAGTAGTGCGTGGCAAAGACTTTGCACTTCCATTCATTACTTGTGTGTACTAGTTTAAACACGAAATTAAGTGGTTTGTTCCAAACGTAAGTCAACAATATACAGCCCAGATTTGCTTCTTCTCTCTGATGGCGTCAAATTTCTTCCGCTCTTTGCATG
This sequence comes from Spiraea crenata, assembly GCA_033992175.1. NCBI lineage: Eukaryota > Viridiplantae > Streptophyta > Magnoliopsida > Rosales > Rosaceae > Spiraea > Spiraea crenata. The sequence goes on along the minus strand of JAVBHV010000012.1, from coordinate 1,164,288 downwards.
TGACGAAGGCTTGACCATAAAATGTGATAACAATCAAAGCCCATAGTTTCAACCTGGAATGTTTCTGTTCATCATTAGCAATGCCTAACCTGATCAACTAAGTCAGATGTGCATACCTGAGGTCTCTAGCTACTAATTTTCTATTTAGGTATTATAATATTTGCTTTGGGATTTTGACTGAGAAAGTAAATATGAAATTGCTTAAAGTGCATGTGCAATGATGACTTAAATATAGAAAAGAACATGTTGCAAAAAAAGCTAGGTAGGTATAACTGAACAAAGCTATTAGTTTGTTATACATTGTTGTCTCATTTCTTAACGTAATCTTCGGGGATGTATTCGGAGGTTTCTGAACCTCATATACTGACCACATTAATTATCCAAAAAAATCTTGCTCACTTGAGGTGGACCAATTAGAGACTTCCACTTGTCTTTTCATGTTTTTGATTTAAACGTATATTAATCTAAGATCATCTTAAGCAATGGAATTTAAGAATACGTTAACTACTACTAGCTCTATTTTTTTATTTTTTTTTGTAAAAAATCATCTTTAGCAATGGAGTGGCAATATGATTAAAGGGTCACTCTAAGAGGGCTAAATGGCTTAAGAGGTGCCTACCTTTAGCCCTTTAGATAGTTGTTTAACCTCCATTTTTGTGGTGCCCACATCAAATTTGCCAAAAGCCCACATGCAAGCCCTCCTCAATCACTAAAAATGATAAAATTTTAAGGTAGCTTAAATCTTATAAAATTATTTTTAAATGGCTAAAATGTAATTATATAGCACTTTAGCCCCTTTATTGCTAAAGATGGCCTAATAACCAAAAAATCCCTTTCTCTTTCCAATCGTCCATTGGTACCAAATCTCAAAACCTCCGCCCACCCTGCAACATCAAACCACCATCACTCTGTCACCCATCCACCCCATCCTTGGCGACTTCTCATCCTTGTCCACTATAGCCATCCAATATCAGCCATCGTCGGTGAACCAGTTTCACCACCACCATAAAGGAAATACAATTTTGATTTTGCTTTTAGTTAATAGATTTAAATTACTATTGTTCTCACTTAAGTAGTGACTTATCTTTTATTTATTAAGGATATGTTTGAAATACTTAATATTTAAGTTCGATTGTAGTGAGGTATGAAATTAAAATTTTAAAATAAAAAAATTGCTAAAGTGCTCTCACTTAAGTGATGACTTACTTTTTATTCATTAAAGGTACTTGTAAAAAACATATGTTTCATCTTGAGTACCATTTTAGCTTAAATGTAAGGGTTATTATCATAAATGATGCCTGAACTTTCAACGACCGGACTATATGGTACCTAAACTCTAAAAGTGATCAATTACAAACCTGAACTTCCAAAACCAAGCCAAAGTGGTACCTGGGTTAAATTTTTGTTAAAGTTCTGTTAAAAACAAGGACAATGCTACTCCAAGCTTTTGTTAGTCCAAGTCCGCGACCCACCTGCTCCAAAAGCGATGTCGCCGGGGTTTTTTCAAGATCTCCAGAAATTCAGTCAACATCATAGCCGCCGCCACCACGTATGACACCACCGCAATCCATACTTCAAGTTCTCCCATTTGATAGGGCATAAAATGATTCTCGAAGCGACAGAGAAAGCCGCAAAGATCCACATCGTGGATTTTGAAATCTGGGAACTCGAAGATTATATAATTGGGCGAATACGAAGCGAAATTGAACCGCATTGGGTTCACGAGCCGATTAAAAAACGCAAGGAAGTTTTACTCAACTTTGTTCAAATCATTGCAACCCAACATGAGACTCACCGGAGAGGCTGAAAGTAGAAAGATTATTACTGGGTTGTCGAATTGCCAACGTGGTTGGGTTGGAGCGACCCAGATTCAAGAGAAACTGGTTTGAAGGCAAAGACCCATGGAACTTTAAAGATATGAAAAAGAGACTCTGTAGTGGTTATTCATGACACACCCTGCCCCCAAAAGTGGGTCTCGGGGGTGCGGCCATCACCCGGACTAGGTGATGAAGCCTTAACCGACCAAGGACAATGACAAACAGATGAACGAAACGACCAATAAGAAAAACCATCGGGCCGTAATCCGTCACAGTAGTAAATTACATAGTATCAGAGCGTCTAAACAGTGGAAGAAGGTTTACATAGCAATACAGCCTCGAAGGCAGAATAAAATACAACTGAAACAACATACACAAGTCTGAAGACAACTGAGGACAAAGAGCTCCTACTCTTTGTGAACTAGGACATAGCTATACAGAACGATCCCGCTCGTCACGGTGGTGCACAACAAAATCAGGTCTTGAGGGGGCGCAAAAACAAGGGTGAGTGGACGGTAAAACAAATCAGTGAAAGAAATGATTTGAAATTATGCCGATAACCCCCTCTGTCAAAACAGATAATATATATATACACAGCAACACAATCCACCGACTACCATGTACAGTAGATAATCACACGAGGTAAACCTGCACAAATTTTTGGGTTCGGCCGAAATAGTGTCGCTGGAATCTGGGTTTTTCTGGCGACAACTGCGCGAGTTTTTCCGGCGCCGGCGCTAACGTTGGCAACGATGGTGTTGACGTCAGTAACAGTTGACCGGCCGTGGACCAGCGTGACCGACCACTTTGTCGAAGCGTTTCGACGTTCCATATCCAATGGTGAACTCCATTTTGCCATTTGAGACACAGTTAAACCCCTATTGAGCAAAACAAGGAGAATTAGAGTTTTTCGGTTATTGTTTCGATTTCCGTTTGTTAATTGATGTTAGTGGGACTTTTAGGCGATCAGATTCCGCAGAATCAGCGCTACCGAACTGCATAGACAGAGGAGGACGACGACTATCGCACGGCCTTTCTGTGAGTGGACGGGTTTTGGTTTAAATGTTGTTTGAGCATGATATTTTCAAATATGCTTATAAATAGTTTTGCTAGAATATATGTATATTGTTGTTTAGTACAGTTGCTGGCACACCTGTGAACTCCTGGGTTAGATTCCTAGTGGGTTCTTTGCATTAGATGTCCGGGCATTGGGTTAGATTCCCCTTCCCCTGACATCCGGGCATTGGGTTAGATTCCCCTTGTCCTACACACCGACATTGGGTTAGATTCCCCTTGTCGGATTAGATCACGACCATAGATTTACATTATTGTGTTGTACAGGTTTGCCACATTGTTTACTACTATACTCGTTGATGCATGCTCATTCCAGTATAGTTGTATACTGCTGGTTTTAACTGTGGGGGTGATTATTGATAAATGTTTAAACTGTGTTTTACACTGACATTATTTTCCTTGTCCACTCACCTTTGTTTTTGCGCCCCCTCGGGACCTAATACTGTTGAGCACCACAAAGACGAACAGGATTATTCAGAATATCTATGTTCCGTGTCACAAAGAGTAGGAGTCTCTTTGTCATCTGTTTACTGCCAGATTTGTGTACGTCGTATTTGTATGATTATTCCACCTTTGGGCAGTACTGTTGTTTAATCTTCCTTCCGTTGTTAGATGCCCTGGTACGGTGTTGTGTTTGTATTTATTGGGTTTCGACCCGACTTTACAGTTGTTTTGTCTTTTCTTGGTTTCGATTGTTGATTTTTGGTCGGTTAAGGCCTCGTCACTTCGTCTGGGTGATAGCCGCACCTCCTGGGCCCCACTTTTGGGGTGGGGTGTGTCATTTTCTAATCAGGTATAGCTGTTTGGAAACATAAATTCAAAATATGTGACGTTAATCATATGTTGGGGATGGAAAGAGAGGGAAAGAAGTATGCATATGGTGAATCTAGCAATTGGTTAGGGGGTGAAGTATTGGGGGAGAGAGAAGATTGTGAGGGGGTGATTGAAGAAGAAAGATGGAAGAAGGCTGGTTGCAAAAAGGAAGTCGTGGATGCCGATGGTGGAGAGGATGAGAGCATCTATGTTAGCATGGTTGAGTGTTGCTGGTAACAAGTTTTTATTTGGATTGCTTTCCTAAAAAGGGGACAAAATGGTATTTTAAGTATGAAAAATTATATGTAGTGTGTATTGATAACTTTATGGGATGTAAATAAAATTTGCTTTGGAAGAAAAGAGAAATTTTATTTGCACCCCACTTTTTGTTGAATTCATCTTATTTTAAAAAAATAAAAAAATTATTTTAATTTAAAAATAAATTAACTTATAAGGAAAATTAATTTTTAAGTACACCCCGCAATCTTCATAATCTCACCTCGCATTTTCTTCAACCTATCAAACCTAACAGTTCTTTTTCACCCTCCATTTTTTTTTTTTTAAAAAAAAGAACTGTAATTTTTAAATTTAGGTTGTTGGAAAAGTTTGAGGCATTGGGTGTTGCTTTTCTTTTTTTTGATCGAAAGGAATGCTTCTTAATTAAGAATAATTTGGCATCACACCAAACAAAGGAGTACATAGAAAGATATTACATCATAAACTGGGGGCCTCGTCAAAAACCTTTGTTGTGTACAAAGGAAAAGAGTGCCCAATACTCCTGTAGTGAAACAAAAGCATTCAAAGAAACAAGTAAAATAGGCATATCATTTAGTCTGAAACCCGTCCTTATTCTCCACGGCAATTTCCTGCCCAAAAACCATCTTCTTGATACATAGCTGCCCTCATAGCCAAGGTATGTGCTACCCGGTTCGTCGACCGACAGTGATAATAAACAAACTTAATCTCCATGGCTTTGCATAGGTCCTTGATTTCCGCAATAAGCCCTGCGTGTGGATGCCATTCATTATATCGCATATTTATACACTGGCTAACTTCCACACTGTCAGTTGCTACCTCCGTTGGGAATAAACCTGTATGGAAACATGTTTTCAGACCCATCCAAAGACTCATTAATTATGTCACAAAGGCAGAACAATAAGGTGGCCCTGGTTCCATTACCGCCCAAATTAAGCCCGCCTCCGCATCCCTCAAGACCGCTTCAAGACCACTACTCCCAGTTTCATGGTTGGTAGCTCCATCTGAGTTTAGTTTAAGACCATTTTGTAGCGGGGGTTTCCATGAAGCTGGTTCGGCTGTTGGCTTACGTTCTGAATAAGCTGCTGCAACTTCATAGTCATGCTGAATAGATGGAGCTTTTTCTAGTAAATCCTCTGGTGTAGACGGAGTCTCTCTATGAAGAGTCTTATTTCTTTGATACCACAGGACCCAACTAATAAAAGCAAATGAATTAAACTGATTCAAGCATTGGGTGCTTTTCAATTTTTCTTATGTTTAGCTTCGGATTGAAGGTTTTTAATTTTCTGTTTTCTGAATTCGATTTGGTTCATGAAACAACAATAATGGGTTCGTTGCTTTCTTGACTCTTCCTTTTACCATTTGCATTAAAAAAAAGGAGTAAGATCTACACGTAGTTGCATATTTGATCACTGTAATTAAAATTTTAAAGATTCCAACATCATCAGCTTGAGATGAATCAACCCATCTACTCGTGTTGTAAATTGATCCAACACTTTCTAAAATTAAATTAACCCACCACTTTCAAGATAGTAGTGTGCCGTGCTATATGAGGTGATGTGGTATTGGGTTTAGTTTTCCACAAGGGTAATTTAGGTAAGAGTATGGAGTGAGCTAAGATATTTTCATAAATAATAAATAAATAAAATTGTGTATTTATAATGTGGTGAATTTAACGAAAAATGAAATATAAATAAAAATTTTCATAAGAAAAATAACTACTTTTGACATTTCATCAAGGATGAGTGAACAAGCTCCAATTCAACTTTCATGGTCTCAGTTGATTAGTTTGTGGACTATATAAAAAGTGAATTGGATGTGTTTGATTGAAGAAAGCAAGGGCAATGTCTCCTCGAAGAAGTTGCGTTGTTGTGCAGCAACAGGGGCCAAAGTGCAATGAAATTTTTATATTTATTGGTAAACTAGTGCAAATAAGTTTTGAGATTTTGGGTAGAGTGGATTTAATGAGACTTTTAATTTACATGTCTTTTACTCGAAAAATTTTATTTACACCTCAAAATTTGATGAATGTACCTTCTATGAATTCACCCCTTAAAATATCCTAATTCACCTTTATACCTACCTAAACTACCCTTTTGAATACACCCCACCCCCGTAATGACACACCCCGACCCAAAAAGTAGGGCCCGGGAGTGCGGCCATCACCCCCAAAGAGTGACGAAGCCTTAAACAAATAAAAATGACAAAGACGGAAGAAAAAGAATACAAATTAATATCAGAGCATCTACAGCGGAAGAGAAAGCAACACACTACAACTGCCCCAAGGGCGGAATACACAATTGTACAGCTAAACTCATAACCTGCCTGACAAAGACAACAAAGATCTCCTACCCTTCGTTGATGGAAGTAGAGCTATCGGCAGGTCTCAGTCGTCTCGGTGATGCACTTCAGAATCAAATCCTGAGGGGGTGCAAAAACAAGGGTGAGTTGACGGAAAAAGAAGTCAGTGAAAAACATTTAACAGATATGCCAGTAACCCCCTCTGTCAAAATCAGATAGTATAATAATATCATACCTCAATCCAGCCAATACGTACTGTAACTAACATCCGAGCAACCTATACACACAAAACATTCCCAACACTAAAACGTAATGTGGTCGAGGGTCATATCACCCGACCGAGATATACCTCTCATGAACGAGGGTCATATCACCCGTCCAAGATACAATGTGTGGTCGAGGGCCATATCACCCGACCGAGATATATCTCTCATGAACGAGGGTCATATCACCCGTTCAATCAATGCGTCCCTAATAGTACTAATCGCAAACAAACTATCTAGGAACAACCAAGCAACAATTACCAACCATAGTCACAACTACCAACAGCATAACCAATTTATAAGCATAAAAACATACGAATATAAATATACGAAAACAAAGCACACTCAAACACATTTAAAACCAAAACTGTCCACTCACAGTGACACCGGGCGATCGTCGTCATCCTCCTCTGCAGGCACGATTTGGTTATGCTGATTCCTCGAAATCTGATCACCTAACAATCCCAATAATCCAAAGTTAATAACCGAAACTTAACGAATAACCGAGAAACCCTACTTTTCCTTGTTTTGCTCAATCGGAGTATAACCGTATATCGGATGGCAAAACGAAGTTCGCCATTGGATCCGGAACGTCGTTTCCACTCAGAAAAGTGGTCGGTCAATAGTGGTCAACGCAGGTCAACGGCTGCTGACGTCAGCACCGGGCGTGCTGACGTGGCGATGACCTGGCTGCCACGTGGTGCCGACGTGGCGCGACACGTGGCGCTGATGTGGCACCACGCGGCACACGCGTGTCGTCCACGTGTCGCTGACGTCAGCACCGCCGCGCCGGCCGGATCTGGGGATTTTCCGGCCGGTTTCCCCAAAATCCTAAAACCTTCAATTCTCAACCAAATCCATCGAATTTTATGTCAAAACGCATCTACGGAATCCCAGGAATCCAAAAATCAAGGTTTCAAAGCTTACCACGCACTGTACTGGCCAGAATCACGTCGGAAAGCTCGCAGATTCTGTCGACGTGGTTGCCGGCGATTCCGACGGTTGCTGGCTCCGATCCTTGGTGCTCCGTGTTCGTGACGACGAGGTGAAGCTGATGCAGGTGGTCGCCGGCCCGATCCGTCGCCGGCGAAGAGTGTTCGGCGTTTTTTTCACTGTTCGTACCCGAGTTGCGAACTCGGGTTTCCCTTTTGGGAAACTCAGGGTTAAACCGGGTTTTAAAACAACCCCAAAATATCTTCCCCAAACCGGCCAATCAGAAGCTGCCACGTGGCACTTCACTACACCAAAATTCTGTTTTTCGTCCGTAACTTCTTCGATACAACTCGGAATTCGATTTCGTCTTCGTAGACGCGTTCGTAACGTCGAGCTCTTCGCATAGAGTCCACTATTGTCTATGTACATTTCCACTGTTGAAAAGTCAACCGTTTGACCCATGAGGGTAATTTGGTCATTTCACAAAATTTTGGGAAAATTTCTGAATGGGTCGTATCACGTAAACTCTCATACGCAATTTTTAATGCTTCTCCACCATATATTTTTCTCATCATGTAATTCAGATGCCAAAATATTTACATCCTTTAAATATGTACCCCTCTTGGCTTGACTTGCCATCTTGAAACAACTGCATCTTATTAGTTTATTGCATAAGATCAATTTTATCGCCAATTCAAAATGACCCAAATTCAATTGAAAACTCATCCAGCTGAATTGATTTATGTGAGAGTGATATTTCCAACCCATTTCAACTAAAAACCCCAATTCAACCAACGTGACTCTATACGTTAAAAAACTTTAGGGTTTACTTTCCTCAACAATGGATGATGAGTTGACGAATGAAATTTGAGGCGGATTCAGGGTGTAATCATAAATAAAAACTCATTTACAAATATATCGTTCTTATTAGTCATTTCAAATAAGGTTGAAATAATCTTTCAATATTAAGATTAAAATGCGGTACATTCATTAAATTTAGAATTTTCCTTTTTACCCTTTAATAATAATTTCACATTAGATTAAAATAATAATTTGATATTTAAATAACTGATGAATGCAGTGATAAAATTTATGAGTGTAGACAAAATTTTCATTTCCTCAATTCTAAAAGAGAGAGGCTGGCTAGTTTGATCAATGAGTCAAATTTGCATGACTCAGTTGTGTGGTCGGAATTTTCCCCCTGTCGCGGCCCTTCTAGATAATTGATTCAGAAGCTACTTAATTATATTAAACTTTGTTCAAACATGTGAGGTGACTTAATTTTTATCGTGCCTTATCTAAGCTTTTTGAAACTGCTAACCACCCATAGATTTCTGCTTCCACTTTGCTTTCCCGGGATGTGTTTTTTTTTTCTGCATGGAAAAAAAGGGCCACAACAGCTCTATGTAGGACTTTTCATTGGTAGGTATACGGTAAACCTAATAATAATAGCGTTCTTTTGACAATCTTTATGGTTTGAATTGAATTATCAAATAGAATCAACCCATAAAACTATGTAATTGTGCACAACAAGAAACTTCTTACAATTGAAGTCAATATAAAGCACATCTGACAGTGTTTGGGTAAAACTCGCTCCTTACAATTTGTTGATCTACTGAATCACAAAACATTCGATCTAAAAATCTGATTTGGAGTCACATACGCCACTTCTACAAGCACATATATGTAATTTTCTGATCATGTACAACTCCCTGTTTCCTTCCTCTCGTCATAGAAATTTGACATTTTCCATGTCCGTTTACTTTTGTCTACAACTTTCGGTAAAACTTTGAGTGCTTACTTTCTTGACCGCTATTATCGGATTCTGACAAAAGTACAGTACAATAGATGCATAAATTCAAAAAAGGTATACAGTAGTGTGAAAGTAATTTCCTTGTTTTTAGTAAGAAAAAACTTCATTAAAGTGAGGACATTAAAAAGAGTAGTCAAGAGAACAATCGAGTTCATACAGTCGGAGAGCATTTTTAGTCCGTAATAAAATTAAGGGTAAATTATAATTACGTAACCTGTAATTTGGGTCAAATTTCAAAATAATAAATGTATTTTTTTCTCTTTCATTTTAGTACCTTATACTTTCAAATCCTTGCAATTATATTTCACCGTTTGTCGAATCTTCAATTCTTGGCTTGTGAACGATGTAGAGCTCATATATTCATTCTTCCCTGTCATCTGTAGTCTACAGCGCGTGGTACAAGTATATCGAGTAGGTTCGAGTCATTGGAGAATGCGGCCTTTAGTAGTTTTGGCACCATGATTTTTGCTGCAGATACACAATCCATTACCCAAACATTAGTTAATCAAACCCACATAGTCCACATCATCTCTACACAGCCGAAAATTGACGATTCGACAAACGGTGGAACACAATTGCAAGGATTTGAAAGTACATGGTATTAAAATGCAAGAAAAAAAGGTACAAATATCATTTTAAAATTTGAACCAAACTACATGATACGTAATTGTAATTTGCCGTAAAATTAATATTTCATCAAATGGTTATATTATTAGTAGAATGGCCAAAAAAAGGCATACAATCCTTCTTTTTTCTAGGCTTTTGCCTCCTTGTGAACCAAAAAAAGGTATACTGTCTGCACAAATTAGTGACCTAGCGGCTAAAAAAGTGGTGTCCGTGTGACAGAGGTGTAAAGATGATAAAGAGAAAAGCCAGAAGAAACACATAAAACCAAAAGTGACAATATTGCTTAAAATTGTGTGAACCCTTCATTATCATTGATTCCATGAAAAAATTTGTGTACAAAATTGGGCATCAACCTTAATAAATAAATACTATGAAAAATCTAATGAGATTTGGTGTGGACATGCCCAATGTGTTATCCGTTGAAGCAAGATCATGCACCATGCACCAGTAGCTTTGGGTGTCGCATAAACCTAATCAATGTACGAAACACACCCGAATGCATAGCAAAGTCATGTAATCTTTGATGTAATTCCAATGGTCTTTTTTAATAAAGAATTTCCATATCAAAAAAAAAAGTCACAATCCATATAGGTGGTCCAGGTCACTCGTCCTCATTTATTTGGTTATACATAATCTGAAACGTTCGATTTATTATTTTTAAAAAAAATTAATCAACTTGTAGATTATTTGGTTGTCTGAATATGTAAAATATCTTAACATTACAAAATTGGTCCAATAAATCAAAGAAAACAGTGACGCACCTTGGAAAAAGATCTCTCCTGCCGGGAACCTCTAGTTTAACTACAAATGTTTGTTTCACGGTCCAATGACAAAAAGTTTGAACCTTGGTCAGCCTTGGCCAACTTATTCTAAAAATTCCACCACCTTAAAGTTAAATTGAAGTTAAAACAGAGAATTACTCTGTACACTTTAGGCCTATAAATATCACCTCAAGTTTTCCCAATTCCTTCACAACAACTCAGCACCTTCTCGTCTATAACATACACAAAACTAAATAGTACCTTTTTAATTCTCTGATCTGTCCCCGATGGCACCAACAGTGAACTCAACCAATGCTGATGAGCCCAAAGTAGCAAGCATCAAGACAGTAGCTGCCTCAGCTGCTCTCACTTCTGTGCCTTCAGAGTACACATATACCAAAGACCCCAATGAACAAGGCGATGCAAACGCCCCGGAACACTCTATTCCCATCATCGATTTCGCTCTTCTCACCTCAGGAAACGCTGATGACCGCGCCAAAGTCATCCAAGAGATAGGCCGAGCTTGCCAGGAGTGGGGCTTCTTTCAGGTATATGAATTCTATTTTGTCAACATTGAATGAAACAGTTATTACTACCATTTTGCACTGCAAAATTTTAAATGCGCCATAACTCAACATTTATACGTATGGGTTGATGTTGGGTTTTATTAGGTGATCAATCATGGTGTACCATTGAGCCTGATGACATCAATGATCGACGCGTGTCAAAGATTTTTCGATCTCCCTGAGGAAGAGAAGAAGGAGTTCCAAACAAGGAACTTGTTGGACCCAATCAAGTGCGGCACCAGCTTCAATGTTGCAATAGACAAAGTTCGTTTATGGAGGGATTTCCTCAAGGTCATAGCACATCCCGAGTTCAACTCTCTCTACAAGCCAGCTGGATACAGCGAGGTTTCGTTGGAGTTCAGCAAACAGACCCGAGCAGTGGCAACAGAAATATTGAGTGGAATATCAGAGAGCTTGGGCTTGGAGCCCCAGTACATAGCGAAAGCCATGAACTGGGACCGCGGCCTACAAATCCTGGCCGCTAACTACTACCCGGCTTGCCCACAGCCCGACCAGGCAATCGGTATCCCACCACATACCGATCATGGGCTGGTGACCCTTCTCATCCAGAATGAGATGGGTGGGCTTGAAGTCAAGCACAATGACCAGTGGGTCTTAGTGAATGCTACCCCCGGCGCTTTTGTTGTCAACATTGGTGACCAAATGCAGGTACCGAATTAGAAAGCATCTTATTTTGATATAACCATAGCTACCAATCTTCTTTATAACTTTTATTAATGGTTGAAACCCTTAATTAATTGTTTGGTGCTGATTGTTTATGATTAATTAATTTGTGGCAGATTCTGACGAACGAAAAGTACAAGAGCGTATGGCATCGGGCAGTCGTGAACAACAAAGCGACGAGGATATCGATCGCGGTACCACACGGACCGTCACTAGAGACCCCGGTTCTGCCGATCCCAGAGTTGCTAGAAAGGGAGGGCCAAACGGCCAAGTACATTGGAATGTCATATGAGAAGTTCATGGAGCTTCAAGCGAGCCCGGCCGGCTACATGATGCCTTGCTTGGATCACCTCCGGGTCAAGGACAACTAAATTGATCATAGTACGTGTCACCTGTTTCTCTCAATACCATAATAATATAAGGCTCCTGTAGGAGCGGTGATGCTCTTCAGGTGCAGCTGAGTTGTTGTATGCAAAGCTACTAGTCGTGTACTGATTTGATTCGAATCGTACATATATTGTATTAATTTCTCTTAGCCTAAATCCTTTCTGTTGTTTTAATTCTGGGAGATTCTCATCAATGTCGGATATGCATTTGTAACACAGTTCGGTTCCAAAAGAGACCAATTGATTGGCCATATTTTGACCGGGATTCACTAATAGAAAAGTGCCACGACTGCCTTTCCCGTAGTTATTTGGATAAAAATGCCAATGGCAGTGGCAAATTATTCGAAAACACCACTGTGCCGCTGTGGCCTCGGTATTTGTCCTTTCTATCCTGCGTTTTGAACCAATTTTTAATAGTTTATGTTGAAAATGGAATGATCTTTTTAATTTAAAAAAGAAAGAAATTAACAAATGAACCAGAGTCAACTAAGCTATTATAAGGGTTGGCCATTAGCCACAAAACATCATATAATGGTTAGTAGGTGGTGTTGTTTATTTATTGAGTCCGATTTTGCTCACCTCTCTTTAACCGTGGTGAAATTTTACCTTCCTTTACAATTTTGCCATGTGTTCAAAAATTTAGCTCATGGTTAAGCTTTTAATTACTTATTTTTTAATGAGAGAAACATTACGTAGTGAAGTAACATACAAACTTTCCTTTTGTTATCAAATTTTATCTCCTAATTAACTGTCAATGTCATATTTTATCTTCATCTCATTGAAAAGATGCACCATTGGTTTAGGAACTAAAGTAGTCATCATCTTTGCATCATCTTTTTCATCCGCTGGATGAACAACTGCAGAAGTCATCATTTTTATTTTGTTTGTTCAAGATTTCTCTTTTTATTTTGATCTTCCAAATTCCACTTATAAAATATAGATATTTAACTTGTTTTCAAATGAAGATCAGGGAACCAAGAAGATCGAATAATATTGTTATGGAGATGATCAACAAGGGGAGGATCCATTTCATTATTTTTGAAAGAACTTTTTCTGAAATTTTAAAAGATATGAATTACAAGATGATTGAATACCCTAAAATATAAATGATATCAAATGAAAAGGGTATGTTTAGATTTTGATTGATTAATTTTATTATTTTCTTAACAAAAATCATTATATGTAAATTGTTTAACCTTAGGTTAGGTTTTGAATACATGACACAATTATAAAGGAGAGGTAATGTTTCACCAAAGTTAACGGGAGGTGAGCAAATTCGGACTTTTTAAATTTGACCACGACATCCATCCGTGGCCACCTATGAAGCACCGAAACTCGAGTACCTAGCGTTTCGAGTTTCAGAAATGTTCCGGAAACGTTTCAGGACCGAAACACGGCCAAAACTTCTCTAAGCACGTATATGAGAATAAACATTACGGAAACAATCTGAAACTCCATGTGAAGAAAAATTTTGGCAAAAAAATTTTAGATTATTAATTAATTTCATACCTTAGCATTCACATTCCGTTCAAATTTGAACTTTAACTTGTAGTATTTCAATTGAATTTTAATTTTTTCTATGCTATGGAAGTTCAGAATACTGATTTATATAAATTTAAGTGTTTTTTAATTAAGGGCTAATATCTTAAGGGTCCAAAATAAAACTCTAAATATCTAAAAAAGACATAAAAGATATTAAATATCTACATAGTCCAAAACCAATTTAAAATTGATGTCAGCTCAGCAAAAGTAACTAACTCACATTTACCAATGTCATCTTTCTCTCTCATCTTTCTTATTTTTTCAATTTTTTTGTTTCACTAAATTGATAATAACTTTTGATATAGAAGTCATAATGAAAATTCGTTTTCACCAATGAATTTGTAGAAGTGAGATCTTCATTTTAAGATCCATATTGAATATGCTTCTTAAGTTTTGAATGCTGAGACAATCAAGTGTCTCTCAAGAGATAGTCAAGTGTCTTTGCAGAGACAATCAAGTGTCTTTGCAAAGACATTAAAGTGTCTCTACAGTGACAGTCATGTGTTTCTAAAGAGACAATCACGAGTCTCTGCAGAGACAGTCATGTGTCTCTACAGACAAAATCATAGTCAAGTGTCTTTGCAGAGACAATTAAGTGTCTCTACAGAGACAGTCAAGTGTCTCTATAGAGACAGTAATCTGTCCCTGCAGAGATAGTCGTGTGTCAAGTGTCTCTGCAAAGACACATGATTGTCTCTGCATTCAAAACTTACGAAATATTTTCTATGAAAAACATGTTCAATATGGATCTTAAAATGTAGATCTCACTTATACGAATTTATCGGCGAAAACGAATATTCATTACGACTTCTATATCAAAAGTTATGATTAATTTAGAGAAACAAAATAATGGAAAATAGGAGATAGAGAAAGAGAAATGAGTTGTTATCACGTTTGTTTTAACTAAATCAAAGCTGACCACTAAAATTCCGACACATTGACAATTTGGACAATTTGGATATTATAATAAAGTATTTTACTTTTTAGATATTAAGACTCTAATCTAATACTTTTTAGATATTTTTTCTTTAATTAATTAACATTTCCATAACGTTTTGTATCGATCTTTTTTGAGATTTGAAGAATTGCCGTTTCGTATTGTATCGTTTCGCCGTTCCCGTTTCTGTTTCTGTGCTTCATAGGTGGCCACCATTCACCTTGGGTCCTACCAGACTATTATCTGATGCTTTGTGGCTAATATGTGACCAATCCCTACAGACCACTGACGTTTGTGGTGTTTGAAGGTCCGTGGTATACTCAGTTTCTATCAGTGATTTTGTGAATCACTTCCCTTGCCATCAATTCCATCCATACTAGCACCAGATTCATAGTCAAATGCTTTCTTTCTTCTCTTCGTACGTGGTTCCTGCATCAAGGCAAGACACTCGTTGTAACAAACTTTTCTAGTTCATTTTGTATTCATTTTGAGAGAAGCGACAAACAAGTGATATTAAAAAGGAATTGTGTCCATACTCAGCGCCCATGATGATGCACTGAATCCCCCTTTTCTTGGTAATAACATCCCATACCAACCACCAGAGATCTGAGGCTGAAGCAAGCAACACGTGTTGTGTGTAGATAGCAGTGACTCCACTTGCAGGAACCTTCCAAAAGAAATTCCGTGCAGTTCTCAAACCAAGATGAGTTAATACCAGAAAGTAGGGGTGGGAAAACCCGGCCCAAAACCCGGAGCCCGGCCCGACCCGACCCGAAAATTTAATGGCCGGTCTCATTTTTAGAAGCCGCCCGAATGGAAAAGGCCCCCGTAGAAATCGGGCTCAAATACGGGCTGAATTTTTCAAAGCCCGCCCCGGCCCGAAAAAGCCCGAATATATATATTTTTATTAAATAATAATTTTTATTACATATGTTGTATGTTTATTGGACAAAAAATTCGGGTACATCACCCAAAAATAAAACAACTACACCATATACATCCCCAAAAAACCCTAAAACACTTTCTTTTTCTTAATTTTTCATCTTCGGCGGAAGATATGAATGAAACTTTGGTGATTAGTGTGCTGATACCTTGATTTGATTTCAATTCCAAGGGTTTTACCATGGTGATTATCTTGGTATTGATTTGAATTTGGTGTTATGTATTGTTTTAAATGGTGTTTTGTACTAATTTGGGGAATTCGATATTAATTTTGTGTGGAAATATGGTTTTTTTTTTTAATTGGAAAATTGATCGGGCTTAGCCCGGCCCGGCCCGAGCCCGGCCCGAACCCGAGGGTATAAAAACCTGACCCGGCCCGCTTACATCGGGCCCTCGAACGGTCCCAAAAATCTAGAGCCCGATCGCTAACGGGCTTTTTTCGGTCCTAGCCAAAACCCGGACCGGCCCGGCCCGATCCCACCCCTACCAGAAAGCGCGTTGTGCAAACGCAAAGATTCTTGATGACCACTTATGCATGTTGCGATAACCATAGTGTTACTTATATGGCTGCCAATTCTGTCTTTCATGTTCGAAACATTGACATTGAGCTTAATTATCATTTTGTTCGTGAAAAGGTTATATTCGGGAGTCATCGCGTTTGTTTCATCCCCTTCTTTGATCAACCTACAGATGTCCTCACCGAGCCGCTCCACAAGTTGTGTCACGCTGCTCTTTGTTCCAAACTTGTCCAGCGAAGACCATCCTGGTTGCGGGAGGAGTTAGCAATATCTTATCGCTTCCACAAATATTTCCGTAATCTCCTTAATGTTCTAGAGTTGGTATACTTAAGGAATGCATCGAATATGGCTTGGTGTGCACTCCAAGTATCACAAATGGTAATTGAATACTGTAAATCTGTGTTCTATAAATAATTGAATACTGTAAATCTGTGTTCTATAAATCTTGTACCAGTGGGAATAAAATAAACCAAGGAAACAGTATCCACACAAGCACAATAACCAAATACACAAAAAAATTTAGACGTTCGGTATGTGAACATGATATCTTTTTGGTAGGAAAGAAAATAATCAACATTCACGTTGGAGCTGGTTGTTGATCCTATAGAACAAATTAATCCGCCTGTATATTACAATTCTTGTCATGTACAAGGCAAGAATCAGAAGAGCTAGCTTCCGATTGCAGCAAAGAGCTACTCATTGATCAAGGGTATCAACTTCAGGTAAATAGGTCATCTGATTAATTAAGATTTTCAAATTCAGTAGGTGCCATTCAGTAGTATATGCTATTAAAATTAGGAAGAAGACAACAAGTCTTAAATAAATATAAATGTTGATAAGAGTGATGGGAGAGAGGATGTCTGCTCCGAAAAAGTTGGAGCGCTCTGCTAGGGTATTTCCTTAGCCGCCGCTCCAAGAGTCATCCAAGAAATTGTAGTGCGCATTCCGACACCATCCTCGCCCCTCTCCAAGCTTGCCACAATGTATCGGCAGAATAGTTTTCCAACGCTGTTCCCGACTGACGCAACGAAACTAACAGATAAAAGGGCTCGCAAGCACTAGACCCTTGAACATCCTGGAATCCACCAAGAAAAGAGACAAAGCTCTGAAAATTTGATTAAAAATATGAATGTCGACTACCACTCTCAAAGTTTGTTTAAATAGGCTTCGGTATAAAAGGAAACAAATAGTTAAACTAGAGTCCAAAACACCCTAGGACAAATAAAGATGTAAAACAAGTAAAAAAATCAATTAGATGCCTTTGTGGACACGACATCTCTCCTCATCCCAAACGTTTCCTGGAGCCCTTGGTTTGCTTGTCGAGTTGCTTCCTAAACTCTTAAACACATCGTTCCACGTCAGTCTTCTCCACTTCCAAATAACTTGACCCCGAGTTATAACCGGGATGAAGAGGCCCATCATCAGCATGGTATTTAAACAAGTCAGCAACATTATATGTGCAAGAGATCCCCATTTCATACGAACCCAAAATATCCAGTAAAACCAACGCTTGTCCTCTTTAGAAGCGAGAAATCTTCGAGTGCTCGAATTCCCGATTCTCAATTCGATTCTCTTAATTATCCGTTGCCCTTTTCTCTTCACCTTCCTATTCAATATTTTACTCGTGCCTCGTCCCACATCAGTCTCCTCTTCTTTAACGGAACTCGACCTCGAGTTCTTCTTGAATTGAACTGAGATATAATTTTGTATCTTTGAACCCTCAAATCCATGGTACTTGGAATGAATGATCATGGGACTTGAATAATCATGAGTACATTCGATCAGCGCGGGCTCAACTACTTTCTTTGACTCATTAGTCGACTCTGCTAAATTCACCAAAGAATAAGTAGAATCAACAATATAGCCCAATGATGCTTTATTACCGTGAATATCTTGAAGCTCACGTTCCACCATGAATGAATCTGAATCCTCTCTCATGTTTGACATTAAGATCGACCACAATTTCGAGTGAGCATCTTGGAAGTCGTACTCCACCACAACATGTGGGGCATGTACATCTTTTGTTTCTTTTCCACCTATTATGCTTTCAACGATATGTCTTTCCTTTTGGTTGTCATTCACCATGGCTTTCTTAGATCCACAGTTCTGGTGTTCATATATCCTTTGGTTGACAAGGTCGGCCACTCTCCAGGAAATTTGCCAAGTAAAATTGTCAACAACACCCAAAAGAGCAGTTTCTTTTGTATCCTCTCCCCTTTCCAAAGCTTCCTCCTTCTTCTTGTCATCATCACCCATAATGGAATGTATGTCTAACGTCCCTTTTCCGTCCGTCTGTACAACATCTCCGATAATTGTATTTAATTCTTTTTTCCTTTGTCGTTGGTGGTTTTGCCAAGTCAACCCTTTGGGCTACATCTATATCAACCACAACATCTTCAAATTGTACAAAAGTTTGGGCTTCATATTCACTTACCCGTTGGTTGACTTCACTTTCAATATCCTTCTCCACCATAATATGTGCAACATGCTCAATGTCTTCAATCATACTAGCACATGCAGGTGTCTCTTCGATATTTTCCTCCATCTTCTGTTGGCACAAAGGACTATCAAGTAACTTAGCATCTTGCAACTTTCTATGTTCCTCTATGAATTTTTCTTTACCCGTTCTTGATAAATACAGCTCATATTCAAAAGGAAAGAATTGTCTTACGATAAGTCTTTTCATTGTATGCCAAGTATTGATAGGAGTCTTGCCTTGTTGTCTTCTAGAATTTTTCATTTGATCCCACCAAAGAAAGACATCACCCTTCAAACGGAAAACAGCAATCTCCATCATATTTTCTTTTGGAATGTGTTTGATTGCAAATAATTGCTCAATATCCTCGATCCATTGGAGAAATCCTTCAATGCACGAACAATCTTCAAAATAAGGAATGTCTCCAATATGAAATTGATAACGCTCCCCTCTTCTCCTTCCGGATTGGAGGTTTGCGCGCACGGCAACACGTCGCTTCCTTCCTTCCCTTCCGGTATGGAAGTTTGCTAATGATTGTCGTAGATCCACCATGAAGTTTTCCATAGAGCTCCTCATGGAGGCCAGTTCGCGATCAACGTCAACGAAACTGGTGACGTTAATATCCCCTCCGTTGTTGGCCATCAACCTGCTCTGATGCCAATTGATGCAGTGGAACTAACAGATAAAAGGGCTCGCAAGCACTAGACCCTTGAACATCCTGGAATCCACCAAGAAAAGAGACAAGGCTCTGAAAATTTGATTAAAAATATGAATGTCGGCTACCACTCTCAAAGTTTGTTTAAATAGGCTTAGGTATAAAACCCTACGCCAACAAGTAATCTAAAAGGAAACAAATAGTTAAATTAGAGTCCAAAACACCCTAGGACAAATAAAGATGTAAAACAAGTAAAAAAGCAATTAGATGCCTTTGTGGACACGACATCTCTCCTCATCCCAAACGTTTCCTGAAGCCCTTGGTTTGCTTGTCGAGTTACATCCTAAACTCTTCAACACATCGTTCCACGTCACCGACCGTCCGGCTCCATCGAAACCCTGATCAACCGCCTCCAGCCGCCGGTCCCCATGGTTCTCGTTGAATATTGGCTGGCTCGACTTGATACCGATCCTCCAATCCGGGTGCTGAGGTGTAATCTGTTTTTACTGATTTTACACATGGAGCTCACATGCTTCTAGAAGTTTGTGTGTGTAGCCTTGCTATTGGTTGGTCAATTAGGTGAGATCCAATGGCATTGGTAGTGGTTAGGTACAATCGGATGGTTATATTTCCAAGTTGTAAAAATGCCAAGAATGTGTGGCTGTGAGAGAGTGAGATTATTATAGGAATCTCCATAGTACTCACGTTGTGTGTGTGATGAGTTGAAAACAGTGTTCGGACTGAATATCATACTTCTATTCTTCTCTCATGGAGGTGATATATACTGAGTGATTACAATCCTATTACAAGGAATTCTACTACGGAAAGAAAACCTAATAGTAATTACATACTATATTTAACACTCCCCCTCAAGTTGGTACATAGATGGTGAACATGCCCAACTTGTCTACGAATTTTGAAAACAAAGTATACGATATCACCTTAGTTAGGAGATCCGCCAGCGATCTTCAAACGTCAACATCTCAATGATCTTTTCATCCAATTTCTCCTTGATGAAGAATCTATCAACTTCTACATGCTTTGTCCGGCCATGTTGAACTAGATTAGCAACAATCTCACAAGCTGCTTTACTATCACAAAAAAACTTAATCGGTTCCACTGGTTCAAAGCCTAAATCCCGTAGTAAGAACTTAAGCCAAAGTACCTCCATAATTCCCAAAGCAACTCCACGATACTCGGCTTCAGCACTTGACTGAGCAACTACATTTTGTTTCCTACTTCGCCATGAAACAAGATTTCCTCCCACAAACATAAAATATCCAGAAGTAGAATGCCTATCATCAAGGGCTCCTGCCCAATCTGCATCTGTATGGGCTTCGACTTTAAGATGACCATTCTTCTTAAACAACACTCCTTTCCTAGGGGCCGATTTCAAATACCTCAGGATCCTCATCACTATATCCATATGCTGCTTCCCAGGAGCATGCATAAACTGACTAACAACACTCAAGGCATAAGCTAGATCTGGCCTTGTATGTGCTAGATACATTAATCTCCCAACTAACCTCTGATACCGCACTTTATCACACGGGACTTGATCTGGATCAACTCTTAACTTCAACCCTTCCTCCAAAGGCATATCAATCGGCTCACAAGCTGACATCCCAGTTTCATGCAACAAATTAATAGCATATTTCTTTTGTGACAAGAAAATACCTTCTTTCGAACGAGTAACCTCAATTCCCAGAAAATACCTCAAAGGACCAAGGTCCTTCATCTCAAACTCACACGACAAGTACTCTTATAAGGCCTTCCTTTCTTCGGGATCATCACCAGTCACAACTATATCATCCACATACACAATAAGTGCAGTAATTTTACCTTGTCGTTTCTTAAAAAACAATGTGTGATCAGAGTTACTCTGACTATATCCAAATGCTCTCATAGACTTCGGAAATCTTCCAAACCAAGCCCTAGGTGACTGCTTGAGTCCATATAGAGCCTTCTTCAACCTACACACCTTATTTAGATGTTCAGCGGGCAGGTTACTTCCAGGAGGGAGGTCCATGTACACTTCTTCAGTTAACTCACCATGTAGAAATGCATTCTTCACATCAAACTATTGTAGGGGCCAATCTAAATTGGCAGCCAAAGACAATAGTACTCGCACAGTTCCAAACTTCGCTACAGGTGCAAATGTCTCATCATAATCAATCCCATAAGTTTGTGTATAACCTTTCACTACCAATCTTGCCTTGTACCTTTCAATAGATCCATCAGACGTGTGCTTCACTGTATAGACCCATTTGCATCCTACCGGTGCAGGTAGCTCAACAATCTCCCATGTCTCATTCTTCTTTAGAGACTTCATCTCTTCATCCATCGCTGCTTTCCACATTGGGGCAGCAAAGGCTTCCTGTATATTGTTTGGAATGGATACAGAAGATAATTGATTCACAAAGGACTTACTTGATTGAGACAACCTATGAGTAGACACATAATTACTCATAGAGTATTTTACGTTACTCTTCAAATCAGGCTCATACATCTTCGTGGGAATGCCTCTAGTGGTTTGGTCTGGGAGCACTCTTCTATGCAGGTTGGCAATGAGGGGGGTATTTTAAAACTAATTCCTTTTTGTTTAACAAACAGCACAAACAATGATCACACAGATGACCAGTCACAGTGTGATGAACTTTACGGATTAACTGGATTAAGTTCGTAATAGATATTACTTGTGGATGCTTGTGATTTGATCAACAACACTCAGATGCAATGCCAACTTAGGTCCTCAACGAAATCAGTGAGTTTGATATTCGTGAGCTATCCACAACTACAACTATATCAAACCAGCGTTTCTAATGCAGCAGTTAAGATGACCAGTCAGGCAGAATTATCCAGTTTGCATGTTAAGTGATTTGGTGCAAAATTAAATCCAATTTTAATTAAGCCGAATGTTTAACAATACACAAAGATGGACACAGAGTTTTGGTACGCGGAAAAATCCACAAAGGGATAAAAAACCGGGGGTCTATCAGAAGACCGGCCTTCCACTATGAAATGGCAAAAGATGCCCAGTACAAGGTTCAGACCAAGCTCAATATCTAGTTACCTAACTTAGATGCAGCAGTCCTTCGTGCGGCTTCTTATCAATCACTTCACTTCCAGCGGATCCTTGCTTTACAAGGACATACACAAGTATTCCTCTAACGTGGCACCGAAAATGTATGCTGTGATGATTTATGACCAGTCACAGATTTATTTCCAGAAAGTAGTAAACTTGTAGGAAATAAAACGGTGGCTGTGTTTGATGCTTGCAGCTACAAACTGGGCAGCAAACCAACTCAGGTCAAGAGACCTCTAATACTCAACTAAGTCTATTAACATGCATGAACATGGAAGACTCTAGTTGCACACACCTAATCCGACTCAAGTATATGAACTTTTTAAAACAAGCCGAATCTAGAAAGATAAAACCTTCTTCCAAAGATAGCTAGAATGTTTTCAATGAAACTTACTTGGAAAACTAAGGTTTTAACAACTCATACAATCCTCATAATTCATATGGTGTTTCTATGTAAGTGAACTAAAAGCACTCAAGAAAACACGATGAAACTGGAGAGGAAGGTATGCTCAAAGGTGAGAGTTTTTCAAAGATTTTTGTGAAATGAAACTTGAAAACCCTAGCCGATATTGAAGTTGAAGTTGTGCTTATATAGGCACAACAAGATAAGAAACAAGCGGCCAAGATTTAAACCTTAAATCTCACTTTTAACAAAACCTAGGCAGATCCGAGTGAGTGGGGTGTAGTTGACTACCTGTTGGATAATAACTTGGGCTGTTTAATCAACTGTCAGAAAAAGCAGTCAACTTCACGTGCAGGAAATAGATGACTAGTCATAGAAAAACTGAAGTCCTTATTCTTATAAGAACAAGTACAAAACCTTAAAGTGTTTTGGAAACGTTTGGACTAGAAAACATAAAGACCAGTTTTGACACAAAATATTAATGCAAATGAACACTAAATGTGAATGCATCTTCAATCATCATCTATCTTCAAAACTTCCAAGGTTCTTCAAATTTCCTAAAATCTAGAAACAAAACCTATAGGCTAATTGAGCTTGTTACATTCTTTACAATGTTTTTGTGACAAGGATAGCCAATCATAAAATAACCTACATTCTAGGAACACTCATTTCTAGCTATTCAGGTTGCTGTAGTATCAGATCATTTGGGTGACTAGTCATCAGTTCTTCATTTGAGTTCACAGTTAATGACCAGTCACTACTTCGTTAGTCGAATGGTCAGTCATCAATTCCTCATTTAGATTATCAGCCACCAATTCCTCATCTGCGTGACCAGTATCTTCCTCATCTACGTTACCAGCCACCAACTCTTCGTTTGAGTGACCAGCCATAAGCTCTTCATAATCCATCGTTTGAATATTTCTTTTGTGCTCCTTCTGAAGGTCAAACGAGGGGGGATAAAACATCTCATTCTCATGAAAAACTACATCCATAGTCACATACATCTTCTGAGTGGAGGGATGATAGCATCTATATCCCTTCTGATTTGAACCGTAACCAAGGAACACGCACTTGAGGGCCCTTGGCTCCAATTTACTCCGCTGATGTTGGTGTAGGTGAACAAACGCTACACATCCAAACACACGTGGTGGCAAATTGGTGACAGCAGGGGCTTGTACAGCTTCGGCCAAAACCTGATGAGGTGTCCTGAAGTTCAAGGTGCTCGAGGGAACACGATTGATTAAATAAACCGCAGAAGACAAGGCTTCTCCCCAATAGTGTAATGCCATGTGCCTTCCCTGTCCCACATGCACCCATTGCACCACACTGACGAAGCGGCATAGCTCTAACGAGACTAAACACAGGAGTTCAAGAATGACACTGAACGCTAGAATCAACAGGAAATCGGAGACCTAAAGCTCTGATACCAACTGACACACCCCGCCCCAGAAAGTGGGGCCTGGGAGGTGCGGCCGTCACCCCCAAAGAGTGACGAAGCCATTAAGCTCAAAAGAAATAACAAAAGACAAAACAACAGGAGGTAAAGCGACAACTCAACTGTATACATAATATCAGAGCTTCTACACAGCAGAAATGAAGAGTTTACACAAGTCTGAAAAACACAAAAGACAAAGAGAGTCTCACTCTTTGTAACACGAAATAGAGCTACAGTGGACTTTGCCGCTCGTCTCGGTGGTGCCCAACAGTATTAGAACCTGTGGGGGCGCAAACCAAAGGATGAGTGGACAGGGAAAATAAAGATCAGTGAAAAACATTTACAAATCAATATAATAACCCCCATAGTTTGAAGACAAGTAGTAAAAGCCTTTACTATAACTATCATGCAGCAATAGTACAGTAAGGTATCACAATAGGCATACCTGTGCATTTTCACAATATAAACCTACGACCGTGATCTATTCCGACCTGGGGAATTTAACCACCAGTGACGGTGTGTAGGGCAAGGGGAATTCAACCACCATGCCCGGATGTCAGGACAAGGGGAATTTAACCACCAATGCCCAGACATCGTATGCTTAGAACCCACTGGGAATTTAACCCACTGGATTCTCAGGTGTGCCATTATCTGTACTAATCATTAATCACAATATGCATAAAATCCAGCAGAAACCATTCTTAATCATATATATATAAGCGAATATATATATAAATCATATCATGCTCAAAACACTTTTAAAATCAAACCCATCCACTCACAGTGATACCGGGCGGTCCTCTTCATCCTCGTCTGCATGCTCGGTCCAATTATGCTATTCCCATGGAATTCGTTCAGCCTGAATGTCCCAACAACCACAATCAATAACCACAACCGAACTTAAATCGTAAAAATCCTAATTCCCCATGTTTTGCTCAATTGGGGTTTAACTGTATCTCAGATGGCAAAACGGACTTCGCCATTGGATCCGGAACGTCGAAAACCTTTAAAATGGTCACCGGTCAAACTTGGTCAACGTCGGTCAACGATCGGTCAACGGCGTTGACTGGCGGTCAACGGTCGACTGACGTCAACACTCCGGTGCTGACGTGTTGCTGACTCGGCAGACGCGTGGCATCCACGTGGCGCTGACCTGGCTTCCACATGTTGCTTACGTGGCGCTGACTGTGCGCTGACTCATCAACCTCGTGGCACGCCGGTGCTGAAGTCAGCGCCGCCGCGCCGACGCCGGTGCCTCCGTGAACTCGCCGGTTTCTGCAGATTTTCCGGCCGAAACTCCAATAGTTCAATCTCAATCAATTCTTCACCAAATTCAATGAATTTTATGTCTAAAATTATCTACACAATCCCAGGAATCCAAATCTGCCACTTTTGAAACTCACAGTCGCCGGAATTGGCTGGAAAAAGCCCCGAAAGGCGGCGGATTCCGGCGACTTCCAATTTACTCAAATCTCAACCAATTTCGATGCATGTTAACCCAAAATCCATCTACACAACTCCAGCAATCTATTAGAATAGCTTTCGAAGCTTACCTCGGTCGGAATCGGCCGGAAAACACGCCGGAAGTTCCAGTTTTCTATTGGGCTCGTCGGGGTCGATTTTGACGTAGATTGAAGATGCCGCAAGGTGTTCCAAGCTCGCCACGACGCAAGGAAACAGATTCCGGGCTTCCTTTCCCCAATTGATGATCGTCGTGAGATCGATGACGTTGAAGCTTCACCGCGTCGACTTGCTGTGTGTGTTTGTCGGCGACTATCCACGCCGATTCTGAGGCTGCAACTTCGGGGATGAGTCGCCGAGGACGAGACGAGCACGGTGCAGGTGGTCGGCGGTGGTGACTCGACGGTGAGGTGAGTTGACTCGCTTTTGGACGAGTTCGAATGTGTGCGCATTGTTTTCTCTCTGATTTCCTCGTTAACTCCGGTTCAACATAGTTAATAAAATCCCAATTGCTGTCAAACATTTGATTACCACACATGGACCAATCCCTGCACGACACATGTCACTTGTCCCCACTCTTTAATCCCATTTTCTGTTCGCAACAGCTTCACTGTAACTCGAAATCAAAATCCGGCTTCGCGGACGCGATCGAATCACCGAGACCTTAGCATGAAGTCCAATATTGAGTATGAAATTCCTAAAGGATCAAAAGTCAACCGTTTGACCATGAGGGCATTTTGGTCATTTTACAATTTTTGGGAAAAATTCCGGAACAGGTCGTATCAGTCTAACACGTTCAAAACCCCTCTTCATAGGCCTAGCAGTTAAGCCCACTCATGTTTTCAATGCATAATAACAGCTTGCAACGTTAGCATTATAATCTGGAATCCCATTCATGAACATACTCTCTTCACATATCAACTTCTCAATTTCAAATGTGAGATAGATATTACTACCTATTGTTCAGCTGTCACTAAAATGACTAAACAAAAGCATTTTGTACCAGTCAATATTCATTTTTACTTTTCTTCTATTATACAATTTCAGAGCCTTTTTTCTCTGCCTTCTCATCTATTGATTACAATGAGCTTCCCAATTGTAACCCCTTCATTTTTTACCCTGCAGGGAGATGCGATTCAAGGTATAGTCCATCAGATCGACTATGAACAAGTTGTTAACAAAATTGGGGTCGGGTCTGTTTATGAAATCACAAACTGCTATACAAAACCAAGCAAAACAGATTACTGACCCGTGCCCCATACTGCCTCAATAATATTCAACAGAAAAACAAAGTTCAAGAAGCTATCAGGCATTCATCTAGAAATCCCCATCAACCGTTTTTATCTCTCTGAGTACAACACTCTTGCTTCCAGAAAAAACATCACTGCAACCCTCACTGGTAGCAATGCATATATATATATATATATATATATATATATATATATATATATATATATATATATATATCCTTCTCTATAACCAGTTTTCACATTAAATAATAAAAAACATTTTAAACCTCATTTCTACTTTGAGCTTTTACACTAAAATTATTATCCAATATTGTCAAATTACCAGATTTTGTTGGCCACATAACGGGATTACAAGACATCACACTCAGCAGCGGAAGAATTGAAACAAAGTGTGACACCTACATAACAAATCTCAGGTACATATATTAAAAAAGTTTCTTTATCATTCTTATGCCGCTGTATATTCAAAGTGGTAAAATCTTTTTATTATCTTTGTTACTATAGCAAGGAAAAGGAAGAAGTTAGAGTGACACTTTGGGGCACTACTGCAAAAGATTTCAATCCAAGTGCTGTTCGTTAATTACCACCACCCACATATGCTGTGTTTACAAGCTTAAAAGTTGGAGGATACCAAGGTATTCAATTTCTATAGCCTCATTTCCCCAAATATATTTTAACAGCTATCCTCTAACCAAACCTAAGAATACCAATTTATTCAATTCCTATTACCTCATTTTCACAAAAATATTTTAACAGCTTTCCAGTCAACCAAAAACTTATCCACCATTTTTAAATATGCAGGAAACACTGTCCTTTCCAGCACCTATGCAACATGCAGCTACATCAATATCGACCTTCCAGAACTGGCTGCACACAAAACTGGGTATACAACATCCTGCCTCTACTGTATTACAATTGTCTATTTCAGTCTAAATTTTTACATAAACCCTCTACTCACATCTATCAAATCTTTTGTCAAAACAGTTTCTCCCACGCCGCATCCTTAAAAGTTTTGCCACCTTCACGAAAAACAGCAGCAGGACATCAACCATCACAAAATACAAAAACATACACTCTGTCAGAATTAAATGTCCTTGAACGAAATATCATGCAGGTAAAACTACTGACTTCTACCAATTATGAAATAAACATCAAATAATATGTTTGTCATCTTTTATTCCAATAATATATATGAATTCATAACTTTCTCTTGAAAAGCCTCGCAATCAACTAAAATTACAACCTATGAATACATCAATTTTCCTGATTCTTTCTGATACATTTTCTTTGAATACCTTTTATGGTAGTACACTACTTTCTCGACTGAGGATCACTCATTTTCCACAACACATTGCCCACTGCAGCTTCTATAGCATACTTATACATTTCATTAACAACTCTTTTCTTAAACTACGTTTTAGGATACTCCACTCTTTTGCAAAGCCAAAATTACTGATTTTTCAACAATTGATGGATGGTATTATAATGCTTGCCCCACTTGCTACAAGCACCTTGAAGAGCTGACTAATGGTCAACCAGCGTGTCCAGTAGATGGTTCATTCACTGGACTCCCTGCTCCCTGGTAACACAAACTATGAACATAAATTTCATCCCCTTTTTTTTTTACTACTATTGTTTCCAACACTGCCTTACTCTTTCAACAACTTATTTACTCAAAACACAGGTTCAAAGTAACCCTAATGCTGGAAGACCATACTAATGTAACAGAAGCAATCATCATCGGAAAAGCAGCTGCAAGGCTTTTTGATGTTTCTTGCTATGATTTGGTCATCGCACAAGGGTTTACTGCTCAAGATGCAATCCCACCTCCCCTTCTTCGGCTTCTACAGCAAGAAAAAAATGTTTCAACTCAGGTTTAGCCAAACCAAAACAAGTGCCACTGCTGAGTTTGTGTTCCAAGCATCTTATGATGATCAACCACTGATGCCATATACCCCACCTCCACTACCAGCACCTTCTGCCACTGCATTAACAATGTCAACCAGCCCCCAATCCGAAGAGCCAGCTGCAAGTACAGAAAGTGCACCAAAGCAATCAGTAAAGAGAAAGCTCTTTGCTTATTTACCTAAACAAGGGAAAAAAGCCAGAAGGTCAGAGCTGCAACCAGAATTTTGTTTTCCACACATCAGCCCTTTTAGAATTCTAATTGTTGACAACACTTTCTGTTTCCTTTTACTTTGAAACCTTCTTATACCAAAAGTGAAACACATCAACAAACAATTAAAGTTGGAGGATCTGCAGCCCCAAGTACAGAGGAGCCTGATGATGTGTTGATCATGTCCTACAAAGAAAACCCAACTTCAGAAATGAAAAAACCTGACCTCACCGAGAAAAAAATTCAGTATGTGCCCTTCTAACTGTTGTAGGAATCTTTATTTGGGTATGATTGTGTAAACTAGAAGTAGGAAACTCTGATGGACTTTGTATTAGCTAAAGCCCATTCCTACTGGGATTGGTGGAAACCCTACCTTGTTTCCCTATAAATAAAGGCACTACGAAGGAGGATAAACACACCTCTCTTCTATTCATCTATTCTATTCTCTCTTACTAACGATTCTCTGTCTCTAAGGCTTAGCAATTCATTATTACTGCAACACGTTATCAGCACGAAAGTTCTACTGCTGCGCGTTTGGAGATTGACGAATCCTCGTTCGAGAGTTCACGAAATTAACCGTTCATCCAACCGAATCCAATCACCAAGTAAATATGATTTTACCTTTTGAATTTTGTGATTTGATGAGTTGATTATGTATTGCAAATTATCAAGTTGGATATGGTTGAAATAATATGTTGAACAAAGAAGGAAAATCAGATTAGGGTTTGTAACAGTGTTCGGCAGCGTGTTCAGCAGCCTCTGCCGAACGCGGCAGCACCCCAAACTATGTTCGGAGGCCGCCTCCGAACAAGCTGTAGTGCCTCGCCCTGAAGCTGCGAGTCGCGCAACAACCAACAGCCGCCTCTGACGCCTTGGTGCGTCGCCGACGACCTGGTCGTCGCCAGAACGAGCCGCAGGCCATCCCTGAAGGATCGCCGGGCTGTTGCCTTCGCCGGAACCCGAAAACCCGCAAGTTTTCAATCGGGTTCGATCGCGAACCACGACCCAGCCGCCGCTGAAACTCACGATCTGAGGCGATCGAACCCAGTACCCTGCTCGGATCCATCGCGCGTCCTGAACGACGCCAGCCGCCAAGATTTAGCCGGAATCCATCGCCGGATCATGGATTCCCCGATTTGTACGATCGGGTTTTCATGGTCTTTCGTTCCCCGCGCCGCCGTAGTGGGCCCTGCAGGCCACCACAACGCACAACGGAGCCGCCGCGTCAAGCCTGTCCCGTTCCGCCGCTCCTCGTTGCCGGAAACGCCGCCGGAAGCCGCCGGATTCGTCGAAATCTATTCGGCCTTCCTCCCAGGTCAGACCGACTGGGCCAGACCCGGTCCAGACTCGGTTCAGTCAAGAAAGAGTCCAAGACCCATGGGCTTAAACCCATTGGGCCGACCTTTGGGCTTTGGTAGCCGCTGTTTTGGGCCTGACCTTTGGGCTTAGGCAGCCGAGAGTTGGGCCTTACCCAATGGATCTGGGCTTACGCAGCCAATCAAATTCGGGCCTTGCAGCCCTCTTCTTTTGTCCAGCAATGGGCCTTCACAAGCCCTTGGTCCAGCAGACCTATTGTTTTGATATCCAGTGGGCCTGAAGCCCATATGCTCAGTAAGCATATCAAAACGGATCCCGAAGATCCTAGACCATCAGTTGTTTATGTTTTATGTTGGAATATTTGTATATATGTGTGTGTGTGTGTGTGTGTGTGTGTATGCAGGTTTTACATGAACCCGAAGTTCATTAGAAAAACCACGAACCCGAAGTTTCGAGTATATGTGAAACATGTTGTAACCTGAAGTTAGCATGTTATATCCGAGTTATGTTATAGAACTTGAAGTTCTTGAATTTTACTATTCGTAGATGCTCTTACCTGAAGTTAATAAGCACTACTAACATACTTGGTCCTGCATATCCACACATTGTTTGTTTATTTTTTCCTTGCATTTCCTTTCGTATATTTGTATTCGTTTGAAATTGCAGGTACAATTGAACCTGAAGTTCATATTAAGTCTCGACCCGAAGTTTCGAGCGTGGACTATCATAGAAACCTGAAGTTCCTAAAACATCACCACATAAAGTCATAACACAAAGTTATACGCTATAGCTTGATGTTATATGCTATGAGTCTACGACTCAATGTTACATGTTATAAAACCTGAACTTTGCATGTTACAACCTGAAACCATGTCATAGAACTTGAAGTTCTTAAGTTGATGAATGTAGATTTTGTCTAAAGCTCTACTAACACAACGTGTTCCCTCCTTACCCGAAGTAAGGATGCTGGAAGCACATATTGATCACCCGAAGATGATCTACGTACTTGCTTGAAGCAAGACATGATTGGCAAAACTTATGCTCTCATGACTTGAAGTCTATGATTGAGTATAGTTCTAAAGTTTATGGAATCTGATCTTTCTGTTAGCTTTACAAGGATGACTTGACCAAGAATGATCTCCTGCAGAAGATCATGCCTCTAATGTGCTCCTGCAGTAGCAATATAGAGAGCAAAAGGTTACCAAGTCCTTAGATCTAGTTACTACTTTGTTGTTTGCTGAAAAGAATAACATACTTGTATCCACTCGCTCAAAACGCTCCCTTTGCCTGAAGCAAATGCTAAGCGATTTCTGAAGCTCAAACCGCTATCCTTTGGCACATGTCTGATCGGCCGGGCCGACCCGGATCAGACCAAATGCCCTCCCACCATTAGGGGGAGATAAGATCATTCCTGAAGAATGAATAATGGCGTGAGTGGACATTAGGGGAAGGCTCAACCTACCCAAAACCAAGATTAGCCAATCATATGCTATCACTATTGTGGTACAACCATTGATCGCGCACGTGTCGTGCCCCCATCAATGTCGTTGATGAGTACCCTTTTGATAGGCAACCAATGAGACATGGAACAGCTCCGTTTAGCCGAAAAAAACTTGAGAGTACTGATTCCCGTTAGAATCTAAGTCCAAGTTTTGGTGTTAGTTTTAGTATGTGAACATCGTTATTGAATATCAATTAATTGAATCAACTGGAACCTGCAGTTTCCTAAATTATGTGACCGATTTCAATTAATTCCTGTTACGGTATGCTTAGTGGGAAGTTAGTAGTCTAGCAGACTGTGCGATCACATATGCACATTATTCTCCCCGAATGGAGATACTCCCTGAATGGAGATATATCCCCGAATGGATATATATTTATAACTTCATACCTAAACGAAGACCTATATTGGCCTTACACTCACATGGTTCCTGAAGAATGCTACTGAGTCTTAAGGATATTCGAATGAACGATTACCACACTGAAACCTCTGAAGAGAATGGAAAGGACTATCTTTGCATTAAATCTTTCCTATACGTCAGAAAACGTATATTGGAAAAGTTAGAGCGCCTAACTAATGGATTGTATCGCACAACCATTTGCTCTATGGAAGCACATCTTGTGGCCGGCCTGAAGTCCGCTGAAATTGATGCTTCCTCGCTTTGGCATGACCGTTTGGGATACCCAGGTCACGACATGATGACCCGGATTCTGGAAGAATCACGCGGACATCCCCTAATGTCGAATAAGGTCCACAACATTAAGACTTTATGCCAAGCATGATCGTGGGAATACTCGACCATCCCCTGCAAAGATACTTTATGCACTCCTTCTTTTCTTCAGCGGATTCAAGGGAATATTTGTGGACCATTCCAACCAATACACGGAGCATATAACGATTTCATGGTTTTGGTTGATGTACCGATTCGTTGGTCACACATCTTTTATCCACACGAAACGCTGCATTTGCTAAACTCTTGACCTTGATTGAGGGCTCACCACCCCAGTTATCCGTTGTAGTCTGGAAGACTGGATAACGCCAAAGAGTTTATATCGAAGTCTTTCGATGATTATTGCAGTCCCTTAGGATTGAGATTGAACATGCAGTTCCCTATGTTCATACTCCAAATGGTCTAGCAGAAACACAAGTCAGACTGGCCGGGCAGGCCCGGGTCCGACCATTTCTGTGTGGGACTATGCAATTCTGCATGCAGCTATATTGGTCCGCCTGAGGCCCATCTCCACCCACTCCTGTTAAGCGTTACAGTTGGATACTGGGTACGAGCATGATTCACCGTACTTACGCAATTTTGGGTGTGCAATTTTATGTGCCAGTTGTGCCGCCGCAACATACCAATATGGGTCCGCAATTGGGAATGGATTCCCATCTATTTGAGCTTTTACGAGCCATTGACAGGCGATCTCTTTCTCGCAACATTTGCGAATAGTCACTTTGATGAGACAGTCTTCCCGCCGTTAGGGGAGGAAAGAACGTCAACGTTCCTGAAGAACGGCGTGAATTGACGTGGCCTTACCCACTCTGTCTCGTCCTGATCCCTGAAAACAAGTGACGAGATCATACATACCAGCTGCAAACAAGCCTGTAATGAAAGACGTCCCCGTAGGGCGCAAAGTCATCCCCGAAGGATGCAACGTCCTGTATGACGTTCCGTTCCTGATGAACGGAGTTCATCGGCGGCTAGCCAATCATCTGTCTTCGGCCACAAGCGAGGCAGATTCGGTTCGAAGGATTCACTCCCCGGAAGTGGAGAATTATGGTACAATCGAATCCTATCGCCATCTCAACCGATCCAAACTCATGAATTGCGCAGGATTATGGAAGTGACCTGGCAGACGTCCCAGGGTGATACCCCAAATCCAAAACTCCCGAGAACCAGAAGTTCTTGGTCCGGATGAGGTTATGGAATCGAGATGAGATAATCATCGATGATATCTTTGCTTAAAGCAGTGGCCACTGAATCACAAAGTGTGACGATATCGAACCGTGTTCCGTTGATGAAGCACAACGTTGAACTGATTGGTCAAATGGAAAGAAACAGTGCATGTTGAATTATGTTCCTTAGTAAAGCGAAAAGTGTTTGGACCTGCAGTTCCCACACTTCCCAATGTGAACCCTGTAGGTTACATGTGGCGTTCGTAAGGAAGTGTAATGAGAAGAATGAAACAGTGCAATGTAATGCACGCCTTCTGGTGAAAGGATTCTCTCATTCGCCCTTACATTGATTACAAGGAAATATATTCCCATGCAAAGGACGTTACACGTTCCACTACCTTATCAGTTTGGTAGTTTCCCAAAGAACTGAATATGCAGCTCATGAATGTGGTTACTACATATCTCTATTGGGATCTTGAGATATACATGAAAGTTCCTGAAGAACTTGGGATAACTCGATACTACCTCGGCCTGAAGCTCGAGCATCGAATTGATAGCATCATCGTGCATCAATCGAATTACATCCAGAAGATGTTGTATCGCTTCAATGGGGATAAAGCGAAGTATTCGAGTACACCCATGATCGCCCGTTCGCTAGATGCCTAACGTAATCCATACAGTCCTATGGAGGATGATGAGCCGGTATTGGAGCCCGAAGTCTCATATCGAGGTACAGTTGGCGTTTATTGTACTTAGCTCAATGCACTAAGCCGGACATCTCATTTGTCATGAAACGCGTTAGCTTGGTTAAGCGATGCGTCTACACGCTACCACTGAATTGGTATTAAAGACATCTTTCGCTACCTTAAAGGTACTGCGAATATGGGATCATCTATCCCTACGCATCCCATGATGGATTACCTCTCTTAGATCCACGAAGTGATGCTTGCCTTGTTAGTTATGCTGACGCCGGTTACTTATCAAACCCGCACAAGGTACGTTCCCAAGTTGGTTATGTCTTTACCATAAGGAACACCGCAATATCTTGGAGGTCTATGGAATAGACTCTTGTTGCCACCTCTTCAAACCACGCCGAGCCCATTGCTTTACATGAGGCTACGCGTGAAGGTATTTGGCTACGATCCGTTATCGAGCACATACGGCATACTTATGCTTTGTCTTCTGTTATTGGAGTCTCCATGATTCTCCATATAGACAATGCCGCTTGTATTGACCATTGAAGAAGGAATTTATCAAAGGCGACAATACTAAGCTTATTGCCTCGAAGTTCTACTTCATACATCAGCAAAAGCATCAGAAGTTTGAAGTCAAGCAGATTTGTTCCCAAAGACAACCTCGCGGATATCTTCACCAAATCTTTATCGAAGTCTACCTTTTCAGAAGCTTCTTAGAGGTATTGGATTGCGTTTACTATTTGATTTACAACGTTTGTAGTCTTCAGGGGGAGCATTGTCGAATTCAGGGGGAGTATCCTGAAGTATACTCACTTGACCTTAATGTACTCTTTTTCCCCTTAGCACAGGACAACTTTTTCCCACGGGGTTTTGTTGCCTGGCAAGGTTTTTAATGAGGCACCCACATCGGGTTGGTCATACCTCTGTACGCTTTTAGTGTCGACAAATGCATGCTCACTTTTTCCCCTTCGCCTTTGGTTTTTTCCCATTGGGTTTTCCTTTGGCAAGGTTTTAGTGTTAGCATTCTTCCCATGGATTCCCCGTTGACTCATGTTCCTCCGAGTGCCTGCCGCAACGACTTCATCAACCGCCTACGCTATTTGTCCGAAGATCTGATGCGCCTACTTCTTGAGTTCTCCACACTCAAGGGGGAGTGTTGTAGGAATCTTTATTTGGGTACGATTGTGTAAACTAGAAGTAGGAAACTCTGATGGACTTTGTATTAGCTAAAGCCCATTCCTACTGGGATTGGTGGAAACCTTAGCTTGTTTCCCTATAAATAAAGGCACTACGAAGGAGGATAAACACACCTCTCTTCTATTCATCTATTCTATTCTCTCTTACTAACGATTCTCTGTCTCTAAGGCTTAGCAATTCATTATTACTGCAACACTAACTATTTTGTTCACATATCTTTCCCATTGTTATACATATCTTAGCTTTGTCAACATCTTCAATGTCTACATCAAATAGTACTCTATTTATATGTGCAACTTAGTTCAGTTATCATCAATCATTCATACTTCTTTCCACTTTATACAATCTTTATCATTCATACATATCTCACTTTTCACACTGTCTTTTATGTACCTATAAAATATAGGGGCATTGTGATTTTAGCCCTTTGTATGAGATAACTTTTATGATCAGCCCTTTTCCTATATATTATAAATACTAATTAAATTCAACATTATATATAACATAAAAATTACATATATGCCCTTTCATAGAATTTCCAAAATCAAATCGAATCTACCTCCATTTCAATTGTTGACAATAATTATACTAACTGTTTTCAATAATTTTTGAATTCAAATTGATTACTTGATGAAGGAAATCTTATAAATACTATTTTAGGGATTTTGGGGTGGGTGGTGGGGGCGGAGCAGTTCCCTTTGTTATGGAGATTGATTTGCTATGATTGATTTGTTATTGTTGTTGTTGTTCACCTACGCTAAAGGATTACATCCAATTCACCTCTACTATAGGTTTAGTTTTGTTGCTTATGATTATTTGCTATCAATTTCTCCTATTGAATAGGCAGCTTAAATTTCATGCCCTTTCCTTTGGATTAAATATTTCTTTCTACCTACTACGAAGAAAGAGAATGTGATAGAGGAATATTCTATCTAGTATGAAAAAGTATTCTACCTGGTATGGAGGAATGAAAAAAAAGGGTCGGGGCAATCTAGTTAGGGGAGGGAGGCTTGGGTTCTCTTCCTCAAGTAAGAGGTGGGATTAGAAAAGAAATGAATATGAGTGAAAAGAAAAGATCAATGGGGAAAAAGAATTTAAATTACCTGAGCCTCAGGTTTCATGTGAATTCATGTTACTCTGGTTTTCTTTTCTTAGATTTAACTAAGCTATTGTTCTTGAAGGCTCAATGGCATCTAGTCCGATTTCGAATTTTTTTGCTTTGTTTTCCATGATGCTATTCTACCTTAGATATAGGTTTAAATTTGGTTGGAGTCAACCTTTCGGCCAAATTTAGAAAACAGATGATCATCATCCCTAACTATTTGGAAGACTGAAAATTCATCATTATCTACCTTACCATTCATGTACTTTTTATTTACTTCCTAATGAACATGTCCAAATAGTCAACTTCAACTCTCAATTGGTTGCCTATATTAAACATTCAGAAAAAATTCAACTCTATGAATTAAAGTCTATTCAAATCATTCATCTTGTTAAATTCATACAATAGTAACGGCAAAAATGGGTGCTTAATACATGTGAAAGGGTAAAACAGGTATGTGAACAAGACTCATATGGAAAAGATGTATACGTGGATTAACAGTTTATGAAATTATATACAAAATATAAAATTTAGGGCTTTTGTCAAAAGTGATTGGGCTTTTATTTAAAGTGTTTGTTTTGAAGGGCTAAAGTCACATTTACTTTAAAATATATTCATTGTGATTTTTAATGATAACATGATAACAAAATAGTAACCTACATTTAATTGCTCCATATTAGTTCAGACACCCAAAAAAAAACATAAAATTCAAAATTACTGATATATATTTCTAAACTTCTATCACTTTTCCATTTGAGACTTGGTCTTTACCATTCACAACTCTGGTTTAACAGCCTATTTATCGTCCCCTATCACATCTATTACAACCCCACTTTTTAATTACCACTGCCATTTCCTGCAATAGAAAATTAACCTATAACTAACAGTATTCAATCACTGAAAAAATAGAACTTATGTACTGTTTTACAGTTGGTGTAGTTCGCATGCCTTTCATTTTAATATCTTGAAAAAAATCTTTATCTCCTTTGTTTGACACTAAATATGTGTTAGGCAATCGCCAAATTATTTAGCTTTTTTTTTTTTTATGATATGCAAAACATGGAGACAATACTGATTTCCTGTTTTTTATCTCACTTGAGAAATTCAGTCTTCAACCAGAAAAAAAAAAAACAATTTCTCTAATGGTTATTAATAATATGCTATCCACAATCTGTATCATAGTTAACTGTAACTAACATTTTATTCATTAATCATGTGATCAACTAAATTAATGTCATTTTTTTCTATTTAACCACTAACAACTTTTGTAGTGTTTTACATTTTCTGTAGTTAGTGCTCCTTTCATTTTGATAGCTTAAACTAATCTTCACTTGCTCTGTTTGGAACTCAGAATCTATTAAGCAAAGCATGTAGACAATACTGACTTAATGTTTTTTATCTGCTTGCAAATTTCATTCTTGAGCCATAAAACAATAATTTCTCAAATGGTTATTCAAATGTAAACAGTACTTACCTAACCAATTCATTAAGAATGTATGCTATCTGCTATTTTTCTCATACTTTTCTAACATGTTATGTCTGCTATTGCATTTTTTTAAATGTTGTGCTTGCCATTCTATTTTTGCTAACTCACCGATCACTTAATTGTATCCTCACTATTTGATTTACTTCAACATCCATTTTTCTCACACTGGATTTATATTTGCTTGACTATACTTAATTATTCTTCATCCACAACGTTTTACCTTATTGAAAATGTGAGCTGTACACTACATTAATTCTGATTGTTCTCTAATACAACAATACACATATTTCAATCTCGCCTTTTGGTTTTTGCACTCCTGTACCCAGCTCATGTATACTTACATTCTACCTTACTTTTCTATCTATTTCCCACTAGATTGAAGACACCAAAACAAGAGAAGTAGTAGCTGAAAACTGGTTGAACCAAAGCTGGAGCAACATGAAGCAACCTTTTTTGCACTGTATTCAGAACACTCTGGACTATCGGCACTTCAAACTTGCCCAACCTTTATTTAGTATTGTGATAATTTTTTGAATGGTGCTTGCAATGGTAATATATCTTTAATATTTTAGCATAGCAAGCACTATGTTTATATTAGAAAACATTAGAACAATCTAAACAATGGGCACTTCAAAGTTGCCCTACCCTTACCTAGTATTGTCATAATTTTTTGAATAGTGCTTGCATTGTTAGTATATCTTCAATATATTACCATAGCAAGCACTATATCTATATTATAAAATAGTCTGTAAACCAAATCAAATATGATCTACGACTTAAATTGTACAAATTAGTTACAAACTGTTTTGTCATTTGAACATATGTAAATATTGTTTTACAATGTGCTTTTAATTCCGCGGCAACGCGCGGGCATACTTTCTAGTTTGGAAGAAGATACATCAAGGATGTGATGCTTGTACCAGACCTATATGACAATTTGCTAAGTGTGGGACAGATGGTGGTCCATAAATACTATTTGTTGTTTGGTGACATGATGTGCATTGTATATGAAGACAAAGAATTAACAAGGGAGATAGCGTGTATTGGAATGAAAGACACTAATGTCTTCCCATTGAATTTTAATACATATGTCAAACCTGCTTTAAGGGAACAGGTTGAAGAATTCACTACGTTATGGCATAAAAGAATGGGTCATCTAAACTATGGAAGTCTCTTGGAGTTACAAATGGACAAGATGGCTACTGGTCTACCAGAGTTGAAAAATGTGAAACAGTATGTGAAGGCTGTGCAAAGGGCAAGCAGCACATAGATGAATTTCCTGCAGAATCACAGTGGAGAGCGAAGAAACCACTTGAGCTTATGCACTCAGATGTGTGTGGGCCAATGAATAACCAATCCTTAGCTGGAAACATGTATTTCTTAATCTTCATAGAATGTGCTGGGTATTTTTTTTAAGGCACAAGTCAGAAGTCTTTGAGATCTTCTTGAAATTTAAAGCAATGATAGAGCTCCAAAGTGGCCAGAAAATTAAAAGGTTGAGATCAGATAGGGGAAGAGAGTACAACTCAACAGAATTTAATGACTATTGTGAGAAGAATGGGATTACAAGGCAACTCACTATAGCCTACTCCCCTCAGCAAAATGGAGTGGCTGAGAGGAAAAACAGGACTATTATTGAGATGGCAAGATGTATGCTGCTGGACAAGCAAATGCCATTGCAGTTTTGGGGTGAGGCCATGAACACAGCAGTATATATTCTCAATTGATGTCCAACATCTTCTCTGAAGAGGCAGACCCCATTTGAGGCCTACTCTGGAAGAAAACCAAGCTTAAAACATCTCAGAATTTTTGGAGCAATATGCTATGCCTTGAAGCCAAAAGAATTAAGGCATAAATTAGAAGAAGTCAGCATCAAGTGTGTGTTGGTGGGCTATGGTAAGTGTGAGAAGGGATACATGCTTTTCAATCTTGAAACAAAGAAGATCATACTCTCCAGGGATGTGATTTTCAATGAAGAAAGTGCTTGGAATTTGGAGACTCACAATGAAGCACAAATTGTATCTCATATGCCTATCATTAATGAAGTAGAAACTGAGGAGATGCAAGAAGAAGAACCAT
This sequence comes from Spiraea crenata, assembly GCA_033992175.1. NCBI lineage: Eukaryota > Viridiplantae > Streptophyta > Magnoliopsida > Rosales > Rosaceae > Spiraea > Spiraea crenata. The sequence goes on along the minus strand of JAVBHV010000012.1, from coordinate 1,123,905 downwards.
TGACCCCAAGAACAGGTGAAGCTACTGATGAACACTATCAATCACAAGAAGTCTCGACAAATACACCACAAGCATCTGTCATAGTAGATACACAGGGTGCAGGAACATCAGAGTTACCACCTGACATGTATGATGGCTCAACACCACCAAGGAAAGTTAGAAGACGGAGTGACAACATACAAAGATGTCACATGAGTATTGTAGAACCAGAATGCTTTAAAGATGTAGCTCAAGACAAGGCTTGGCAGAAGGCAATGGAGGCTGAATTAGAGATGATTGAGAAAAATGCCACATGGGAATTAGTTGACAGACCATAAGATAAACCTGTGATAGGTGTAAAATGGGTCTACAAAACAAAACTGAATCTGGATGGGACTATACAGAAGCACAAGGCAAGGCTTGTGGCTAAAGGGTATGCACAAAAACCTGGAATAGACTTTAATGAAACGTTTGCTCCTGTGGCAAGGTTGGATACCATTAGGACTCTAATTGCCTCGGCTGCAAAGAAGGCCTGGAGATTATATCAATTGGATGTCAAATCTGCATTCTTAAATGGAGTTTTGACAGAAGAAGTGTACATTGATCAACATGATGGTTTTGTGATTACTGGGAAAGAGGACAAAGTGTATAAATTGAAGAAGGCATTATATGGATTGAAACAGGCGCCTAGAGCTTGATACAGTGAGATAGATTCTCATCTAATGCATTGTGGTTTTCACAGAAGTCCAAGTGAACCCACATTGTATATTAAAAGCAATGAACAGGGAGGCACAATCATTGTATCAATCTATGTGGATGATATAGTGTATATTGAGAACTCAAATGAGCTGTTGGAAGAATTTAGAACTGTGATGATGGAGAAGTATGAAATGACTAATTTGGGATTACTTCACCATTTTCTGGGAATGGGAGTGTTGCAGTCAAAATCTGGTATATTTATCCATCAGCAGAAATATGCTCAGACCTTACTTGAGAAGTTTGGCTTGAATGAGTGCAAACCAGTTGGCACACCACTTGCAATAAATGAAAAATTGTGTAAAGATGATGGTAGTGGACCCGCAGATGAAGGGGAATATAGAAAGTTGGTGGGAAGTATCCCATATCTCATTGCAACAAGACCTGACATCATGTTTGCAGCAAGCTTGCTAGCAAGAGTTATGCACTGTCCAACTAAGAAACACTTTGGAACAACAAGAAGGGTACTGAGATATATAACAGGAACTCTAGGATATGGAATACAGTATGAGGAAGGAAAGGAGGCATTGCTGATAGGCTACTGTGACAGTGATTGGGGAGGTTCAAAAGATGACATGAGACGTACATCTGGGTTTGCATTTTCTTTTGGAAGTGGAGTTTTTCCATGGACATCAGTAAAGCAGCATACAGTGGCAATGTCCACTGCAGAAGTAAAACATGTTCCTACTGCAGAAGCAACCTCACAGGCCAAGTGGTTGAGGTTTGTGTTAGAAGATTTTGGGAAATTGCAAACTGATGCAACAGTTATAAACTGTGACAACACATCAGCCATTGCAATGACTAAAAATCCAGTATGCCATCAAAGGTCAAAGCACATCAATCGGAGATATCACTTTATTAGAGAGGCATTACAAGAAGGGGTTAGAGACTTGAGCTACTACAGAACAGAAGAGCAGCTGGCAGATATATTTACTAAACCCTTGTCAAAGGAAAGGTTTGGTTACTTGAGGGAGATGCTTGGAGTTAAATCAGTAAACAGCTTAGGAGAGGCTATTGAGGTGTAATCTGTTTTTACTAATTTTACACATGGAGCTCACATGCTTCTAGAAGTTTGTGTGTGTAGCCTTGCTATTGGTTGGTCAATTAGGTGAGATCCAATGGCATTGGTCGTGGTTAGGTACAATTGGATGGTTATATTTCCAAGTTTTAAAAATTCCAAGAATGTGTGGTTGTGAGAGAGTGAGATTATTATAGGAATCTCCATAGTACTCACGTTGTGTGTGTGAGGAGTTGAAAACAGTGTTCGGACTGAATTTCATACTTCTATTCTTCTTTCATGGAGGTGATATATACTGAATGATTACACCTCTAGTCGCCGATCCCCATGGTTCTCGTTGAATACTGGCCGGCTCGACTTGCTACCGATCCTCCGATCCGGGTGTTGAGGTGTAATATGTTTTTACTGATTTTACACATGGAGCTCACATGCTTCTAGAAGTTTGTGTGTGTAGCCTTGCTATTGGTTGGTCAATTAGGTGAGATCCAATGGCATTGGTAGTGGTTAGGTATAATCGGATGGTTATATTTCCAAGTTGTAAAAATGCCAAGAATGTGTGGCTGTGAGAGAGTGAGATTATTATAGGAATCTCCATATTACTCACGTTGTGTGTGTGAAGTTCTTGCATCATATTTGCAGAAGAAGAATATACAAGAATACTCTCTCCATTTTTTATCTTTTTATTGTTCTGTACAAGTTTACAAATCCACAAATAATACTCATACGTGTTCAAACTTATATATCTCAGAAATCACATTTCACAATGCATCAAGAATCTAACACCGGGGGTTTTCCCCGTCGTCACCATTTGTTGATCCCCCATCATTCTCAGCTCTTTCAGCCATCGTCGGCTCAATTTGGCCTTTGACGCAGCATGCTCATACTCCAACCCGACCCGACATGGGTTGGGGATCGAATCTAGCTGTTGTATGCCCTCACTTTTCGATTGCCGTAGATGCTCTCCGGACCGAGGATCACTCTGGCGGCGACTGAATCTTCGACGCCAGCTTCCATCTCCCAGGCATCCACCCGATTCCCTCTGAGGATACTCTGGGCCGGCTAGTTGTGCTGAGTATCGAGCCCTATTATCTTTGAACCTAGTTGTCCTAGAAGGCTGGCTTTGCGCCTTGTCTGGTTAGCTTACCTTGGGAAAAATCAAGGGTTGCACGAAGATCCGTGCAATTTTGTTTTGTTTGTTTAGTTTAGGAAATTTTTTCACAACCATTTTTGGACAATTTCTTACCAAAATGTATAGTCAATTTATTTTTCCCAAAATGAACATAATTTGCTGCCCGAGTCCATGTGGATTATCATTGTATTATAATGGCTAGTTTGGCGCGCATGACTATCTCGGATAGGACTGTATCTTGGGAAAAGTATTGGGCCCTAATATCTTTGAACCTAGTTGTCCTAGAAGGCTGGCTTTGGGCCTTGTCTGGTTAGCTTTCCTGGGCAAAATCAAGGTTTGCACGAAGATCCGTGCAATTTAGTTTTTTTTGTGTAGTTTCGAGGAGTTTTTTCACAACCATTTTTGGACAATTTCTTACCAAAATGTGTAGTCAATTTATTTTTCCCAAAATGAACATAATTTGCTGCCCGAGCCCGTGTGGATTATAATTGTACTATAATGGCTCGTTTGGCGCGCTTGACTATCTCAGATAGGACTGTATCTTGGGCTTATTTGGGACTATACAGGACTGGCTTATGTCGGACTGAGTCCTGACCTATGCTTGGTGCTGCATTGGAATAAGAAGTTAGACTGAGCCCCCACCCCTACCCACCCACCTCTACACCTACTATTCAGCCTTTCACGGCTTTGCCACAGCATTGGACCCTTAAGAGGCCGAATTACTATGCCAATCATACTAGACCCCGAAGAGGCCAAACTGATCAGCCAATGAGACTAGGTCATCAGAGTCTATGAAGATTTGATTCACAGTCGACCGCTTCAGCAACCCGTCATCCAAGCCCGAACAACCCGACTAGAAATCTGACCCAAAAACCTCCGCTATAGTGGAGCAGGCCTAGGCGGAGGTATTTGGGTCAAAATTCTAGTCAGGTTGTTCGGGCTTGGATGGCGGATTGGAAAGGAGGAATGATAGTCCCTCCAAGTAAATAGTTCTCACTATTCAAGCCTGCATAAAGAGCCGGTTATAGAGAAACATGGCCTAAATAGCATCATTTAATTAGTCCTTGCAAACACCAAACTTGGAACACAAGCCTAATTTTAAAGTGTCCAGTCCAGTCCAGTCCAATCCAAGGAGGTGTGCCAAACACACCCTAACTGTTACTATTCATGTACTACAAGTATACGATACTTCTTTCTCGCATAGTACTCATATAATTCATGTATAGTCAGTGTATAGGTATATCATATTATCATAATAGTCTCGTAGTACACATGTAGTGCCATAATAATGCATTATAGGCTCTTCCATTAACTCTCTCTAAAAAACGGACGAAATTGGGGGGTGAGGCGAAATTGGGGCTGAGGAGCGAGCCAATTGAAGAAGGAGAGGAACGGAGAGCGGCGGGATGTGGTGAGGGTTGAGGTCAATAAGGTTGATGACGTCGAGGGAGGTGAGGGAAAGGATGAGCTTGTTTTAGGGCAGAGTCGTTTTGGGCGATGGTGGTGGTTTTGATGGCGTTGGAGATGGCAGAAAGTTTTGGGTTGACGTGGAGAGTTGGTGGCGGTGGTGCGGTGTAGTGGGGGCAACGATTGTGGCAGTGGGTTGGTGGTAGAGAAGGAGGGCAAATTTGCAAAAAAATGGTGGGAGTAGATCTGCAATTTCTCAATAGTGTTTTACTTAGGATAGAATTGCCCATTGCCCCTTGCTTAATTTGAAAAAAAGATGTTGAATTTACTTATTTTGAACAATTTCCCTTTGTCTTACGACGGGCTAATTGGAACGGTCGCTCTGACCCTTTTCTTTGCAATTAGTGTGATATGGAGTGTCAGGGGTAGTTTGGGCATTTTCTGTTCGTAGTGTGCGTTGGTGCAGGTATCTTATTCGGTGTAGTCGATTAGGTTTCTTGTTTGGGTATGTGGAGAGTTTTTCTTGACGGTTTTTCAAATATTTAACATTTTCTATGATCATCTTTATTTTATGTATTTGGAAGATACCTTCTCAAAAAAAAAAAAAATTGGAAGGTAGTAGAATCAGCAATCGAAGTAGTTAAGTACACTTTAAGTTCAGTATGAACATTCGTAGAAGTTGTATTGGTTTTTTCTTGAGCCTTGACTCATGCCAAGCAGCTAACTTCGAGACAACTAAGGGCAAACTTCATGATAACAAAGAAAGCCGCACTATCTCCCTGTATTTTTCTGATAAAACTCTCCCTGTATTTTTCTGATAAAACTCTATGCGTTACCCTAAAAAAAATAAACTAAGTTCTACTACTTCATAGTCAATTATTATATCTTAATCGGCAATTATTGTATTTATGCTTTTAGCAAGTAGGCGACGCGAATCTATGGTTTTTATCAATAGGATACCATACCAATCCAATTGCTTGGATGTGTGAAATAGTTATTATCCTATTGATTTGGTGATACCGAAAGGGTTAGTAGTAATCCAGGCTGCTCTCATTAAAGTTTACAGTTCAATGCGCCCTCGATTTGAGAATCAAGGAGATTGGCTTGTAAGCTGAAGTTCATCTAGCATCCATAAACAATAGACACAAACATCAATGTGTTAGTGAACATAAGCATAATCAAAGAACTACAACTATACCTTGCTTAGAACTTGACATGGTCGCTGGCTGCTTGGAAGCAAGGATCTTCTACAATGCAATGTCTTTGATTCTCTTCTATGGGGTAGAATGTATTGAATCGGATAGTGACATTGCTTGTAGGGAATCGGATAGTGACATTGCTTGTAGGGACCTTACTTATATAGTGATGAACTAGGTCAAGTAAGTCCTCCCATAAAAGACTTAAATGTCCCTAATTACCTCTCTTGTGACTTAAGTTATTATCCTAATAGAACTTGTACTCTAAGAGACGGCCCTAGTTAGATTCTCTCCTTGTGAACTCAGAATCCTAATTCAACAAGGCAATCCGAGATGAGATCTAGTGTTATTCACTTACTTGATCCTCAAGTAACAACTTAATGCATTGCCTAAGTGTATTAGGATCTGGTCCAATCTTACATTCTCCCACTTGGACCAAGACTAATACACACAATGCTAAAGATGTTGATTTGATCAAATAACCTGAAGTGAGCTCGTTGAATAACATGTATCTCGATCTAACTCACTCTGTCAAAACACTTAACCAGCATAGAGTAAGGGAAAACTATCCAGTTAAATAACCAGCAGCACTCCAATACCATTAAATGCTGGATCCATGATCCACATGAGCTTACAGGATAATATTCTGAAGTGTGCATGAGCTGAATATGGTTCTGATCTTAAGTTTTCATGCACATGGTCCAAAAACATCAAACACACCTAACTGAATTGTGTTTGGATCAACTGAATATAAACTGAATTGTTGGACTTACTTCCAACATGAAGTGTAAATAGCTATTTAAACAAAACATGTATATACTGCAGTAAACTGAAATTCAAAATTAAAGTGAACTGAACACGATGGATTTTATTTTTGAATAGAATAGTTGTACAACTTTGATTTGGTTCTGCATATGGAATTGCAGAACATGTTCGCATATGAAGAACATACAGAAAAACTGAAAACTTAAACTTAAAACTGAAAGATTCGACAAACAAGGGTAAATAATAGCAGATCACTCCCACTCATCTCAAGCATCTAAAATGGTAGTGTAATACCCCAAGTTCACTAGAATATTTTAGTAGTCGCTAATAGTTAATATACAATATTTGGGCCTACAGTGTTATGCTACAAGTGAGTTAATATGTTTGGACTAAAGAAAGAGCCCAAATTGGATTGTGGTTTGTTTAGAGTTTTGTCCCATTAGTATAGGTTACATTAGTATTAAAGAAAGATGTGGACACCAATTGGCTGTCAACGTTGTTATGGTGGTCAAGTGGAGTTTTAAATCACTTTAAGAAGGGGGGAGTGAATATGGACGTAGTGGGTTAGTGTTATGAATGTAATGAATGAGAATTACATCATTACTTTAAGTTGAGGTGAATGTGGACGGATTGGGAAGATGAAGAGTTTAGTAATGGTGGTGATACTTCTACAATTTGTGGTAAATGAGGGAATCAAACCATATTTAAGAGGGGAGGTCTGTATGGGGACGTTTGGGAGGAGTGAGAGGGGCTTACCTGGGAGTATTTATATGGGGTATGGCTGCTGAAACAGTCACACTTTACAGCCCCTAAATATACAAGGATTTTTGGAGAGAAAGAGGGAGAGAAAGAGAACATTATTGGACGAAGAGGGATCCTCGAAAATACCTGCACATTTGGAGCGAGAAGAGGAGTTTCTTCTGTAAGAGTTTTGGAGGTAAGGACGTTGTCTCATGTTTCTCACAAGAAACTTAGTGAACATGTCTGTTTTCTGCTTCATGGACAGATTCGTTGGCTTAAATGGTAAAGACAGAAAACCAAACCTAGGGGCATCCTTTTGATATGAAATTTTGATAGGAACTAGATAACATGTTCATAGACCTACAGTAGAAATTTTATAGAAAACGGACATGGATTGATACCGCATTGAAACTGATGAAAGAGGACTGTATGTTTCCAGGACAGATTCAGAAGGACTATATTGTAAGAACAGAAAAGCAAACCTAGGGGTGTCCTTTCGTTATGAAATTTTGATAGACATTAGCTAACATATGCATGAACCTACTGTAGAAATTTTATAAGGAACGGACATCATTCATTCCCTATTCGAGACTGAGAAATACATAATTGGATATACCCGGGCAGAAACAGAGGGACTGGCTGGTAACTAGTTTTAGGTCTATTTAAACTCCTTATTTTCCTTTGATTATTGAAAAAAAGTTGTAGAGTTACATCGTGTGGTACTAAGAGTATTTAGAATACATTTTTCCACAAAACCTAGAATAAGTTACGGTTGTTACAAGCTGGTTAAGTACTAAGGCAACGAGAGGCGTTTTAATTTTTTGTTTGAGCCTTTCTTTCATGTATAGCTACAGTGTGTGATCGGAGTCTGTAGGTTATTTTATGATTGGCTATCCTTGTCACAAAAACATTGTAAAGAATGTAACAAGCTCAATTATTCTATAGGTTTTATTTCTAGATTTTAGGAATTTTGAAGAAGCTTGGAAGTTTGAAGATAGATGATGATTGAAGATGCATTCACATTTAGTGTTCATTTGCATTAATTTTCTGTGTCAAAACCTTTGTCCTTTCATTATTGAGTCAAAATGTTTTTCGAACACTTTAAGGTTTTGCACATGTTTTTACAAGAATAAGGTTTTCAGTTTTTCTGTGACTAGTCATCTATTTTATGCTCGTGGAGGTTGACTGCTTTTCTGACAGATTGAATAAACAGCCCATGCTTTTATCCTCCGGTTAGTCAACCTCACCCCACTCACTCGGATCTGCCTAGGTTCCGGTAAAAGAGAGTTTTAAGGTTTCATCTTGGCCGTTCATATCTTATCCTTTTGTGTCTATATAAACACAACCTCATCCTCTATTACGGCTAGGGTTTTCAAGCTAAACTTCATTCATATTTTCTGAAAAACTCTCTTTGGCTAGCTGCATTTTTCCTCTCCAGTTCTTACTTGTCTTCTTGAGTGCCTAGTTCACTTATATAGAAGCTTTATGAGAAAATGAGGATAGCTAGTATTTGAATCTTGTTTTCAAAGTTGTTTTTCTTAGAAAATACATTAAGCAAACTTTGGAAGAAGGTTCATCTTTCCTAGTTCGGCTTGTTCTAAAAGTTTTCATTACTTTGAGTCGAGTTTGGAGTGTGCAATATTAGTCTCTCATGTTCATGCATGTTTGTAGACTTTGTTGAGTAGTATAGGTCATTGACCTAAGTTGGTTTACTGCCCAGTTTGTTGCGGCAAGCAGTAAACACAGTCATCGGTTCATTTCCTGGGAGTTTACTGCTTTCTGGAAATGTACCTGTGACTGGTCATAAATCACCACAGCTTTCATACATCGGTGCCATGCTAAAGGAATACTTGTGTATGTCCTTGTAGCGTGTTGACCAAGCAAGGATCCGCTGGACGTGAAGTGATTGAGAAGAAGCCGCACGAGGGACTGCTACATCTAAGTTAGGTAACTAGATATTGAGCTTGGTCTGAACCTTGTATTGGGCATCTTTTGCCATTTCATAGTGGAAGGCCGGTCTTCTGATAGACCCCCGGTTTTTTATCCCTTTGTGGATTTTTCCGGGTACCAAAACTCTGTGTCCATTCTTGTGTATTGTTAAATATTCGGCTTAATTAAAATGGGATTTAATTTTGCACAAATTCACATAACATGCAAACTGGATAATCTTGCCTGACTGGTCATCTTAACTGCTGCATTAGAAACGCTGGTTTGATATAGTTGTAGTTGTGGATAGCTCACGAATATCAAACTCACTGATTTCGTTGAGGACCTAAGTTGGCATTGCATCTGAGTGTTGTTGATCAAATCACAAGCATCCACAAGTAATATCTGCCAAGTACTCAATCTAGTTAATCTGTTAAGTTCATCACACTGTGACTGGTCACCTGTGTGATCCTTGTTTGTGCTGTTTGTTAAACAAAAGGGAATTAATTTTAAAATACCCCCCTCATTGCCAACCTGCAATTGGCATCAGAGCAGGGCTTTAGACATACTTAAAGCAAGGTCTTGGGTTGGTTGGTTTAAGGGTCTAGACAATGGAGAGAGATCGAGTAGCCGGTTCGGTGAACTCACCTCCATACTTCGATGGCACAAACTACGCTGCCTGGCGAGATAAGTTCGAAATATTTCTTGATGCGTATGATGAATTTGCTTTCCAATATTTGTCTGTTGAATGGCGTCCTCCTTTTAGAATTGTTGACGGTGAGAGAGTGAACATACCTAGAGATGACTGAACACAGGTTCAGGTCAATGCATCAAATGCTAATAAAAAGGCTAGGAACGCCATAGCTGTTGCCGTCTCCAGTGCACAATATTCACATATTCAGCACTGTACAACAGCTAGGGAAGCGTGGGACAGGTTGCGTGTCATTCACGAGGGTGATGGCCAGGTTAGGAACCTAAAGCTTGAAATGGTCCTGTCCGAGTTTGAAGAACTCAGGATGACTGATTCAGAGAGCTTCTCTGATTTCTATCTCAGACTTGAGAGTGTCACCAATGCCGCGATGAGTCTAGGAGCACCTATTTTAGAATTAACAATTGTTCAAAAGATATTAAGGGTGTTACCGAAGAGGTTTTCCGCGAAGAAGACCGCAATCAAGGAATGTCAAAACATGTCCGACATAAAGCTTCCAAAACTTGTAGGAAAATTAAAAACCTATGAACTTGAGTTAAAATTGGAAGAAAGCATGCATAAGAAGGATAAAGGTGTTGCACTGCAGAGTGTGACTGATCAAGTTGAGCTGAAAAGTTCAAAAACAGAAAAGTCATCTTCAGTTGATGATGACATGGCTTTGTTTGTCAAAAGGTTTAGAAGAATTCTCAAGGATAGGAAGGATTACAAGGGTGGTGCGAACTACCCTAGAGAGTCTAAATTCAAACCACAAGGTGAAGGGTCAAATGAAAGGAAATTTGAAAAGAATTCTGGATCAAGAGATAATAAGTTCAAAAAGGGTCAAGTTAAGTGCTACACCTGTGGTGGGACTGGTCATATTTCTGTTGATTGTGCTAACAATAGGAAAGGGTCTAACAAAGGCAAGGATAAAGCCTTGAAAGCTTCTTGGAGTGATAGTGAGGATGAGGAATCACTTCACTCTGACTCTTCTTCGGATATTGAAGATGATGAGATTGCCTTTGTTGTTAGAATTTCTGATCACAACTCAGCGGGTGAGGAATCCGAGTCGGGTTCACAACACATGACTGACGACGACCAGTCACCTGAGATGTATTGTCCTGTTTTTCATGATTATGACTCTCTTCCTGAGAATCAAACTTATGAGAAGATGTGTGAAAGGTATGATGCCTTGTTTGATGAAACTTGTGTGATCAAAGCTGATAGCATTGAGCTGAAAAAGCGTTGTAATGAATTAGAGTTGGAAAAGGCTGCACTTTGTCTCACTTTGCAAGATTACGAGACTGGTCAGTCTAGCAAAGGAAGAGAAAATGCAGATGCCCAGTCGCATAGGTCAAGACTTGAGATTATGTATGAACAGTTGTCTGTTGATTTTGAAAGAGTTAAAAAGGAGAATATTGACCTTAGACATTAGTTGAGTAACTCGGAACACAGTGTTAATCTTATGCACAGTAAGAGTCTTAAGTTGAAAGAAGAAGTTGAGTCACTCAAACAATCTAATGTCTACTTGGTTGGTTACAATAAATCACTGCAAGAAAAAGTTAATGACCTGTCAATTGGCTCAGCAAAGTTAGACAAGATACTTAATGTTGGAAAAAGTTTTCATGATAAAACTGGTCTAGGATATGTTGCTGGTGAGTCATCTACTTCAGTTTCACGACCTAGGTTTGTCAAAGCTAGTGAGCCACACTCACCGAAGTCACTGGTCATCACAGTTCCACAAGAGCCTAGGGTCAATAATAACAAGAAGAGTCACCAAGTGTTGCCTAGTTCCACTGTTCACACAAGAACCAGATTTGTACCCACGTGTCACCACTGTGGAGTAACTGGTCACATCAGACCTAAGTGCAGTAAACTAAAAGTCAAGAGTCTGTCTAAGCACAATAGCTCACTTAGAGAACAGGTTGATTTGTTGCTTGTTGAAGTAACCAGAATTTCAAAACTTGTTGAGTCATCTTCTTCACCACCTAGTAAGTCCTAGACTAAATGGGTAAAGAAAAAGGAAAAGTGTTTGGTTGCTTTGTCTGTCTTAAATTTGCGTGATCCAACTCGTTGGTACATTGATAGTGGCTGTTCCAAACACATGTCTGGTAACAAATCTGTTTTTGTAAAGTTAAATGATTTTGATGGTGGTTTTGTTGAGTTTGTGGGTGGTGAAACTGCAAAAATGACTGGTCAAGGGGATGTTCAGCTCCCCGGTTTACCTCTGCTTGAAGGTGTGAGGTATGTAGAAGGCCTTAAGTCCAACCTCATTAGTGTCTCACATTTATGTGATCAGTGGGCAGATGAAGTCTGCATGTCTACAAGAGGTTGTAGGATTGTTGATAGCAATGGTCATGATTTAATTCAAACAGGTAGGTCAAGTGACAATTGCTACACACTTGATAGCCAAACCTTGGCTGCCAAGCTGACCTGTCACTCTGTGACTGATAAGACCACTACCTTATGACACCAAAGGTTGGGACATATGAACATTAATGATTTGTACACCTTGGCTAAGAAACAACTTGTTAGAGGTCTTCCTAAGCTAGACAAGCCATCAAAACACATCTGTGGTCCTTGTCAATTGGGAAAACAGTCACGTGTTGCACACAAGAGAGTTAAAGATGTTGGAACTTCACATCCTCTTGAACTCATTCACATGGATCTAGTAGGTCCGGTTCAAACCGTGTCTGTAGCTGGTAGAAAGTATATTCTTGTGATTGTTGATGATTTTTCTAGATATACTTGGGTGTCCTTCTTGAGAGAAAAGTCGGATGCTTTTCAAAATTTTGTGACTGTGTTCAAGCAAATTCAGAATGAGGTGTTGGCTGATCATCCCTCTCTAGTTAGAATCAGGACTGATCATGGTACTGAATTTGAGAACTCTTTGTTTGCTGATTTCTGTGCTAGCATGGGGATCAAACATGAATTTTCGGCTCCAATTACTCCTCAACAAAATGGGATTGTTGAGAGGAAAAATAGAGTCTTGATTGAGATGGCTAGGGTGATGCTAAATAGCAAAAATCTAGCCAAGAATCTGTGGGCCGAGGCCATTAACACTGCTTGCTATATCTTGAATAGAGTCTACTTGAGACCAGGCACAGATCAGACTCCCTATGAGATCTGGAAGGGAAAGAAACCTATGATTAGTCATCTTAGGGTGTTCGGCAGCACTTGCTACATTCTAAGAGATAGGGAACACTTAGCGAAGTTTGATCCAAAGAGTGATGAAGGCATCTTCCTTGGATATTCCACGACTAGTCGAGCCTATAGGGTCTTCAACCTTAGAACCAATACCATCATGGAATCCATTAATGTCACAATTGGTGATCTTGATGCATCAATTGATCAAGCTGTAGATGACGATGGGTTGTTTCCCAAGAAGGTCACTGAGTCTGCTAGTGAGACTCAGGCAGAAAATGATGATGGGTCATCAGATTCTGACTCTGACAGTTCAGAGAGTTCTAGACAGCCACCGAAAAAGAAACCAAACTGGGTAGTGTCTAGACATCCTGAAGATAATATAATTGGGTCAGTCAAGGAAGGTGTGAGAACTAGAAGTCAAATCCAAAGTGAAATTGCAAATGTTTGCTATGTGTGCACTGTGGAACCTAAGAACATTAAAGAAGCTCTTGTCCATGAGGAATGGATAATTGCTATGCAAGAAGAACTAAATCAGTTCGATAGGAACCAAAAGTGGACTCTTGCTAAGAGACCAGTCACTTCAAATGTCATTGGGACTAAGTGGATCTTTAAGAACAAGAGTGATGAGACCAGAAAAATTGTGAGGAACAAGGCTAGACTTGTTGCTCAAGGGTATTCTCAAGTTGAAGGGATTGACTTTGAGGAAACATTTGCACCTGTTGCTAGACTTGAGTCAGTTAGGTTGTTGTGTGCTATTGCTTGTCATCTAAAGTTCAAGTTGTACCAAATGGATGTCAAAACAGCTTTTCTAAATGGTTACTTGAATGAGGATGTGTTTGTTGAACAACCAAAAGGTTTTGAGGATCCTCATATGCCGAATGGTGTTTATAGATTGAAAAAGGCATTGTATGGTTTGAAGCAAGCTCCGAGAGCTTGGTATGATAGACTGTCTAGTCATCTTCTGTCCAATGGATACACTCGTGGATCCGTTGACAAAACCTTGTTCATCAAGCGAACTAAAAGTGATGTGGTTGTTGCACAAATTTATGTTGATGATATTGTGGTTGGGTCTACTTTGGAATCTCAAGTTCAACAATTCATAAAGATTATGACTAGTGAGTTTGAGATGAGTCTAATTGGTGAATTGAATAATTTCCTTGGTTTGCAAGTTAAACAGGAAGAGACTGGTCTCTTCATCTCCCAATCCAAGTATGCTGCAAACCTTGTTAGCAAATTTGGTTTCTCCTCTGCCAAACCTGCTAGGACCCCCATGAGTAGGACCACTAAGCTGTCTAGTGATAAGAAGGGCAAGAGTGTTGACCAGACACTCTACAGAAGCATGATCGGCAGTTTGCTGTATCTTACTGCCAGTAGACCAGACATCTCCTTTTCTGTTGGAGTTTGTGCGCGATTTCAAAGTGATCCTAGAGAGTCTCATTTGCATGCTGTGAAAAGGATCATCAAGTACGTTAGTGGAACTCTATCATTTGGTATTTGGTATACTTTTGATACCAATACTAACTTGGTTGGGTTTAGTGACGCCGATTGGGCGGGTTGTAGTGATGACCGGAAAAGTACTTCCGGTGGTGTGTTTTACCTTGGCAATAACATGGTTTCTTGGTATAGCAAGAAACAAAATTCAGTGTCATTGTCTACTGCCGAGGCTGAATACATTGCAGTAGGAAGTTGTTGCACACAGTTACTATGGATGAAACAAATGCTTTGTGACTATGGTATTATTTGTGACCAGTTCACCATCTACTGTGACAACACTAGTGCCATATGCATTTCTGAAAATCCGGTACAGCACTCTAGAACCAAACACATTGATATTAGGCACCACTTCATTAGGGATCTCGTTGAGTCAAAGATTTTAATGCTCAAATTTGTGCCTTCGGAAAAACAACTTGCTGATATTCTGACTAAACCCTTAGATGATCAGATCTTGACTGGTCTTCGAAAGAGTCTTGGAATCTGTGTTATGGAATAATTGTGACTAGTCATAGTCGGTGCTTGTACATATTTTCCTGCATATCATGCATCATGAAAAATGGAAAATACAAAATCAGTCTAGTCTCTTTGAATTGGTACTCTCAATTAAATGCTTGTTGAATATAGTTGAAGTACTAGGTTAAGTCACATGTTCATAATCTCATTTCTTGTCAAAAGAGTAAAGAGTATGAGTTTTAAAGTTTGATTGGTTTAAATTTGTTCTCTTCACTTTTCTAAAAACTCTTACTTCTTGATGATGATCAATTGTGTTACCTCTTGTATTTTCAAAAGAAATGTGTAGTAAAAATTGGAGAAATTCCTCGAAAATGAAAACGAGAAGGACAATAAGGCCCTAACTCAAAAAGGAAAAGAAAAATAAAAGGAAAAATAAAAGTTTTGGGCTTGAGTCAAAATAAAGATGTGTCAATGTTACACCACTCCTTAAAAATTTCAATGTGTTCATCACATACCTACACTTAAAGATTAAACTTTCAAGTTGTCACTATTTTTGAATATCTCTAAGTGTTGTGGGTACATGATTTAGTGTGTAATCAAATGGTAGTCGATTTTGTTGATGTCTGAAAATGGTTCAGGTCAACGGTCAATGTGAAGGGGGTGAATTCGGTCGGTCTTGCGATGTCGGGGAGCTAGGAGGCTAGCTCCAAGTGATGATGGACGGGTCCGGTCCGGGAAGGAGAGGCTCGGCCTCGGCAGGACTTGGCCGAATGGTGTTGTTCTCAGCTGGTGCTATCCCGGCCAGAACGTGTTCTCGGACGGCCGCGTACCTGCACAGTAATGGAGTCACGGAAGAGCACCGGTGGGATGCCGGCCTAAGACCCTCCGATGCTTAAGTCAGCGCTAAGAGGAGGTTGAGTCTTTAAGGCAAGTAGAGAGTATTTGGTGAGTGTAGTAAATGATACCTTTGACTTGTGAGGGTTGACAAGTATTTATAGGGAAGGGTTTGGACCTTCTTGTAATATGTGGGTAATGTGGGGTGAGCTCCCCACATTGCCCTTCCTTGGAGGCTTGTGGAAGCCTTGGTGGCCTCTTGTTAGGATGACATGTGGACGGTTTGGGTATGGTATGAACAGGAGTCCCCCAAGTCGTCGGTTAAGGATGCTTTCTTGGCCGGGGACTTGTATTGTCGCCCATGTCGGTCGCATGTCATCCGTGGCCTTCCGATGTGGGGTAGGAGTCCCCCAAGTCCCCGGGCGAGGGAGCAGAAAGAGCCGCATGATTTTGCCCGGGAAGTGTGATGGCCGGGAAAGGTTGACCCGGAACTGGATGCTTAGGCCGGCGGAGGGGTCCGAAATCGGCTGGGATTGACCCTCGCGCGATTTCGGAGATCGGTCGCCGGGGAGAGGCACTTGGAAACCATCTGGTGGTTGGCTGCTTCCCGGGAGGAAGATGGTTACCCTCGCACGATTTCGGAGATCGGCGGGAGAGGCACTTGGAAACCATCTGGTGGTTGGCCGCTTCCCGGGAGCTGAAGATGGGCTGGGATTGACCCTCGCACGATTTCGGAGATCGGTCGCCGGGAAGAGGCACTTGGAAACCATCTGGTGGTTGGCCGCTTCCCGGGAGCTGAAGATCGGCTTGTATCGCCGGCCACTGGGGGTTGCGAGACGTGCTGAGTCAGCAGGAGCTGTGGGTTGCGAGCATTGAATGCGGGTGAGCCACGTGGCGGAATTTACACGTGGCGGTCACCGGGCTGCTGAGGTGGCATTGGGGAATGCGAAGGAGTGCCGGGAAGACGAAACGTCAATCACATTAAATGCGAAGTGCGACGCTTCGGGGAATGTGAAGTGCCGTGGGTGAGTATATAAAGGGTGAGGGGTCGTCATTTTCCTTCACCGAACCTTCGAAGCATTCTGCGAGAGCTCAGAGCATTCCTATTCCCGGTCAGTGTTCTCGGCAAATCCGGAAAGAAGTTTCTTGCGCCCGGCTCCGAATTTCAGCTTTTCAAGGTAAGATTCATGCCTTTTTTGAATCAAACTTGTGTTTTTGTTTGAGTTTTGTATGAACTGGGGATGAACAACGAAGAACGTGATGAACATGTTTGAATTTGTTCATTCCCGGACGAGTTTGATCTGTTTTGGGTGAGTCTCCGGGTAGAGGTAGGGTTTTTGCTTTGTCCGGGAAGTTGGGAAAGACCGGGAAAGAACCCGGGAAAAGTAGGTTTGGGAATTTACTTTTCCTTTTGTAAATTGTAGATGTCGAGTCATTCAAGTATGTCCGGGTCAGAAAGGAGTGGGAGCTTTGGTGAAGCGCCGAACTATGCCCCATCGGCCGAGTCTGTCTCGTCCATCCCGGATAGCATAAGTCTGGAGGTGGACGCTTGTGCGGCCACGATTGCCGGTGGGGAGGGAACCAGCAGAGCCCGGGAAGCGGGACTTGAGCAGTCTGATGAGGAGTTTGATGACCTGGAAGAGGGGGTGCAGGTCGGCGACATCCTCCTGACCGGCGTTGCTCCTCCCCGAAGAGGGCATGGGGCCGGCAAGCCCTGGGATAGGGTGTATGAGGCCGGCCGGAAGGAAAGGGAAGAGCAGGCCGGGGGGCAGGGGTTGGGTGGCCGTGTCGGTGATTTGGCCGGGGTGACACTGGCGTTGCCGGCCAGCGAGAGTGAGGAGGTGGGCGTTGTGGAGGCCATTCCTCAAGCTTCGCTGGAGTCCCCAACTGGGTTCTGGGTTGACCGGGCGTTCATCCGGAACGAGTTCACGGATGATGACCTCACCTGGATGAGGGAGGTCTTTCAGATCCCGGATTACGTCCGGATGTGGATCCCGGTATACAATCCGGATGAGAATGTCCACTTCTCGGACCCGACCGAAGACGCTACTATCGTCTGGGCGGAGGCGTTTGCATACGGGCTGCGGCTGCCGATTCATCCGTGGCTGCAGATGTTCATTTCCCGGGCGAACATCTCACCGGCCCAAGTGGGGATTCATAGCTGGGCCCGGCTCCTGGCTACATACGTGCTGTTCCGGGAACAAGGTCTTCCCGAGCCAAGTTATGAGTCTATTCGGCACATTTGGGGGTTCACCTCCACCAAGCCATACGACGGGATGGTGGCCCTGACATGCCGGCTAACTGTTGACCCAGACGAGAAAACCATCCATGGGTTGGTGGCCGAGCGGGTAAAGGCCGATACCGAGAAAAAGAAGACGCCGGTAAAGCACTGGAAGGATGTTGTCCGGGACTTCCCGAAGTTCATTGCCGGGATCCCGAACAGCCATAAGTCCTGGATGCGACAGTTTTTCATGGCGTCCGGGTGGAGGGGTGCCCTGGGAGAACGGCCGTATGAGATTCAGACAGGATGGCGATGGGTGCCGACGGGTGGGTAGACTTAGGAAATAGATCCTTTTTGCATCATATTTTTATTTGGCCGGGAACTGACAGCTTCACATTTTTTTGTTTCAGGAAAGAAGAAGGAAAGGACCGTCGCTACCCGGCAGGAGATTGAGGCGATCAACCGGCTGTGCAATCTCCCTCGCACCGAGAGGGACGCAAAGGTGCTGCTCGACCCGGCAAAACTTGAGGAGTACGGTTTTATAATGGGTAAGGCGTTTTTCCCGGATTGCATTTGATTTTTGTCCCGGTTTAAGTTTTCTGCTTGGAAAAATGACTTGAGATTTTTCTGTTTGCAGCTGGCGGTGGCGGTAGCGAACATCGGTCCGGGCAGCAGGGCGGCCAGAGCGGCCAAAGCGGCCATGGCGGCCAAGGGCGGCATAGCGGCCAGGGGAAGCACAGCGGTCGCTCGGCCGAGCGGTAGGAGGAGAACCCGGCCGAGCGGGGGTCAGGCCAGTCCCGGCACTCTGACAGCCGGGCTGGTGGGAGCAAGTCTGGCCGGCAGGACCTGCCGATGCCCCCACGACCCAAGTTTGGGGCAGAGATACTGAAAGTCCCCAAGCCGAGGGACGGGGCCGGCAAGGTTCCGAGCAAGGGGCCGCCGCCTATCGCCGGGAAGAGTGGGTCGGCCGGCGCGCTGCGGAAGGTGCCCTACGTGCGCGATGGCGGCTCTGCCGAGAAGAGGCCGCGGACTGAGGACCAGCCGCTCGCGGAGCGGGCGGAGGAGATCCGGGCTGGGAAGCGCTCCTATGGCCGAGCGGCCGGCCAGGCAGAGTTCTCCTGTGCTGGAGGAGATCGTGTCGGCAGCAGATCCGTTCATCATCGTCCGGAAACAGCTGTACGGGGATACGGATCCGCTGTTCAGCGGCATCCCGGCTGGCGACTCGCGCCTCAGGGACGAGGATGTTGAGGCGCTCTATGCGCGGTTCTCGCCTTTTGAGGCCGAGGAAGTTCCGGTCCGCCGGAGCAAGGAGTCCGAGGTGAACATCGCCGTCCGCGGGCCGGACGTTGACCTCATCAACGACATCCTGCTCGGCTTCCGGTCGTCGGGCGGTTCCTTCACGGCCGGCTCCCGGACTGGCGATGTGCGGCCGGACATGGCCATCCCTATGATGGCCCATGTAAGTATCTGGGAACTGGCACTTGGAGTTTCTCTGTTTGATTTTGAGGATGTCCGCCTTTTTGCCGGGAACTAACATTTGGAATTTTTGCTTTTTGCAGTCTCTATGGGAGATCAACCGGGGCTACAAAATGGCCAAGCGCATGTTTGTGTGCGCCTTGGAGTCCCGGTTACATTACGGTAAGCTGGCCACCGAGGCGGGAGAGACGGCCTCCAAGCTGGAGAAGGTGGAGAGGGAGCTGAGCCAGCTGGGTGAGAGGCATGCGAACCTCCAAGGGACAAAGGCCCGGCTGGAGAAGAAGAAGGAAATGGAGCGGCGGAAGAGGGAGGAGGCCCTCACTGAGCTTGAAGGGGCGAAGGCTGGCTGGGAGCGAGCGGAGGCCAGGGCGGCCAAGGCAGAGGAAGAGGTGGCGGCCGTTAAGGCTGATATGGCCGGCCTGCAGGCCGAACTTGCCGAGCTCAGGGTCGGCGGTTCTTCTTCCTGGGATCCCCCGATTCTGGCTCCCGGCGGTGTGCGCTACCGGTAAGCTGGTACAAGTACTGCCAGTATATGTTTAACAAGGGAGTTGAGCTGGACTACAGCTATGAGGCCCATTTCGGTGGGCCTTATGACTTTGTCGAGCCCTCCCCTGCCGAGCTGCGCGCGTTCCGGGAGTTCATCGGAGTGGACATGGTGGAGTCTGACAGCCCGGCTGAGGAGGAGAGCCGGGAAGCTGCTGCCCCAGCCGACGAGCCCTCAGCTGATGCCGATGCCGATGTTGTGCCCATGGACGCCGCTCCAGCCGATGCCGTTCCAGCCGATGCCCAGCCTGCTCCGGCCGCCGATGCCGCTCCAGCCGACGCCGCTCAGCCTTAGCCCGGGAGTCTGCCGATCAGCCGAAGTTTCATTTTCCTTTTGTTTTCTTGCTTTTGTTTAACTTTTGATCGAACAATTTATGTTGTAATAATTTGTCCGGCGCCAAGTGGCGGTTTTCGGCCGTACTTTTATGTTGGATGTTTACCGGCGCTTTTGTAGCGGTTTCCGGATTTTATGTGAATGTGTTTGTGTTATGGCTGTTTGTGTGATGGTTTTTGTTTCTTCCCGGAAATATATGATCCTCGGCCTTTTGTTATCGGGTGGGATAGGACCCTCGCATGATAACAAAAGTCGGTTGCCGGGAAGATGACCTTTGACAAAATTTTGAAATGCAGTCTTCCCGGCATCTTTGTTATCGGATGGGATTGGACCCTCGCACGATAACAAAGGTCGGTCGCCGGGAAGATGACCTTTGACAAAATTTTGAAAAAAAATAGAGTGTGGAACAGTGTTGCGATATACAAAAAGGGGCCCTAACTCCTAGTCGGAGTGGGTGATTTCATTCAAATAATTTCTAAAGAAAAATGATTACAAGCGATCAAAGGTTGCCGTTGGCAGAGCCGGGCAATTACAGAAATCGGGAGTAATCATTTGTAGAAATATTTGAGATGATCGGCGTTCCATGGATGACCGAGAGTGCGGCCGTTTGTGTCCCGGAGCTCGTAGGTACCGCGTCGGCAGATGCAGGCGATCTCATAAGGGCCTTCCCAATTTGGGCCAAGGGTGCCTTGTCGGCTGTCCTTGGTTGTTGGGTTAACCTTTCTAAGGACCCAGTCCCCGATTTTGAATGTTCGGTTGCGGACCCGGGCATCATGGTACCGGGCGATGCGCTGTTTGAGAATAAGGTTCCGGGTCCTGGGCCCGTTCTCTTTGTTCCTCGAGCAAATCGAGGTTAATGGCCAGGCTCTCCTCGTTTTGCTCGGGTTCAAAGTTTTCGACCCGGAGAGTGGGTTCAGTGAGCTCGATGGGGACCACAGCCTCGCTGCCGAAGGCCAGCGAGAAGGGAGTTTCATTGGTAGCAGTCCGGAAAGTGGTCCGGTAAGACCAAAGAACCTCGTGAAGTAGGTCCGGCCAGCATCCCTTGGCGTTGTCAAGTTTGGTTTTTAGTGTCCTCTTGACGATCTTGTTGATCGCCTCAACTTGGCCATTAGACTGGGGATGTGCCGGGGACGAGAAGCAGAGGTTGACTCCGAAGTTTTTGCAGAAGGTTCGGAATATCCAGCAGTCGAACTGGGGGCCATTGTCGGTGATGATCAAGTTCGGGACGCCGAATCGGCAGACAATGTGCCTCCAGACGAAGCTTTTGATTTTGGCCGCGGTGATGGTGGCCAATGCCTCGGCTTCCACCCATTTGGTGAAATAGTCAACGGCCACAACAGCGAACCGGACCTGGCCCTTCCCGGCGGGCATTGGGCCGATCAGGTCGAGACCCCATTGGGCGAAGGGCCAGGGGCTGACAATCGGAGTGAGAGGTTCAGCCGGTAGATGAGGGATGGTGGCGAAGCGCTGGCACTTCTCGCACCGCTGGACGAAGGCATGGGCGTCAGCGTTTAGCGTTGGCCAGTAGTATCCTTGTCGGATTATTTTGTGGGCCAACGCCCTAGCACCGGAGTGATTGCCGCAGATGCCCTCGTGGATTTCCCGGATGACCTTGGTGCCCTCAGTCGGGGTTAAACACCGGAGGCAGGGTTCCGAGAAACCCCTCTTGTAGAGCTTCCCTTGGATTATGGTATACCTCGCTGCTCGGCGTTGGAGGCGCCGGGCTTCGAGGGGGTCGTCCGGGAGCTTCCCGTCGGTTAGGAAAGCCCGGATAGGTGCCATCCAGCTGGTGTCCGGCTCGACCTGCATCACGCCGAGGGCGAGTGTGCTTGGAGTGGTCAATGTTTCGACCGGGATGCTTCTCTTGGCCGGCTCGGAGATGGCCGAGGCAAGCCGAGAGAGGGCGTCCGCATGGCTGTTTTCAGATCGGGGGATCTGCTTGATCTCGAAGCGCTTGAACTGGCTCAAGTGGTACGTGACCTGCGCCATGTAGGAGGCCATGGAGCTATCCTTAGCGGCGAAGTTCTCGGTGACCTGGTTGACCACCAGTTGAGAGTCGCTGAAAATGAAGAGGTTATCCGCGCCGACCTCCTTGGCAAGTCGGAGACCGGCGAGGAGAGCCTCGTACTCGGCCACATTATTGGAGGCCGGGAAGGCAAACCGGAGAGAGTACTCGATGACATCCTTGTCGGGTGAGATCAGTACTATCCCCGCGCCGCATCCCTTGGAGTTGGCCGATCCATCAACGTACAATTTCCAACCCATTCCGTCGGGGTTGGGAGCTGCCGGATTTTCGATGGTAGTTGCCGGGATGGGGTTCGACCGGCCGGCATCAGTCGTTGCCGGGCAAGTGAACTCTGCAACGAAGTCGGCAATGGCCTGGTTTGAATGTAATATCAAACTCGCTGAGCTCAATGGCCCATTTGACAAGCCGGCCTGATGTCTCAGGCTTTTGGAGCACTTGCCTGAGCGGTTGGCTTGTGAGGACCAGGATAGCGTGGGCCTGGAAGTAGGGGCGCAGTTTCCGAGCGGAGCATATGAGGGCGAGGGCGAGCTTTTCGATATCCGGATATCTAGTTTCCGGGCCAGTCATGGACTTGCTGGTGTAGTACACCGGGTGCTCTACCTTGTCCACTTCCTTGATGAGGACGGACGAGACGGCCGTTCCGGACACGGAGAGGTACAGAGTCAGTACGTCTCCATGTTCGGGTTTGGCGAGGATCCGGGCCTTGCTCATATACTCCTTCAGCTGACCGAAGGCTTGGTCGCACTCCGGGGTCCAGTCGATGAGTTTTTGGCCGGCCTTGAGGACTTTGAAGAAAGGCGCACAACGGTCGGTGGCTTTCGAGATGAAACGGGAGAGAGCGGCTACCCGGTCATTGAGGCTCATCACGTCCTTCTGAGTCTTGGGGGTTTCCATGTCGACGAGAGCCTTGATTTTCTCGGGGTTCGCCTCGATACCTCGTTGGCTGATCATGAAGCCCAGGAATTTCCCGGACCCAACGCCGAAGGCACATTTGGCGGGGTTGAGCCGCATGTTGTAGTGCTTTAGTTTAGAGAACATGGCCGACAGGTCGTCCACATGTGCGCTGGACGCCTTGCTCTTGACCAGCATGTCGTCCACGTAAACTTCCATGCTTTTGCCGATGAGATCGGAAAAGACGGAGTTCACAAGACGCTGGTAGGTTGCTCCGGCGTTTTTGAGGCCGAAGGGCATGACCTTGTAGCAGTATAGTCCCCGGTCGGTGACGAAGGCTGTGTGCGCTTGGTCGGCCGGGTGCATGAAGATTTGGTTGTAGCCCGAGTAGGCGTCCATGAAGCTTAAGAGTTCATGGCCGGCTGTGGCATCGATGAGCTAGTCGATATGAGGCAACGGGAAGCTGTCCTTGGGGCATGCCTGGTTCAGGTTGGTGTAGTCCACGCACATGCGCCACTTCCCGCCCGATTTTGGCATGACCACGGGGTTGGCGACCCAGGTCGGGTACTCCACTTCCGTTTGGATGGCCTCGTATCGCTCGCCATCGAACTTGCGCCGCTTCTGGCTTACTGGCCGGGCCTTTGGGTCAATGCTCAGCTTGTGGGAGATGACGTCGGTGGAGATGCCCGGCATGTCGGCGTATGACCAGGCAAATACCTCGGCGTTGTCGCGGAGGAATTTGATGAGTGAAGCCCGGATATTAGGAGGGAGCTCCGCGCCGATCTTCACTTGCCGGTCGGGGTGCTCTTCCGAGACGCAGACCATCTCCAGGTTCCCAGCGGGCTTGGCCTGGAAGGTGGAGGCCTCGCCTCGCGGGTCATCTGGGCAACTGTCCGGGGCAGGCCCTTTTGTGGAGCTTGAAGTGGTGATGGCGCAAGACTCCTTCGGGGGTAGGGTGGCTGTGGTGCCCTTGCCGCCATGCCGAACCGCTACCGAGTAGCATCCTCTCGCCGTCCGCTGGTCGCCCCGAACACTGCCGATTTCGTGCGGGGTCGGGAACTTGACAAGAAGGAGGTGGGAGGACGGGATGGCCTTCATCTGGTTGAGGGCGGGTCGCCCGATGATGACGTTGTAGGCCTTCGAGCAATCGACGACCATGAAGGTGACTACCTCGCGAGTCCGCAGCGGGGCCGTGCCCAAGGTGATGGGCAAGTAAACGCTGCCGATTGGCTGGATGCAGTCCCCGGAAAAACTCACGAGGGGGTGCGGGTGCGGTCCATGTAGCAGTCGGCCATGTTGAGGGATCGGAAGGCCTCCAGGAATATGATGTTGACCGAGCTGCCTGTGTCGATCATGATGCGCCCTACGTCGTAGTGTGCGATTTCGGCCCGGATGACGATCGGGTCGTCATGGGGGTATAGGATGCCTTCCTCCTCGTCCTCGTAGAAGGTGATGGAACCCCAACCTGTCTCGGGGACCTTCTCGGCCCGGTAATTGAGGGCCAACACCTCTTGCCCGGGGTAGCAGGCTCGGGCATGCTCTTTTCGGGTTCGGTTGGAGTCGCCGGCCAGAGTGGTGCCGCCGCTGATGGTGTTGATCTGCCGTAGCTGCGCTGGGGGGGATGTGGTCCCTGAGGAAGTCGTTTAGCCGCCCGCCTGGACGAGGTCCTCGACACGGCCTGAGGACCCGGCACTCTCGTGCCGTGGGAGGTGGCTTGGTGGTACTGGCAGAAGATGCCGCCAGGGTTTTGAACGGCCTTCCCCGGTGTTCTCCATGGTGGAGGTGCGGGAGGAGGTTTACGATGATCGGGAGGAGAGCCTCGTAGGTTGTGATAAGGGGGGTGTGTTGTTGGTACTTGGGGGCATATTGCTTGCCGGGGCTCCGATCCCGATCGTTCCTTCTCGGCTGCTCGGGGGCCGGGGGAGCGGGTTGCGTGCTTGGTAGGCCTGATACACCTGCTGTCCGCCGCCCCGTTTCCGCTTGTCGCGGTTGCCGAAGACGGGGTGGGCTTCGTCCTTCCTCTTGTTCGAGGAGAAGGGGTTTTGCTTTGTGGCTGGCTGACTGTATGCCGTTGATGGCCGGGGGAGGTGCCGCGGGGTAGTGGGCGGCTGGAGCCGAACCCGGCTGTAGTTGGGCGAGGGGCTGGCCGTGTAGTGGATGCCCGGAGGTCGGCCGCGGCCGCGTGCCGCGGATTGAGTTCCGTCAAATGTTCGGCTCGGGCATGGACATTCGCCGCCTTCATCAACTCGGAGTAGGTCAGGTCCGTCCGCAAGTTGAGCTGGTACAAGAGTTGGCAAGGGCGTAGCCCGGATTTGAAAGCATTCACGGCCGTCCGGTCGTCCGTCCGAGGGCACTTGGCATATTCGTGGCTGAATCGGGCCACGTACTTCCACAGCTTCTCGTTCTCGCCCTGCACGATGGCGTAGAGGTCCTCACATGAATAGAAAGTGGAGCTTTGGCTTTGGTGTTGCTCGATGAAGGCGGCCTCCATTTTGGCCATGTCGTCTATGCTATCCGCCGGCAGGCGGAAGAACCAGTTGAGGGCGCGCCCGTGAGTGTGCTTGGGAAGTAGAGGCATTGAGCTTGGTCGGAGATGTTCTTGTGGAACATGTTAGATTTGAAGCTATTCATGTGGGCGTTGGGACATTCTCCCGGGCCGCCGCCGTAGAGGGCGATCCGGATCGAGCGGGAGTCGATCTCGGCGAGTTCAGGCGTGCAGGCGATGACCCTATCGGTGAAGGGTCCTTCCCGGGTTGGAGTGGCTGCGGGCCGTCCGGTCCTCTCTCGGCGCTCCTTGGCCCTATCCTTGACAAGCTCTTCGACTTGGTCCAAGAGTTGCTGGATCATGCTCTGGTCGCTTGTCGCCTCTTGTGCGGCCACGGCTTTTCCTCGGGTTTGCCGGGCAGGCAAAGCTACTCGGCCGGTGGCGGGAGCCGCGGTTCGGCCGGGGCGTGCCCGGTGACTGGACTCGGCTGTTTCCTCGGGAGAGTGACTATCGGGGCTACCCGGATCGGAGTTGGCAGTGGAGGGGGTCCCATGCCGGCCGGATTGATGTTGCGGGTGACTACCTCGATGGCCATCCGCTCCCGCTTGTCATTGATGAGGTCCCGGGCCTCGCTGTAGGCTTTTGCCACTCCATTGTTTCGGCCAATGAAGACTCGGGAGTTGGCCGGACGAGATGGGCCGAATTTGGCCGGATGAGATGGGCCGGATTTGGCCGGCCGAGAGGGGCCGGAGCTGCCAGACAGGATTGTCCGGGTTGTGGCGGGCGCGCGAGAAGTCGCAGGCTGCTTTCCTTTGGCCAGCGGTGGGGGTTGAGTGGCCGTGGGAGCGACATTCGGGGTGTGCAGTTGGGAGTCGGAAACGTCGTTCAGCTCCCAGCCGCACTGCTCTTGGAGATGGCCGATGTTGACGTTGGCCTCCAGCAGCCTTTGCGTCATTGTTTGGTAGTGCTCGCTGAGGACGGCACTCCGAGATTGGAGTCGCCGATTGTCCTCCTCCAAAGCTTGGATCCGACTGTTCTCGGCCTCCAAAGCGTTGGCTCTTGCCTCCATTGCCTCAAGGCGCTTGGCGAGCTCATCTCGGCTGGCCCTCTTGGCCTTCTTTTGCTGGTCGGGCTGAGGGGGTGGCTCCTCGGGTTGCTCCGGCCGTGTCTGAGCGGTGGTGTCGGGGACGCGTGACGTCGTCCTCCGGTTCGTCCTCGCGGTGATGGGAAGACATGGTTTTGTTCTTTGCTTAGTGATAAAGCACGTAGGAATTCGGTCGATTCCCACAGACGGCGCCAAACTGTTGATGTCTGAAAATGGTTCAGGTCAACGGTCAATGTGAAGGGGGTGAATTCGGTCGGTTTTACGATGTCGGGGAGCTAGGAGGCTAGCTCCAAGTGATGATGGACGGGTCCGGTCCGGGATGGAGAGGCTCGGCCTCGGCAGGACTTGGCCGAATGGTGTTGTTCTCGGCTGGTGCTATCCCGGCCAGAACGTGTTCTCGGACGGCCGCGTACCTGCACAGTAACGGAGTCACGGAAGAGCACCGGTGGGGTGCCGGCCTAAGACCCTCCGATGCTTAAGTCAGCGCTAAGAGGAGGTTGAGTCTTTAAGGCAAGTAGGGAGTATTTGGTGAGTGTAGTAAATGATACCTTTGACTTGTGAGGGTTGACAAGTATTTATAGGGAAGGGTTTGGACCTTCTTGTAATATGTGGGTAATGTGGGGTGAGCTCCCCACATTGCCCTTCCTTGGAGGCTTGTGGAAGCCTTGGTGGCCTCTTGTTAGGATGACATGTGGACGGTTTGGGTATGGTATGAACATTTTTTTTTTTTTTTTTTTTTTTTTTTATATTTTTTTTTTTTTCCTTTTTCTGGTGTGTGTTGTGTTTTTTTTTTTTTTTATATTTTTTTTTTTTTTTTTTTTTTTTGGGGGTTTTTTTTTTATGTGAGTTTGTGTTTTGTTTTTAAAATAAGTTTTTTTTTTTTTTTTTTTTTTTTTTTTTTTTTTTTTCTGGTGCTTGTTTTGGGTTTTTTTTTTTTTTTTTTTTTTTTTTTTTTTTTTTCTTTTTTTTTTTTTTTTTTTTTTATTTTTTTTTTTTGGTGTTTTGTTTTTGGGTGGTAATAGGGTGTGGTTGCTTAGTCTAAATTAATGCACCGGTTGAGTGTGGTTGGGCTGGAAACGTATATGTTTAAGAGAGTTGTCTCTTCAATTTCAAATCCACCTTTTGGCTTCCACTAGATGACCGACACGTATCCTCTGGTGCATGTACCGAAGGGTTCTTCCACGTTCCATTGCAGCTTTTGGGAAGGTTTTTGAGGTGCTTTATTGCATTAGGTTTCCCATAGTCTCTTGATTAAGTCGCCACTCTCAGAGAAAACCCTTGCTTTTCCTCAAACTCTCTCTAAAAAAAAATTTCACCAAACTCTTCAAGTCTCTCAGTCCAGAAAAATTCCAAACTTCCAAACTGCTCGGAAACATGATGTTCCTCCTTGCTCTTGCTTCTCTGGTTCACATTGTCTTCGAGTCAGAAGACTCCGACGATGAAGTTCAGGTGGTCAGACCAAATTCCCCTCCTGCTGAACCTGCAACCTCTTCAATCTCCGCTGTCGGTTCGGTCTTCAACGGTGCTGGGCCATCTTGACCAGTTGTATCCATTCCCGTCGATGATGAGTCTCCTCCATCTGAACACTCGCTCCATACCGAACCTACAGAACCTACTGCTCCTGCCGATGAGGCCGAATCTGCTGAACCTGCTTCACCTGTCGAACCAGCAGCACCCATTGAACCGCCCAAGGAGAAGAAGAAGGGTCGAAAGAAGGTGAAAGCAAATCGCCAAAGAAAGTCCCCTCGAAACCCTCTGTCCATGGTCAGCCATACTCGTTTTGTGAATGAAAGCGCGCGTAGGTACTATGACCAAGTCTCCACACGCATGGTTGTCACCGAGTGTGAGTATCCAATTCTTGACTTTTCTTCCGAAATTGTCACATCTCTAGGTCTAGGTTGGCTCCAAATTGCGGTTAGGCACTTCAATTTGAAAAATCTCCTGTCAGCACCCCCTAGTTCATTTAGATTCAATCTCACAGTGGTTAGGGAATTTTTCGCAAATTTCCCAAAATTAAATGAATTGTCATATGATGTTGAAGTTAATGTGCAAGGTCGAGTCATAAGGTTCAGTCCATCCATCATTTATGAATACTTTGGGTTAAATAGTGTGGATAACCATGATGCATATACTGCTTATCTAGAAGAATCTAGTCGTTTTCTCATGCCAGACTTCTCTGTACTTGCATTTCATGATCCTGATTTGGTCTTGGAACTAGGTAATAAGCCATGTAGGTCTCACCTATCACCAAGTTATCGTTTGCTGCTACACATCATTAAGACAAATATTCTGCCAACCGGCAATGCAGCAAATGTCACTTTGGAAGCCGCTAGATTAGCCATTCTTTTTCAGCATCATTTTCCAATTCCGTTTGCTCATGTTATCTACGATTCCATCATGTCTAAAACGCGTAACACAGGAAAGATAGAGGGCACTCGTGCTTCCATAGTCTTTCCTTGTTTCATTCACCACCTGTGTGAGAGGGCAGAGGTACCAATGGATGAGTCACAGGATGACTACATGAGTTTGAAGGGTTCTATGACTGAGGCCTTGCTGCAGAAGAGTGAGAAAGCAGTTACTAGTGCGCGAAATGCCAAAGTGTCTATTGGACCAGTCTCCCTAGCAAATTTGTCTTCAACGATTAATGCTGCTGTGAAGCAAGCTCTTAAGGAAATCAGTGCTAAACGCAAGAAGAAAGTTTCGAAACGTGTTTCGAAGAAGAGGAAGTCTGATCATGTGTGATATAGCTTAGTCTATATGTGTTATGTTCAATTTGCTTCAGTTGTGTCTTTAAGTCTATCTGGTCGTGAACAATTAATGTTATGTGTGTGTTGGTATGTACTTTAATTGCCCGCTTTGGACATTGGGGCTTATTTTGTTGTGACTAGTTTCGGTTCTGTTTTAGTTGTTAAAGTTGTTGTCTTTAGTCTCTCTCTCACTATTGCTCTTAGTTTATAATTGCTCCGTTTGTGCTATTCTCTCTCATTGCTCTTTGATTGATCACTATGTTGATTGTATTTACTGTTGCTTCCGTTGCTTATCATACTCATTGTTAAATCCTTTGTCTTGCCATGACAAAAAGGGGGAGTAGATATTTCAATCACATGCTCTATCACTTAGGGGGGGGTTTTTTTTTGGTTTTCTTTTTCTCTTCTTTTTTTTTTTTTTATGGGGGGGGGGTATTTTTTTTTTCTTTTCTTCTTGTTTTTTCCTCCCGGTTTTTTTTTCGTTGGCCGGATTGTTGGGTTTTGGGAGTGGGGGGTGTGAGGGGTGTGGGGGTTTTTTTTCAAGGAAAGCCAAAGGGGGAGATTGTAGGTTATTTTATGATTGGCTATCCTTGTCACAAAAACATTGTAAAGAATGTAACAAGCTCAATTAGTCTATAGGTTTTATTTCTAGATTTTAGGAATTTTGAAGAAGCTTGGAAGTTTGAAGATAGATGATGATTGAAGATGCATTCACATTTAGTGTTCATTTGCATTAATTTTCTGTGTCAAAACCTTTGTCCTTTCATTATTGAGTCAAAATGTTTTTCGAACACTTTAAGGTTTTGCACGTGTTTTTACAAGAATAAGGTTTTCAGTTTTTCTGTGACTAGTCATCTATTTTATGCTCGTGGAGGTTGACTGCTTTTCTGACAGATTGAATAAACAGCCCATGCTTTTATCCTCCGGTTAGTCAACCTCACCCCACTCACTCGGATCTGCCTAGGTTCCGGTAAAAGAGAGTTTTAAGGTTTCATCTTGGCCGTTCATATCTTATCTTTTTGTGTCTATATAAACACAACCTCATCCTCTATTACGGCTAGGGTTTTCAAGCTAAACTTCATTCATATTTTCTGAAAAACTCTCTTTGGCTAGCTGCATTTTTCCTCTCCGGTTCTTACTTGTCTTCTTGAGTGCCTAGTTCACTTATATAGAAGTTTTATGAGAAAATGAGGATAGCTAGTATTTGAATCTTGTTTTCAAAGTTGTTTTTCTTAGAAAATACATTAAGCAAACTTTGGAAGAAGGTTCATCTTTCCTAGTTCGGCTTGTTCTAAAAGTTTTCATTACTTTGAGTCGAGTTAGGAGTGTGCAACATTAGTCTCTCATGTTCATGCATGTTTGTAAACTTTGTTGAGTAGTATAGGTCATTGACCTAAGTTGGTTTACTGCCCAGTTTGTTGCTGCAAGCAGTAAACACAGTCATCGGTTCATTTCCTGGGAGTTTACTGCTTTCTGGAAATGTACCTGTGACTGGTCATAAATCACCACAGCTTTCATACTTCGGTGCCATGCTAAAGGAATACTTGTGTATGTCCTTGTAGCGTGTTGACCAAGCAAGGATCCGCTGGACGTGAAGTGATTGAGAAGAAGCCACACGAGGGACTGCTGCATCTAAGTTAGGTAACTAGATATTGAGCTTGGTCTGAACCTTGTATTGGGCATCTTTTGCCATTTCATAGTGGAAGGCCGGTCTTCTGATAGACCCCCAGTTTTTTATCCCTTTGTGGATTTTTCCGGGTACCAAAACTCTGTGTCCATTCTTGTGTATTGTTAAATATTCGGCTTAATTAAAATGGGATTTAATTTTGCACAAATTCACATAACATGCAAACTGGATAATCTTGCCTGACTGGTCATCTTAACTGCTGCATTAGAAACGCTGGTTTGATATAGTTGTAGTTGTGGATAGCTCACGAATATCAAACTCACTGATTTCGTTGAGGACCTAAGTTGGCATTGCATCTGAGTGTTGTTGATCAAATCACAAGCATCCACAAGTAATATCTGTCAAGTACTCAATCTAGTTAATCTGTTAAGTTCATCACACTATGACTGGTCACCTGTGTGATCCTTGTTTGTGCTGTTTGTTAAACAAAAGGTGTTGATGCAAAAAATGGATCAACGGTCAAGGGTCCGGGTCGGACTGGAGTGTGTCAGGGAGCTAGGAGGCTAGCTCCGGATGTTGGCTTCCGGGTGGGCCCGGAAGGTGCTGCCCGGAGGGTGGTTCCGGGGACAGATGTACCTGCCACAGGAAGGAAAGTAAACCTTGGGGCACCGGTGGGGTGCCGGCCTAAGACCCTCCGAAGCTTAAGTCAGCTGAAGGAGGAAAGGAAGGAAAGTCTTAGAGGCAAGTAAGTATTTCGGTGGGAGAGAATGAACTTACTTTCACTTGTGGAAGTGAGGTATTTATAATAAGGGGGAAACCTAGGGTTCCAAGTGGGGGAAGTTGTCCCCTAGGTTACCCCTACCGGGCCTCATGGAGGCCTAGTCAGGCCTCAAGGAGGCTGGTTGGGCCTCTGGGGGCCTTTGTCTGGGCCCGAGTGGGCTTTGCCTGGGGCCAGGTGGCCTTTGTCTGGGCCCGAGTGGGCTTCATGCTTTGCTTTCTGGGGGAAGTACCATGGTCCTGGAGGTGCGCCCCCAGGGGGATAGGCCTCCGGGGGAAGTGATCCCGGAGGGTAGGCTTCCGGGAAGTGTGGTCCCGGAAGGGGGGAGTGGTCCCAGTAGCTCCTTCTTCTGGATGACATGTGGCCGATCCGGGTATGGTATGAACAAAAGGGAATTCATTTTAAAATACCCCCCTCATTGCCAACCTGCAGAGTCTATTCCTTGATCTTTTAGGTATTGAAGTGGTGGGTGGAACCCAAAGAGACCCAAGGTAAGTGACTATGTGATTGCTTGTTTGACTGAAACGACAAACGGGATGGTTTGGCTTGTTTTGGAAGATGTTGATTGTTTTATGATTTATACGCATGAACGGTTTCATTGATTGACCCATTGTTGTGATGAAAGAATTGATGCTCATGTATATGTTGATGTTATGATTGGTCACTTATTGAGTTGTTAAGCATATTGCATGGTGGCATGTTATCATCTGCAAATGTTTGGAACAAAATGGTTTTAAAGAAAGGAAGGGTTTCGAAAGGGAAAATGTTTTGAAGGAAAAGGTTTAAATGAAAGAAAGGTTTTCGAAGGGGAAACACCTAGGGAGGTAGTGATGAAAGTTAAAGACTGGATCCTTTTAATAGACTCGAGAGGTGGGGTCTATTAAAGGGAGCCTTTTAATTGACTCGAGAGGTGGGGTTTATTAAAAGGTTACAATAAAAGGAATAGACTCGAGAGGTGGGGTCTATTGAAATGTTTTGCTTTTAGGGAAAGCGCCCCCTATTAGCCACGAAGCTGCCTCCCAGGTATGTACCCGAAGGGAAAAGAAAGGAATCCGGATGAAAAGAAAAGACGACTGATTTCTTTTTAAAAGATTTTTCTAAAAGGCATACGTTGGTACATGACATTGCATCGCACATGGGTAGTTGCATCATCGTGATAGTTAGTGGAATGCTTTCTTGAATGTATTGTGATTGTTCGATAGTCACTTACTGAGCTTTGCTCACGTAGTCCCGTTTGTGAGTTTCAGGTAAGAATGAGGAGTAGGCGATGGCAATGGGCATTGGACAAGCTACAGCAGGCCCCCACTCAAGTCATAGAGTCTTTTCATATTGATTGTTTGTTATTTAACTTTCCACTGCAAAAGATTTTGGTCAAACAATCCCCTTTTAAAGATGATAAGAACGAGCGTCTGACTTAAAGTTGTTTCACATTGATGAAAGTGGTTCAATGCTTTATTAAAAATAAGTTTGTTTCTTAAAATGGGCGTAAGTTGTACAGTAGTAATGCCCCAAAAAGGTGTAATTTTCCTGGGGTGTTACAAGTAGGATACCAAAGTTAGGGATATGCTTCAAGAAGACCTTAGGAACTAAAGCCTTTGTAAACGGATCTGCTAGCTGCTTAGTTGTAGAAATCTTCACAACATCAATATCTCTGTGTTTTACCCTTTCCCTCACACTGTAATACTTTAAATCTATATGCTTCGAGTTTGTCGATCTCTTACTAGTCTTGGTATAAAAGACTGCTGCTGAATTATCACAATGTATGGCTATAGGTTTCTCAATTGTAGGAACAATCTTGGTCTGTATTAGAAAATTCTTAAGCCAAATTGCTTGTGTCATTCCTTCATACAAGGCCAAATATTCTGAATGCATAGTTGAGGTGGCTGTAATGGACTGTTTGACACTCCTCCATGCAATAGCTCCACCAGCTAGCATGTACACATAACCAGACATGGATTTCTTTCCATTTGGATATTCTCCTGCTAGACCAGCATCTGCATATCCATCCACTTCCAAACTTCGAACCCTTCTGTAAACTAACATGCTATCCATTGTCTTCTTTAAGTATCTCATTACTTTCCTTCCACCCGTCGACTGTTCCTCACCAGGATTCGACTGATATCTAGATAACATGCTAACTGCAAATACAATGTCAGGTCTGGTACAGACCTGAGCATACATTAAACTGCCTATCATTCGAGCATAGGGTTTTGTGGTCATTTTGTTCTTCTCAGCATCAGTTTTGGGACATTGTTCCTTATTCAGTTTGTCCCCTTTGGATATTGGCACATCCCCTAAGTTACAATCTTGCATATTGAACCTCTTTAACACTTTGGCTATGTAATTTTTCTGAGATAGTCCTAGGACTTTATTCTTTATGTTTCTCTTAATCTCAATCCCCAAAACATACTCAGCTTCCCCCAAATCCTTCATATCAAAGTTCTGGGATAAGAAGGACTTGGTTTTGTGCAACAAACTCTTGCTGCTGCTAGCCAGTAGTATGTCATCAACATACAAGACCAGAAAAATGAATCCCTCTTTTGTAGTCTTCATGTAAACACATTCATCTGCAAGATTCTCAACAAAGCCATCCTTACTTATAACTGACTCAAACTTAATATACCATTGTCTAGAGGCCTATTTCAATCCATAAATGGACTTCTTAAGCTTGCAGACAAGCTGTTCATTTCCTGAAGCCACAAAACCTTCTGGCTGCCTCATATAGATCTCTTCCTCCAATTCCCCATTTAGAAAAAGCAGTCTTAACGTCCATTTGGTGCAATTCTAAGTCAAAATGAGCTACTAAAGCCATAATGATTCTGAAAGAGTCCTTAATGGAAACTGGAGAAAAGGTTTCTTTAAAATCAATCCCTTCTTTCTGAGTGAATCCTTTTGCCACTAATCGAGCTTTGTACCTTTCTACACTGCCATCCTTAGCTCGTTTAGTCTTAAATACCCACTTGCAACCAACTAACTTCCTATCTTTGACTGGTTCTACTAATTCCCACACCTGGTTATCTGCCATTGATTGCAATTCTACTTTCATGGCAGCTAACCATTCTTCTGAATGATGACTTTCAGTGGCTTGAGCAAATGCAGCTGGATCCTCATCTTCTCCCCAATCATAATCAGCTTCAACACTACAAAATTGAAATCTTGGATCCCTTCTAGCAGGTGTTGGTGGTCTACTAGATCTTCTGAGTGCTGGTTCTGGTATTGGATCAGGATTTTCTAGGTTTTCAGCTGGGATTTCAGGTTCTGGAACTTCCATTTGAAGGTTTTCATCGTCTGAGAAGTTCAAGTCAGCTAAATTATCTAGTTCAGCTGGATCCATTTCTGAGTCATGGTCTGACTGATTATGATTGTCTGGGATTTCAGTAGTGTTTGTTGGTGCAGTAGGAGCTTGTTCTGAGAAACTGAGCACCAATTCCTCAGGATAATCTGAGTGATCCATCTCCTGTATGAACTTGGCAGTGTTGGTTTCTACAATCCGAGTTGTATGTTTAGGAGTGTAGAACCTATATCCCTTGGATTTGTCAATATAACCAATAAAGTGAGCACTAACTGTTTTGGGATCTAACTTCTTCTCTTGTGGATTGTAAAGCTTTGCCTTTGCTTTACAACCCCAGACATGAGTGTGTGCTAGTGCAGGTTTGTAGCCTTTCCACAACTCAAAAGGAGTTTTCTTAACTGCTTTACTAGGTGTTCTGTTGGACAAATAGTTGGCAGTTTTCAAAGCTTCCCCCCAAAGAAACAATGGTAGACCACTAGTACACATCATACTTCGAACCATATTTAAGAATGTCCTATTCTTCCTTTCTGCAACCCCATTTTGCTCTGGTGTACCTGGTGTAGTGTATTGTATTGTGCCTTAATTCCTTCTTTTTCAAGAAACTGAGCAAAAGGTCCTTTGTTTTGCCCAGTCTCATCATATTTCCCATAATACTACCCTCCTCTATTTGATCTAACCACCTTTATCACCTTCCCTAACTCCTTTTCAACTTCTGCTTCGAA
The DNA here is from genome assembly GCA_033992175.1 of Spiraea crenata. Classification (NCBI taxonomy): domain Eukaryota; kingdom Viridiplantae; phylum Streptophyta; class Magnoliopsida; order Rosales; family Rosaceae; genus Spiraea; species Spiraea crenata. The sequence goes on along the minus strand of JAVBHV010000012.1, from coordinate 1,088,128 downwards.
AATTTTGAATTTTTCTAGGCTTTGAGACTTCTCTGATATAAGGTAGATGTAACAGAACCTAGAAAAATCGTCTATGAATGTGATAAAATACTGATTTCCACAGATAGTTTTAGGTGTGAATGGTCCACAAATGTCTGTGTGAATTATTTCCAATAATTTACTACTTCTAGTTGACCCCTTCTTCCTTGAGTTAGTCATTTTTCCCTTTAAACACTCCACACAATCACCTAAGTCTGAGAAATCTAACTGATGCAGCATCTCATTTTTCACCATTAATCTCAGTCTTTCGTTTGAAATATGTCCTAACCTTCTATGCCACAACATTGCAGAATTCTCATTAACTCTTCCCCTTTTAATTCCCCTAGTTTCAATACTCAATATTGCCCTAGGATATTGACAATTTAATCTCCAATAACCCTGAATTGCAGTGGCAGTAGCAACAAGCACAGAATCTTTGCTAAATAAATGCATCACATCTTTATTTCCATCAAAATAACCACCATCCTTACAAAAACATGACAATGAAATTAAACTCCTTCTCATTGAAGGTATGCAAAAAACATCTCTTAAACCTAAAACTGATCCTGAATCTAACAGCAGGTCTACATCTCCAATTATCTTCACAGAAACTCTCGATCCATTTCCTGCTGTCACATTCAGTTGCTCCTTACTTGGTGGTTTCTTGGTTCTTTCCTTAATACCCTGCATCGTTTTAGAGATGTGTATGGGTGAGCCTGTGTCTAACCACCATGAATTAGGGGAAATATTTATTAAATTTACTTCAATACTATAGGGAATTAAAGGGATTACTATGTGATTACCTTTCTTAGCCATCCAAGCCTTATGTCCCCTACAATCCTTCTTGACATGTCCAAGTTTGTCACAGAAGAAGCACTTAACCTTGCCATACTTGTTCACAGCATTCTTGGGATTGGCTTTCAGATTAGGGTTGGTGCCACCAGCCTTGTTTCCACCAGCATTGTTGCTTCCTTTGAATTTCTTGTCAAAATTCGTCCTCTTGTTAATGCTAGGCTTGTACTTTTGGAGGTTCTCAGGTGCTGCATTAACCAGATTCACTGTTTCAGTATTGACCAAATTCACTACAACTCCCTTCTTAGCTATGACCTTGCTCTCTTCAGCCACACAGATGCTTATCAGTGTGTTAACATCCCATTTTTCATGAACTGAGGTGTAGGAAGTCTTGAGAAAACTAAATGCAGGTGGTAGAATCTTCAAAATGTGGTAGATCAAGAACTTATCATCCACCTGCATGCCTAAATCCCTGAGTTTCTTAATGATATTGACCTGCCTTAGAATGAAATCTCTAATCCCATTCCCATCATACTAGACTGACATCAGCTGTCCCATGTAGGTAACCATATTATTCTTGTCTGACTCTATGTATCTAGAAGCCACATTCTCCATATACTGAGCAGCATCATTAGCATCATTGATGCTATCCACTATAGTCTCATCAATAGTGCCCTTCATGGTTAACAGTGCCATGTTATTGGCATGCAGCCACTCCTTCCTTTTCTTCTTGACCTCCTTGGTGCTCTGTGCAGTGATGGGTGCAAGTCTGGGTTCCTTAAGGGCTATGTCCCATTGGTTATAGGCTATATGGAAACCTACATCCCTCTTCCACTTCTTATAGTTGGATCCTGTGAGTGGCTCTATGTTCGAGATGCTGAGGGCTGAAAAACAAACAAACGTTTTGCTAAGTTTTGGCTTTTAAAACTTTATGGGGTCTTAAATTCTGTAAAAGTACTTAGCAAACAACAAATAGATTTTGTTTTCTGAAATTCAATTAATAGTTAGCCCCATACTTAAGCAGTCATTAGTCTATACTGTGTTCATAGACTAATGCTAAACTGAATCATATAACCAAGCTTTTCATATGCAAAAATGATAAGGCTTTTGACCACAACTACGTTATGTGGTCAAAAACAAAATCCCGAACATGCTATGAAGAAACTTGTTATATGCTGCTGACATACTATTTTAAAACTGCAAAAATTGAACCTTCTGTGTGAATTTATATAGTTGCAGTCAATAGTATATCAACACAATTGTTTGGTTTCTGTAACCTAATCAATCAATGGAAAGTTAGCCTGTCTGTGTTCGATTTCACACAGAGAGAACCCCCACTAATTCCAGAACCAAACCAATTGGTACTAAATGTTCTTGAACTAGTCAAGAACACCAATCTTACTGAAATTTGCCAAATAATAATCAAACAGACTGAATTGGGAGTGTTTTCTGTTTTATTATCCAACAATAATAGCAGGTATAGCAATTCTGAAGACTGAAAACAATCAATGTACATGCTCAACAAAATCCAGATTCAACCATCCGAACCGCCAGTCCGCAAACAACAAACAACTCCCAGGGCAGCATGCATATTTTTCCTAAACCTATGCGCGGCCCTCATACGCATCTACCCCACTAGAATGCGATAAACATGCGAAGAATTGAAAATTTAACTTCAAAGTTACTCGAAAACCTATCTGGAGTCCAACCAAGCGAATAAACGGAGTATAAGCGGAAGCATGACAAAATTGGTACTTAATTTGTTTAGACGACACTACTTAAGTTATTTCCCAGGAAAGTTTTTACCCAAAATGGAGCAATTTTGAAGAAATTGAAACAGGGCTACAAGAACCCTAATCCCCAAATTTATTTCCCCAGAAAAATTTGACCATTGGCACTTTAAAGAATACGGGTTGGGTTTGATGAAAAACGGGTCACAAGGATCCGCGTTTCTTGAAAACGGGTTTATTGTGTCTGTATCTGGGTATTTGGGTAGTATGGTTGGGTTTCAAACCGGCTCTTTTGCTTTTGGTTGAAAATTTTTACAGAAACCCTTTTGAGCATGCACTTGATTTAATTGCTAACCAACGTCAACTTTGTGTTTGATCTATGTTATGGAAGATGTGGCTCTGATACCACATGTAAGCTGAAGTTCATCTAACATCCATAAACAATAGACACAAACATCAATGTGTTAATGAACATAAGCATAATCAAAGAAGTACAACTATACCTTGCTTAGAAATTGACATGGTGGCCGGCTGCTTGGAGGCAAGGATCTTCTACAATGCAATGTCTTTGATTCTCTTCTATGGGGCAGAATGTATTGAATCGGATAGTGACATTGCTTGTAGGGACCTTACTTATATAGTGATGAACTAGGTCAAGTAAGTCCTCCCATAAAAGACTTAATTGTCCCTAATTACCTCTCTTGTGACTTCAGTTATTATCCCAATAGGACTTGTACTCTAAGAGCCGCCCTAGTTAGATTCTCTCCTTGTGAACTCAGAATCCTAATTCAACAAGCCAATCCGAGATGAGATCTAGTGTTAGTAACTTACTTGATCCTCAAGTAACAACTTAATGCATTGCCTAAGTGTATTAGGATCCGGTCCAATCTTACATGGCTTGCTGGGAAGGCGAGCCAGAAAGTAGGTAGAGTATGCCAGTTTGCTTGGCCCTTTCTCCTTCCTCTGCGACTCTCAACAAGGACGCTGAGTCTTAGCTATGAATACCGATAGGCGATTTCGTTCAATGATTTGAAAATTCACAATTCGAAATGAAGAAAACGTAACATCAAGGTTTTGTTTACTTGTTAAAGAGGATTAATCAATTTATTTTGTACGTGCATTGTGCTTCAAGCAGAGGACCTCGGATGCAAACTGAAGTACAATCCGGCCGAATACAAGGAAATTGACTCATTTTGGCTTTAACATTTGAATTTGTTTATAACAGATAACAGAAGGAAAAGACTTCCATTCAGAATGTTCCTGTTTACAAAGAATTAAGAATTTTGTGTTATACTTACTGCTCTTCCTTTGTTGATTTCTCTTTTTTTAGATGTCTGCTTGTTTTGGTAAATGGGGTTTAAATATTGCATTTTGACTTCAGTTACAGGACTTAGCAGATGCTCAATGCTCAGTGTAAAGCTTTGATGCTCCATCTGTGCAGCATAGTTTGGCATTCCATTTTATGTTTACCTGTATCATAAGTTTGTTTCACCCCAGTGGCTGTTTCTTCTCCACTTTTGCTACTGTGAACTTTAAGGATAGCTTCCCCTTCAAGAATAAAAGCATAAACATATTTCCTTTCTGAAGATTAACTCATTGGACAAATGCATCAAGAAGGATATGCACAATAACTCAGTCAGGCAAACCAGTAAGCAAAACTTTAGTTGTTCCTGCATACACCAACCATATCCCAAAGAGAACGAAGTAACGAAAACCAAGGGACACCGGTGTCACGTCAAATATGCAAGTGAGGGTACATAAGCGTTCATGCCATGGAATTGTTGGAACATGATCTGATGTATTTCTACTTTACGGTTCACCAAACAAACACAAAAGTTTCAACTTTGAAACATTATTACAATTCAGAGGGAAGCATAGATTGTATGTTCAAAGGCATCAGAATATTATAACCATCTACTGCAGTTGAAACAAGCATGCCCGGAATCTGAGCATTCCAATGAAGTTCTTTTAAGTCCTTTTGCCCCTGTTACAACAAACCATGAGATAATGACTGAACAAGTGAGGGCTTTATGATAGACAATCTGAAAAAAAAAGAGTTTACCAGATGAACAAAAAGAAGTTGTGGAGGTATATCTTTCGGAACATTCACTTGCTCATTTTTCTTAGCTTTGAATTCTTCCTCTTCTTCCTCATCCTTTTCTAAAGATAGATCCCATATTCTGGTTATGGAAGGCAAATGTCGAATATGATGATTTCAAACATAAAGGAGATGAAAATTACAGGTTTTAGGCATGGTATCCAATTTATCAGTTCGATCTGGTCATTAAAAAGAAATTACATCAGCTGATTGTCAGCAGATGACACCGCCAAAGTGAAAGCTTCGTGTGGACTCTACTCAATGGACGTGATAGGTTGTTTATGGTATTCGAAATGTGCCACTACAAAATCTCCTTCCTAAACAAAGGAAAAATGATCAGTATGTATTATTGGACCTAGTTACACGATCCAACTAGGTCCAATACACTAACAAAAGTAGCAGGGTGGGGGAAAACGTCCAAATGAGACAAACCTTAAGCAGTCTAAGATCACGAGTGGAAAAGGTACCATCATCGCTTCCAGATGCCAGAATACAACTAGCCAGTCTAAAGAAAAACAACAAAGTTCCAAGGTCAGCAGATCATCATATGAGGCACAAATTCTATAAAATAATAATAGTAATAAGAATGACAAAGGTGTAAGATCCAAGCATCTATTCCAAGAAACAACATTCACATCAGCATTATGTGCCTTAAAAAATGTTACTGGCGATTTCCCTGAACGAATATCCCATATTGCAATTAATATTACCATTCGCAGAACAAGAGACAAACACATCAGATTCTGTAGGGCTCCACTAAAATATCTTGGGAATTATCCAAATTAGGCTAAGTGGACAAATCCTATTCTATATTGATTGGGCAGCAAATTTCAGTCTCAAACTAGGCAAAAGTATTGCCTAATTGCACTAGAAGCCCCTTATATGTAAAGGCTGCTCGGTACATACTATGTGCATATTATGAGCAACTACGAACGCACTATGTGAGTGCTATGAACATACTATAAGCAACTTCGAATGCACAATGTGCATACTATGAATACTATCACCTAACATACTATTAGCTTCCTTACCTTGCTTTCCGCTTCGCTTAGCCAATAGTGTAGCCTTCTTTCACCACCCCGGAGTCGTAGAGTACAAAGTCTCTATTATGCAGAGCTAATCCATTACAGACCTTTGCAAATAAACAACGGTTGGTCTGCGATTCAGATCAAGTCTTAGCGAAATCGGGTGCAGATCAAGTCTTAGCGAAATCGGGTGCTGAGCAAGATGGCTCTTACATGGCAGACCCAGTTGCGAGAGAGAGAGAGAGAGAGAGAGAGAGAGAGAGAGAGAGAGAGAGAGAGAGAGAGAGAGAGAGAGAGAGAGAGAGAGAGAGAGTTGGTTGGCCTGTGACTGCTCTCTCTTTTCTTGGGAAGTGTTGCGGGAAGGGACTATGATCATACCACGGTGAACTACATCCACACTACGATGGACTATGTTCACACTATGGTGGACTATGATCACCATGGATTTCATTGCAAATGATGAATAGTAATTTTCCCACTGAAGAACTGCTGCCCGCTGCCTATTTTGGAACATGAATTTCCCGCTTAGCCTAATTTGGATAATTCCCCAAATATCTTTGGGCCCCTTCCCATTGGTGGCCCAACGCCAAGGAGTTGGTTGTCCAATGGGAGGGCCGACCTTGTCAATAAGAAAGGAACTTCAGTCTATGTATACAAATAAAATGAATTTCATAAGGTAGATGGACAATCGGAAAAAACAATGAAGTAAATAAAATCATACTTTATTTTTACCTTCTTAAAAATAAGGGAGATTATATCCCCACCCATTATTTATTTCAACCCACCCAATCTTCTCAAAAAACCCAAAACTTATTTTAGTAGATTTAAATTTTCTCCTTACACCCACTTTATGTTCCAATAAAATCCTTAATCAAATGTTGAATTTTCTTGTTGCACCATTTTATGTAGTGTAGTGTAGTTATCTAGGCTGTTTTTTTGGTAAATCATATATAAATTTGAGCGGAGGAATATGCAGAGCACACTACACCAACCCCAATGTAGAGCACATATGTGTAATAGACCTTGGCATGTCCACCATACATACCACCCAGCAGCCAATAGCTAAACGCCAATAGCTACACTCCAATAGCTACTGTATGACGCCAACGTTGTATATGAATCCATTCGCAGCAGCCGCAGCCTAATTTGACATCTCGACATTCCCAGGAATCAAATGTTCAATTTTTCCCACGCCAAAATTTGCACCAAATGACATAAACCCTAAAAGTGTAAAACTTACACCAAAATTTTGCATCATGAACCCTAAAACATGGGGGGGAAAAACTCAATTCTCATATCTCAATTGAAGGATCCAGAACTTCAATTTCATCTTCATTCGTCAAGAGATTTTTGACTTCCCTTTAAGTAAGCTTCTGCCCTGTATAAAATGAAATTGAATGTGGGAGAACTTTTTTTTTTTTTTTTGGAGAATAATTGTGTGAGAATTTGAAGGGTTGTATTTGAAATGTTGGGTGTGTTGAGTTTTATATCTTTTAGTCTAAAGTGTAATTTTACACAAGGATATAAAAGTAATTTAATAATTCATATGAATAATGGGTGTGGTAAGAGAATTATTGGGTGGGGATAAAAATTCCCTAAAATTAATCTTGACCTTCGAAATAGTAAAAAATCTAAAGGCTAAGAATGTGTATAAGAAAATGTGACTTCGAATTAGTTTCAAAACAAATAATTCATATAACTAACGAAAAAAATTGAAACAAGAACAGTTAACCACAAGAACACCCAACACTTTGGGTACCGAATTCCAACTTATTGCTTGCTTTCACCTCATCCATAACATTCCTCATCCACTCTGCAAAGTAGGTCTCGTTGTGTCCAATTCTTCCATTCTTGTATATGGTCATGCACCGCCGATCGTCTTCGCCGTACTGGCATGGCTCCCCGTGTGGGTCCCGCCATGCTCCTCTATGCCTCATGCCAGACCAGTTAGCAATCCACTGGAACACGTATTGGCCGACACCGGCGAGCTTGAGCCAGCCTTTGGGGAAGAATTCCATGACGCTGCTGTTCTTGTCCATTAGAAACAGGTTCGTTAGTTGTGCGCCGTGTGGAGATACCAGAACGTCAGTTTGGCTCATTATCCTAACCTGGAATGAATATTCGAAATACATCTAACAAGTATTAATGCAAAAGTGGACTGAAATTTTTTGAAAGTACAAAAATGACAAAAATGAAGATGTAACTTATTAAATCAAGATGTCAACAAGGATTGGTTGCGACGCAAACTTAAAAAAGTCAACTCAAATTAAAGCTTTTTAAAGCATGCCTCTTATTGACTGTCTAGATTGAGTATTTATTGTTCCATCTTCGATCAAACAGTGTGAACTTCCAATTAGGGTTTGATGACTTGAAGAAGATGAAACTTGAGAGGGAATGAAGTTAAGATTATGATTGGAGTGCACTTATAAAATAGGTTTTAAGTTAAAAAAAATATTTCATCCTTATTGGTAATTTTGGACATGGTTTACATAGTCTTTTTCCATTAAAAATCAAAATGGATGAATTCATTAAAATTTGGGGTGTAAATAAAATTTCTCATAATGTTGCTAATGTTGTAGGACATTTTTATTTTGGATAAGTTTTAGGACATTTTATATGTATGACTTTGCACTTTTATGATATAAGCCGATTGAGGGATATTGGAGATTGGGGAGTTAATTATTATTATTTTTTTTTTATCAAAGAAATACATATTGGAGTTGGAATTCTACCAACCAAATAGAGTACAAATAAAACCTGAGTGTCGTTAACAAAACACACTCAATACTCCATAACGGAACAAAGCAACATTTCAACCAGAGACAACAAGTGACTAGCACCCGTACGACCTTTCGGCTAAGACGACTAGATTGCCAAAATAAACTAGCACTAGACGACAACAGTACCGATTTCCCGGCACCAAACACCTTTCCTTCCGGATAAAAACCGGAAGCGGACACCTTTATCAAATCACCTATTAGCAAAACACCTTTAAACAAAAGCTACAACTAAAGAAGCAGCCAACAGCAACACCATTCCAGCACTACCGAGCACCGAATCTGGATCGGGTCCAAAACCAAACCCGAATGAACCGGGTCCAGTCAGGACGAGGCAAAAACCGACATCAACCGAATCCAACACCGAAGCGAAGACACCGGATCGGACCAGAGAAAATCGAGCGATCCAGGAGAGGCAACCAACTCAAGCGGCACTGCAAGCAAACCCACCCAACGAGGCGACCGATCGCAGCAAGGGGCGGAACCAGTGGCAAAGCACCAGTAGGGACCCCCGACTACATCGATTGAATCCCCTAGCCATGGGGGAGCAGCAAGGCAAGGCCTGAGGTGATGGCTGGGAGCGAGAAGCCTGCAAACACAGAAGCAAAAAACAACAGGAAGGCAAGAAAAAAACAAGGAAAAACTCCCCGGGGACTGTAGGCGGCGGCGGCGACTCTCACATGGAAGAAGGCTAAACTCCCACAGGGGAAGAGAAGGGACTTACAAAGGAGAGAGAGGTGCCAGAGCTGGAGTGGAGGAGAGGAGTGGCCGGCCGACCCCAAGGAAAAAACCAAGGGGTCGGCGATGAGGGTTTTTTGGTTTGGGGGTTTTTTCTTAGAGAGAGCGGCTAGGGTTAGTGCTTGTGAATGGATGAAGCTTTTTACGATTGGGGAGTTAATTATAACTTGTAATGTCCTAGATTAACACATTTACCATCAAAGTTTTAATTCTTGAAAATATCGGTGAAATATGGGCAAAAATTTTGTTTTCTGAACTGGCATTTTTAAAAATCATATATGTCACATCCTAGGATCGGCTCCACTGTAGCACGATATTATCCGCTTTGGGCACTCTCCTCTTTGGCCCTCACGGTTTTGTTTCTGGGAACTCACGAGCACCTTCCCAGTAGGCCACCCATTCTGGGATTGCTCTAAGCTCCACTCGCTTAACTGCAGAGTTCCTATCATTCTGAAGCCGATGAGCTCCCAAAAGGCCTCGTGCTAGATGGAGGTGGGCATGCACATATAAGGCACATCACCCCCTCTCCGTCCCGGAATCGGCTCCTCCGTAGCACGATATTGTCCGCTTTGGTTTTAAATATTGTTTGAGTGTGCTATATATATATATATATATAGGAAGAGATAGGAAGAGGATCATGGGACACACTATTTTGACACACCATGTGAAACATCCCTTCTTATCCATTGATTTTGTAATATGGATCCGATCCAACGGACAAGAAGGGATGTTTCACATAATGTGTCAAAATAGTGTGTCATGGGAACCGGACCCATATATATATATATATATACTTACTTTATTAGTATGCTGGTTATGCTGGTTGTTGTGGCTATTGTTGGTTAATTGCTGCTTGGTTGTTGCTAGGTATGTATTTTGCAATTAGTACTGTTAGTGGCACACTATTTGGTCGGGTGATAAGTCCCTCGTCCAATAGATCACGGTTGGGCGGTAAGGCCCTCGTCCACCCACTGTATCTCAGTCAGGCGGTAAGGCCCATGTCCATGAGATCACGTTGTAGTATTGGGAATGGTTTGTGTGTGTAGGATTGCCTCGTGTGTTAGTTCCTGTACGTGTTCACTGATTTATTTTTCCCTCCACTCACCCTTGTTTTTGGGCCCCCTCAGGATTTAATTCTGAAGTGCACCATCAAGACGACTGAGATCTGTCGATAGCTCTACTTCCATCAACGAAGAGTAGGAGTTCTTCATTGTCCTTCTTCAGGCAGGTCACTATTAAGCTGTACAGCTATTTATTCCGCCCTTGGGGCTGTTTAGGTTTAGGGTTTAGGGTTTAAAAGTACAAAGATTTCTACTAATATCTAAAAACTCCAAATAGTCAATGTGGCAAAACTTCATTGGACAATTTTAATGGTTTCACTAACGGCGTCAAAATGATGTCGGTTCGCTCGGATACAAAGATCCACACACAAGCGGCTTTGATCCGGTAATTCTCAAACAATTCAACCCGCCACTGAAGTGCTCGATCATGTCCTCGAACTCGCCTCCGCCAGCACATCTGGGTCGTTGTAATTCCTCACCACCTGAACAATGCCCCGCACCCGATTGTACGGATCCGAGCAATTGAAAACGTCCTACTCGACGAACACGCCGTCGCAGCGCAGGTGCATCATCAGCGCCACGTCCGTCGGTGTGATGATTCCTCCGGCGACGAACTGCACCACCGGGAGCCGGCCCATCTGCTTGGTCTGCGCGACCAGGTCGTACGGCGCTTGAATCCACTTGGCGAAGGCGAAGACCTCATCGTCGTCAATTCAAGACCCTGCCTTGTTCCACTTAGATTTCGTCAATTCAAGACCCTTGTCTACAATCCCATCTCGTGTCCCCATTGACCCCAATTATTACGACTTTGAACCTTCAGATTACTCCCAGAGTCAAGCTCGGGAAGAAGATGAAACCAAAGCGGAAACTGTTAAAGTTCCCGTTAAAGCCTACTTTGCACCAGGTTCGGCTTAATTTTAATTTCGAGCATTCGAGCAGAGCTGTGTACTTTGAAGATATTGGTTGTGGTGTGAATTGGGAATTGGGATTTTTTTTTTGGCAAAAAAGTATTTCGCATTCGAAAATGTCCTAGTGATGAACAATTTAGTAATCTGAGGAGTTTGCATGCAATTAGAATTGAGGCATTTGGTGCTCCCTTGTGCAAATATTGTTTGAATAAACTTGCAGAGGTTGAGGTGCCTTTCTCTAATTGATTTCATGCTCTCCAGGTTGAAAACAGGCCTTCATGAGGGATTTCATTCTTGTTTTGTTTCATCTTTTTCTCCATTTTTGATATACATTTTCATTGTTTAGCAATTTTGGTAGAATTTGTGCGTTGGTTCAGCTACTGGGCTTGCCTGTTCCATTTTGGAGATTGTTTAACTTTTTTGAATTTTGAAGTCTGCTTTATTTGAGTCATTTGCTGTACTTCGTAATTTGAAAATTTGCAAGTTTTGCTAAAACTGTTGTGTTAGCAAAACAGCTTGGGTTTTGCGTTTGATTATAGTATTTTGTGGATGGATTTGCTGCTTATAAATTGAAGAACATCTGCTGCATTTATTTTGCCCGCCAGGTGTTCGTTAATATCCCCCAGAGGGTTATTGATAGAGTGGTGGGCATTAGAGAACCACTTATTATCCTTTTTGCCCCCTGCAACTTACTTTGAGATCCCTTTTGCCCCCTGCAACTTTATTTTGTATCTCATCTGCCCCCTGCAACTCATTTTTTGGGAATTTTTGCCTCTTTTCTGTTAACTTAATTGTTTCAGTTAAGTTTGCTGACTTGGCATGTCCATGTCAGCTGCCATGTCATCATAAAAAAATATTTTTTTTATTTTTTTAAAAATAAACTTTTTAACAATTAATTTTTAATTTTTTTTAAAATTTTCCACATACAAACAATTTACTTGTATTCCAAATTTGTACACTAGTATGTGGGAAATTTTTATAAAAAAATAAAAAATTACTTTTAAAAAAATTTAAAACTCTTTTTTTAGGCTATGTGCGTGGAAACAATAAATTTTTAATTTTTAAAAAAATTTCTCACACACAAACAATTTGCTTGTATAACAAATCTATCCACTATTAGAATACAAGTAAATTGTTTGTATGTTGGAAATTTTAAAATATTAAAAAATTAAAAAATTAAAAATTAAAAATCAAAGAAATAAAAAATTATTTTTTAAGATGACATGGCAGCTGACGTGGACATGCCACATCAGCAAACTTAACTGAAACAGTTAAGTTAACGGAAAAGAGGCAAAAATTCCCAAAAAATGAGTTGCAGGGGGCAGATGAGATACAAATAGAATTCAGGGGGCAAAAAGGATCTCAAAGTGAGTTGCAGGGGGCAAAAGGGATAATAAGTGTTAGAGAACGTAAACTTTTGGAAGAACAATGATCATCGATTAAATTTCATCCATGTTAGAGTTTTAATTATGATATGCTAATTACTTGCCAACTAGAAAGCTATCCTTCTGGTTTGGTTTTGCAATTTTTCTAAAAAATCTTGTAATCATATCGTATTTTTATGTCTCTGCAGAGACATATGATTGTCTTGTAAATACGCATGACTGTCTCTGGAGAGACACTTGATTAAGGACACACAACTGTCTCTACAGAGACTTTATTGTCTCTGTAGAGACACTTTACTGTCTCTGTATTTTTTCTAGTTTTTTTTGTTTAGTACTTTTGAATTTGGTGTCTCTGTGGAGACACTTGATTGTCTCAGCGGAGACACATAACTGTCTTTGTGGAGACACATAACTGTCTCTATGGAGACACTTGACTGTGTTTGTCTCTATAAAGACACTTGATTGTTTCTGCAAAGACACATGACTGTCTATACATACACACTGTATTGTCTCTGTAGAGAAACTTTACGGTCCCTGTATATTTCTAGTTTTTTTGTTTAGTACTTTTGAATTTGGTGTCTCTGTGAAAACACTTGACTGTCTCTGTGGAGACATATAACTGTCTCTGTGGAGACACATAATTGTCTCTGTAGAGACACTTTCTATCTCTGCATGGGAAACTTGCGAAATTTTTTCTGTGAAAAACATACTCAATATGGATCTTAAAATGTAGATCTCACTTTTACGAATAAATTGGTGAAAACGAATTTTCATTACGATTTCTATATCAAAAGTTATGATTAATTTGGAAAAACAAAATAATTGAAAAAAATAAGAAATAGGAGAGAGAAAGATGATTTCCGTTAATGGAAGTTAGTTACTTTTGCTGAGTTGGCATTGATTTTTGACTATATAGATATTTAACATCTTTTATGTCTTTTTTAGACATTTAGGGTGTTATTTTGGATCCGTAGGATATTAGCCCTTTTTAGTTTTGTTATTGAATTTTTGTTTCTAGGTCCCAAGGACTAGGAGAAGATGAGAAGAGAGGGAATATTGACTTCTTTAGAGATATTTTAGGAAGGGTAATTATCATGATTGGTGGCTAAACTTTTGCAAACCGGACTATGTGGTACCTGAACTTTAAAAGTGATCAATTTCATACTTGAACTGAACTTACAAAAAGAAGACAAAATGGTATCTAGTTAAGTTTTCAGTTAAATCTCAGTTAAAAACGAGAACAAAATAGTCATTTCCCACTAATTTTTTTGTTGCCCTCCTCTGTGTCAGCTTCTCTCAAACGAACCTCAGCCTCCGCCTCCTACTTCATCACCGAAAACAAAACAAAACAAAATAAAAAATCCAGAAGCTTGGGATGACAAAGATCGGTCCAGCGGAGACTCTATTACCGGAGATTGGAGCCACCTCTTCAAATCTATACCAATTTTACAATTTCAATCCCAAAAATCCACCTCCGATTTTGAAATAGAACCTCGACAAGATTAGACAAGACGTGCACGACAACGATGACGATGAGGAGGAAGAGTTTGAGATCTACACCACCGTCAATGGCGGTGGAGGCTGCCAAGCTTTTGCTATCTTTGATCCCCGGAATTCCAACAGCTTCGGCAATTTCAAGTCCCTCCCTTCGCGTTCGCCGATCCCGAATTGATTTCGTAATTAGTCTCGAGGTTTGGAATTTTTTTTTCTTCTTTTGGCTGGTTTTGGTGATTTGGGTTATGGTTTTTGATTGGATTGGAGAACTGGGCCGGTGTTGTTTAGGCGTTTTTGGATTGTGTAGTGTTAATTCTTTGATTTTGATGAGTTTGGATTTAAAGTTACGATTTTTTTGCTGCTAATTTGATTAATATGATAGTGAATCATTGAACCATGAATTGCAAAATGGAGGCGGATTTGTAAATCGAGGATTATTTTCATTTGAAGTGTTTCCCATTTGGTTTATCAACATTTAATTGTATATGGGAGTATTGTATAGTGATTAGTAAGCTGGGTTACTTGTTGCTATGGTGTATTGTGTGTGTTCTTCTTTTTCCTATTGGAAAAATGATAGCGGATGGGTTCTTCTTTTGTTTTCTGTGACGAAGTAGCAGGCGGAGGCGGAGGTTGGTTTGAGAGAAGACGACACAGAGGAGGGTAACCAAAAAAATAGTGGGAAATGACTATTTTGTCCTCATTTTTAATAGAGATTTAACAGAAACTTAACCAGGTACCATAGTGTCTTTTTTTTGTAAGTTCAGGTATGAAATTGATCACTTTTAAAGTTCAGGTACCACATAGTCCGGTTTGCAAAAGTTTAGACATCACTCATGATAATTACCCTTTTAGGAATAATGGAGGGTGGGACGAGAGTTTTTTAATTTTCAAAGGGTGGAAATAGAAAGTGGGTGGGAAAAGAGTATTGAAGGGTGAAACTAGCAACCCGAGTTAAAATCAACACTTATTACCCATTTCGCCCCTTTGCAACTCACTTTGATGGAATTTTTGCCCCCTGCAA
The DNA here is from genome assembly GCA_033992175.1 of Spiraea crenata. Classification (NCBI taxonomy): domain Eukaryota; kingdom Viridiplantae; phylum Streptophyta; class Magnoliopsida; order Rosales; family Rosaceae; genus Spiraea; species Spiraea crenata. The sequence goes on along the minus strand of JAVBHV010000012.1, from coordinate 1,073,081 downwards.
TTTATTTTTTGGGAATTTTTGCCCCTTTTTCTTAACTTAGGGCTCACCATTTGTCCCGTGAGTTCTTGGGCTGATGGAGACTAGCCCATCTTATGGGCTAAAAAGCCCAGCCTAGCTCGTCATTTGAAGCGTAGGGCTTGGGCTCATGTATTTGAAACCGCCCATAGGCCCGGTCCGTGGAGACCCACCCAAGCCCAGCCTAGTTGGCCCAATCAAGCCCGGCCTTCAAGCCCATGAATAATCTATGTCCACTTGATTTTCACATATTTACTTGGGTTTTTATCATGAATAGTGCCTGAATTTTCTCTGATCGGACTTCATAGTGCTTGAACTTTAAAAGTGATCAATTTGGTACCCAGACTTTCAAAAACCGGACTTCATATTGCCTGAACTTTGAAAGTGATCAATTTGGTACCCAGACTTTCAAAAAGAGGACTATTTGGTACCTCAGACAATTTTTTGTCAAAGTTTTCTTTAACATGAATTATAAAATGGTCTTCTAATATAATTTTTTTGTAAAATACTATTTTTTTACCACTCAAAATCTATATAAATATGTATTATGGTGTTTCAAAAAATATACATGCATATGGCTATTGTAAAATACTATTCGAACATAAAAAAATATTTCTAACATAAATTGAGTAATAGAAAAAGTTTACCGTTCGAGTATATTTTCATTAATCAATTTATTTAGTATTCTAAAATAGCTATGTACACATTTTTATTTTTTCGAAACACCATAATACAAATTTATATAGAGGTTGAGAGGTAAAAATTAGTATTTTACATAAAAAATAACATCAAAAGACCATTTTATAATTCATTTTAAAGAAAACTTTGACAAAAAATTGACTGAGGTACCACCTAGTCCTCTTTTTGAAAGTCTGGGTACCGAATTGATCACTTTTAAAGTTCAGGCACTATGAAGTCCGGTTAGTGAAAGTTCAGCCACCATTCATGATAAAAACCCTATTTACTTATAACCGTTGATATAATTCACTTCATTCAAAATTTTATTCAATGATTATACTTTTATAATCTACCACACACCACCCATCACCCATATCTCTTTTTGTTTAGGTTTTATCTTTTGTAACAGTTTAGGGAATAATGGTAGATATTTTTATTATATTTTATATTTTTTGGTTGATGAATTTATTTACGTTTCGAATTTTGAGTTGGTGATTTAAAAATCTTCTTATAATAGATCAAACAAATATTTCTCATATGTGTAAGCTCATCTAAGCCCGGCCCTTACAGTAGGTCGTGGACCGGATAGGCCAGGCTCTTTAAAGCCCAACTTGATCGGTAGGCCTAGATCATGATTTTCCTAAAAAAGCCCAGCCAAACCCAGCCCATTAAAAATTGTAATTTAGTTATGCCCAGCTCGGCCTAGCCCAAACCCATTATTTACAGGCCGTTGTGGCCCGGCTCGGCCCGTTGCCGACCCCTACTTTAAGTTAACGGTTTCTGTTATGTTGCTGATGTGGACATGCCACGTGAGCAATTTTTTTTTATTATTTTAAATTAAAAAAATTAATGAGGAGCCATATCCCTAGTACCAACAATGGTTCACAAATATATAGATTGAAGCAAGCGAAAAAAAAAATTATTAAAAGCTCCCAACCTACCCAATATAGTGCAATTTGATTTCATTGTGGTAGACTTGAATATCAAATTGGAACATAAAAAATGCACTCTATTGGGTAGAAAAATGACTTATGAAACAAAAATTTAGTAAAAAAATGTAAGCTGCATATTCAAGTCTACCATAATGAACTCAGATTGCACTCTATTGGGTAGGTTGGGAACTTTTAGTATTTATCTTTTTCGATTGCGTCAATCTATGTATTTATGAACCTTTGTTGGTACTAAGGACATGGTTCCTCATTTAAAATTTTTTAAAAAAAGTTTTAAAAATATAAAAAATAAAAAATAAAAAATATTATTTTTTGCTGATGTGACATGTCCACGTCAGTAAAATTAACGAAAACCATTAAGTTAACTGAGGAGGCAAAAATTCCAAAAAAAAAAAAAAAAAAAGAGTTGCAGGGGGACAGATGGGATACTAATCGAGTTGCAGGGGGCAAAAGTTTCCTCAAAATGAGTTGCAAGGGCAAAAGAGGTAATAAGTGTAAAATTAATTAGAAATGTTGGGGCAACATTAGATTTTGGGTTATATTTCACAAAATAAACGTATATTACCAGGTTCTTGGTGTAAGCGTAATTCACTGTGAAATTTATAGTGTAAACATGTGTATAGTTATATATTACATAGCTAGATTAATTAACAGACTAACCGTCTTTCGTGAACGCACAATATACCCACATTGGATATCCATAATATAATAAAGTTTTTTCAATTGATTTTGGTTACAATAAAAGATAAATGACTAAGTTAGCATCCTCTAAAGGTTCATTAAAAAGTTATTTGATATGATTTCCATCATTTTTATGGATCTTTTACCAAAATTGAAAATTTTTTGATCAAAATTTCCATATTTCTGAATGACCGAAATTTTTGATAGTACCAAAAAACCATCTACAGAAGTCATTAATTATGAGCAAAGTATTATTAAAAAGCACAAAAATCTAAGCTCATAGGATGAATACAATTAATAAGAAAATCATATACAGTATAGGTAATTGTGAAGTCAAAATATGAATGAAAAAGCGCACCTGGTCACAAAACGTGAGGTTACTAGAGTACGCCACCGTGACCCGGCACCCCTCCACCTTGGCACATTCCCTCTCGAAGATTCCGATCACCGCGCTCTCATTCTTGAACGATCTCGGCCCCGTCCTCATAAACAACGTCACCCCAATATTTCTTTTGGTGACGTTAGCAACATTAGGACCATTAGTGACGTTACAGTAGAGTCTCGCTTTACACCGCATCAGATTATAAACCTCAATCCTCTTGTCCCTCGACATCCCGCCTTCGTTGTGCCTCATCACCACCGCTTTCTCGAAACAAACCGCCGTTCCTTCCTCCACCCGGTCAAAGACCTCCACGTGCAGGGGCCCACCAAAAGTGGCCTCCATCAAGCTTCTCAACCAAACCCCCATCCCTGACCTCATCTCTCCCCAGTGGTACAAAATCCAACGGTCGGGGAGGGTGCACGAGTTCTTCTTATGCCATGCCACGAAGGGGACGACAGCCGAGAGACCGTGCCAGATGTTGTCGTAGTTGTAGTGGTTGTACGACACGAAGGTGAGGCCCTTCATGAGAGTGGCGTTCCGGGGGAGGGCTTCAGGGTACGCTAGGGCGTAGGAGTTCCACGATCCGTCGTGGTTGTCTCGACCTTTCAGGCAAAGGAAGCGGTCGTGGGAGGAGGGCGAGGGGAAGCTTTGGTACTGGACCTCGCCCTCCTCGTCACTATGGTCATACGTGGAGCTCATGAACCATGTATGACCCTGGAGGGCAGCAGGGCCACCGTAACGTAGGTCTTTGAGTGGTAGGAATGTCACAGTGTGGCGGAGCTTTTCGGTCATTTCCATATTGGTGGTATTGGTGGTGGTGACGGTGGTGGTATTCATGACTCTTTGCCATTGGTGCATGAGGGACCATGAGGACGGCGTGGGATCTTTGTCGGTTTGGAGGGATTGAATGTGAAGGACGATGAAGAGGGTGGCGCAGGCGGAGAGGATGTAGAAGGACAGTTTCTGGGAGTAGAAAGACAAGGGAAAGATGGTAGGGCGGTTGTGTTTGAGATGGTGAGGTTTGTTGGGGTTGAGATTCGAAGTTTTTTCTACTAATTCCGGGACTGATTTGCTCATGGTCATTACATCAACGAGAGATATGTGAAAATTTTGGTGTAGGAGGAATTGTATTTTCTCTCCTTTATTCTAACTATATTTGGTGTAGGCGCTTCTTGACGAGTGAACAAGCACATACGTTGTGAAGTAGATTTGAAAATGAGGGTATCTTTTGACACTTTTTGAGAGAGCATTTGGAATATCATATTCCGAATATGGAGAATAGTAAATTACAAGGGCACGAGAATAGTGCTAACTATTCCTTTTGTTGTTTGCTTCGTCTCCATTATCTTTCTTTCTAGAGCAATACTTGCATCACAATTAAATTCTGAAAAAAAGTTCAACCTCAGTTGAAATAATTGAATTTTTTAAAATGGCCCTAATACCTTACATAATTATATGCCTCATAATTATAAAATTATTATAAATTAGTCCCTCTTGATACTTAACAAAATTATGAATCTGCTCTATAATTAAAATATTTAATTTAAATCAGCACCTACTACGAAAATAAATGTATTTACATCTGAAAATTTTGACGTTTCAATTCCTCTTCAAATCTAATCTCAACCTAATATCAAGTCAATTCACTTCTCCCCAAAAACATGACATGCATATGGACAAATATATGAATAAAACCATTTTTAACTTGACTACAACTTACAACCCAGATGAACTTTTCTTTGAATTACAAGCTCATCCTAACATATACAAGATTACATACCTTACATTTTTAATGGGTGTATTTTTGGTTGATTTTAGAGCTTTTGAAGGTTGAAACATTCAATAATCTGCAATGATGTGTTTCTTGAGAATGTTGTTTATGATATCAATGTATTGGCATCCAATTATGAGTCAATTTCATTTGGTTACACCTCTGGAGAATGTAACAAGCCGCACACTTATATTACGCGACATTCTTGTACTAGGTGTTGGGATGATAATCCTTCGGCGTGGCTTTTTGACGTATTGGCAGATAATAACAACGCGTCTGTTCAATTTTAAGCCTTAATAAGTTTGCTATATTTGACCAAAAAAAAGATTGAAATATTGATTCATATAGATTTTATCATGTTTTGTCTTTTATTTTTTTACCGAAACTTCCACTAAAATCGAAAATTTTTCTGAAATTTTTATAAATTTGGACCACCGAAGTTTCTATCAAAACTAAAACTTGAATCTTTGCATCCACACGAGGGATTGACGGACTTTGCATTCAATATTTTAATTAATGCATCTGCAGCATACAAATAACATTGAGTCTAATGATCCGACCTGCATCAAGTATACACAGAACGTCCGGAAGAAGGACCCATAATTGACATGGAACTTGGCCTCATGGTAACCCAAAAAAAAAATTTCGGAGGCAATTAGAATGTCTTATTATGGGAAAAAATTTGGGTCTTATTTGGTATGTCACATACACTACGAAGTTGCTATTGACAGTCTAAAATAATAATCTTTCACTTGTCCGAAGTATTTCCCTTCTCGATTCTACTAATGTGGCTCAGAAACTTGTAGAAAAATCAAAATTGTGACAATGCATTGAACAATGAAAAGCCGCTTCTGCCACCTTAATTTTTCTCTTGTAAAAAAGTCAAACTTATCTAAATAACAATGCATTGAACAATGAAAATCTACGTCGATGAAGCAAAAAGTTCCCTCCATTGCTTAGTTATCAAGTAATATGCTAATTAAACTACAAAGCCGAATTACCATGCGCGTGCATACGTATACTGCAATTAAGAAAGGAAATATAAAAACTTGCCCAAGCTGGCTCAATCATCTTCCACAGGCTCCAGATTACTGGGAAATTAAAAAGTCGCATAGTAATGTCAAATTTCCAGAAAAGGTTGTTTCCTGATTACTCAAATTCGGCCAAATGGTATCCCTATTTTGTCGCGGTATCCCTATTTTGTTGCGGAACGCAAGCAAGATACTCGGAGAGGTACATCCAACTAGTTTCATATAGTAATGTCAAATTTCCAGAAAAGGTTGTTTCCTGATTACTCAAATTCGGCCAAATGGTATCCCTATTTTGTCGCGGTATCCCTATTTTGTTGCGGAACGCAAGCAAGATACTCGGAGAGGTACATCCAACTAGTTTCATGAGGCTTCTGCTTCAATCTCGAGGGTGGCCAAAATGATGCTTAGCAATAGATACAAAACACACTTTTGGCCTAAAAGTTTACACCCAAAAAGTTTAGGAGGGAATGATTATTCCCACTCCCAACGACTTTTAAGAGCAAAAAAGACACTTAATTTTATGGTAGGTTATCAATTTTAAATATTCACATCCAAAGATAAAATAATAGGAATCAATAAAAAAAAAAAAAAAAAAACTATTGCTCGCGGGATGTTCTTCTATAAAATCACGTGCACACTAATGTTGGATCCCTTTTCAGAAACAGTTTGTCACAAAAAAAATAATTTCTGCCACATAGAAACAGTTTGTGCCAACACAACAATTATGAGAATTTTTATCATCACTCATCATTTATCTCCCATCACCCAGCATTATTTTTTGTCCCTAAAACTTCCAAAAGTACCCACAAATTACAGAGAATATTTCATAAAAACCTACGGTTTACTTTTCAATCCCAATATTGTTTTTGTGAACTTAAAAGTCAAAATAAATTTGAAAAGCAAAAAACCACTTCGAGATGAAAAACTCTTACAAATTCAGAAAAAAAAAACAAAAAAACAAAAATGGTAAGTTGGGTGTGAGAAGAAAAACATTAATAAGTTCTTATGAAATATTATCTTTCATTGGGGGTGATTTGGGAAGTTTTTCTGACAAAAATTTAGTGTTGGATGTGGGGAGAGAAATGATAGTGTGGATATATATGCAAATACATCCATGAGATCTTATCCTATTCGTCCATATGACATCAATGCTATAATATTATGTGCCGGTAGGAAGGGACTTTTCCCTTAATGAGTTTCGAGGCAGGCAATCTCCCGCAAGGTGCAGTCACATGTACCTTGGGAGAACCCACCTAAGTGAGAGCAGTCGTGAGGTCGCGACTGTGAGAGTAGGGTTGTTCTCTAGTAACACTCATGAGAATCAAGATAAGCGCATGGTCATAGATTGCGCTACCCCGCATCCAATCTCAACCAATACTAAGTGTGGGATATGTTGAAATTTGATCAAAGGGGCGGAGTTCAATACTATGTGTACTTACGTTCATCAAATTGAAACTATCATCACTAAGTGAAGGTTCAACCTCGGAAGGTACCTTCACCTATTGGTAGTATTATGTTGCCCATATGTATATATATTTTCTATATTTTTGGTGTTTCAAAAATTGAAAACCTTGTGGGGGATGGTTATATTTTTTTGAAGCTTTTCAAATTTGTCCGTTGGTGGTTTAATCCCCATAATCAATTTTATGGCTGTTTTTTAGTTTTAATTGGTGATTAATTTTCCATTTTATTCCTTGATTAAATGTCTTAATTTTGTGATTAAATGTGAGGAGGTTTTAGATGCCTATATAAGGATCTTCATTCTTCACATTGTACATAACAACAAAATACAACTTTAACAAATCTATACTACTTTCTACTATTACCTTTGGGTAGCGGTCTTGTGACTTAAATACCTATATCTGACTGTGAACGTGCTCATAGCGGATCTTGAGCTTGTGTATTTGGGGTCGTATCTTGGAGTCTACTTGCATGTAGGGAGAATATAAAGGCTTTAGGACCAAGGTTCAAAGTTTCGGTTTTGGTTGAAATTTCGGTTGCCAAAATTTATGGAAATTTCGGAAAAAGTTTCGATTTCGATGGAAATTTCGGTAAAAAAAAAAAAAAAAGACGAAAAACATGCTAGAACACCTATAAATTAATATCTGTACTTTCTATAAGCTCTAAAATCAACAAATAATGCAATTTAACACTTAAGCTATGCAACATTGTCCATATGGAGTAACTTTTATATACATAAGGGAGAAGAATCCGTGTTTTGAATTCCACTAAGCTGTCAATTAGCACAATATCTTAAATGTTATTGTGGAATACTTAAGGTGAGTCTTATGAAACATACAATAATCATTACATTAACATTAAAATATATCATAAGAGTTTTAAGGAATATAATACATCAGAATTACACACACATACTATTCTAATACATAAAACTATTACAATGAGGCTCATGTTTACTTCTTGATATATTATTTTGGAACTGACAATATTGCTCCCATGACATTTGGTAGCAGGCGGAGTGAATGTAATATTCAACATGCATATTGTACGTGTGTATGATAGATGATGAAGGTAAAGAGACGTAAAACATAATGTAAGAAGCCTATTGTTTGTTTGTTAACTTGATAATTGATGGTGGAGGTGGTAGAGAGAAGCTATGTAAATAAAACATCTTCACCAAAGACTACATCAAAGTTTCACTGAAATTTACCGAAATTTACCGAAATTTCCAACAGATTTCCGAAATTTCACCGAAATCGAAACCGAAATTACCGAAATTTTGCCGAAATTTCGGTTTTTTCTGATGATATTGAGATATACCCCGATTCAAATTTCGGTGCTCAAAAATTACCGAAATTTCGGTGTTTCGGCCGAAATTTTGAACCTTGTTTAGGACAACGTCTTCGACATGCTTCACCATACCAGGCTCGCCTTCTTACCTTTTATCTTTGCATCTATTTTATTTACTGAATTATCTATCTATACATATATTGTCATAACAAGCTATTTTCACTCTATACTTTTGCTCTTGATTTCGTTGATTGATTGATTATTTTGTTAGAGCATCTACAGTGGATCCCCTAAAATTATTTTTAAGCTAAATTTGATGTAAATGTTGACAAAAATTGCTCCAACGGATTCCCTATATTTAAAATTTTTTTAGAGTTCTCCCTCTTGATTCCCTATATTTAACATAGTTGGAGAGAGAATTTAACATTTTGTTAGCTTCGCCACATAGGCATACGGTTGAGTTTGACGCTAATTCTCTGATTTCGCGCTTGTTCTTTTTCTTCGGTATAATTTTGCGCCGCGCCCACGCCAATTCTTTGATTTCGCGCCTGTTCCTTTTCTTTGTTCGCGCCATGCCAATTCTTGTTCTTTGGTATAATTTAGCGCCAGTTCTTTTCCCTTGTTTCAATTTGGCGACAATTCAAAATTCTCCCGTTCATATAAATAACGAAGCAAAGCGGCCTCCTTTCTCTCGTTATACTTGCAAGCGGCGCCTCTTTCTCCTGTTCCTTCTGAACTTTTGCGGTCTCTCAGGTATTGCTGATTTCTTGAACCATATATTGTGCTTTTCTTCCAATTAAGGTTCTGTTTCAGTTTTGGTTTCTGCGGCATTGGAATTTCTAATTGTTTGGATATTAATTGAGTGAGGTTTGTTTGTGCGGGTTGAAGGTTAAAGATATGGCTGGTTGTCTTATAAAACTATGTTTGAAGCTACTAATATATAGAACAATGTTTTGAGATGATGCAGATGGAATATGTAGGTGATGAGATGTCCAACGGAGGCTCACAGTATATTGATCCATTTTTGACAAGTGATCCTCGACCTTCTGATCAATACTCACATGAATTTACTTATCATCAACATAAGGATGATGAGAAAGAAAGCGGCAGAGAGAGGCTTTGACGATGAGTCCTAGACTCCTAAACCTGTTAAAAAACTTGGTTGTAACATATTTTGAAAATGTCATTAAATATTTTTAAGTTAGAAAAAAGTTAGAAAAATTATAGGGGATCCGCTGGAGACGCCTTGTTGGCATGGCTCCCTAAACTTAACATTGCAGTCAAATTTAACGAAAATTATAGGGGATCCACTGTAGATGCTCTTATAAGCTATTTCATAGTTGTTTTATCGAAAGGAAAAATCAATTTCCAATAACAGAAAGCCTTGTTGGCTTTGATTGTGTTTAGTACAATATTACTTCAAATGTTCATATGGTACATATGGCTTAATTTTTACTGAAAAAGGGAAAATTGCACAAATATCACCCAAATTTTTATATTCTTGTACATCACCCATCCAAATTTTAAAATTTTAAAATTGACCCTCAAGACTTAATACATTTTGACAATATAGCTCATACACCAACTTTTCATCCCTATAAACATCAAATAAGATCATTTTATATGCATAAGATCACTTTTTCAGACATTAACTTTTAATGTATCCACCAAAGAATATTTTTTTTACAAAATTGAATCCGAAAATAAATGACTATGAGGTTTTTTATTCTTTTACATTTCTTTTTTTTTTCTTTTTTGCAATTTCTTTTCCTACTAACAACTCAATAAACAAAATTTACTTTAAAATTTAGGTGATCAACTGTGAATTTTTTCAGTTTGGGTGATAAATGCATAAAAGTGAAATAGACTATGTGGCATTTGTACAATTTTCTCAATTGAAAATGATATTATCATTATCACAGTTATATTTCTAGAGAAATTATATCCACACCCATCTTTTATCTCAACACACCCAATCTTCTCAAAACACCCATCACTTATTTTAGTTAGTTTAAGTTTTCTCTATATATTCACCCTTTTTATATTTCAAAAAAGCCCTTAATCAAATAATGAATTTTTCTCCTTGCACCCATCACTACTCTAACCTATGCAAATTAATTTAACAATGTAAATTAACATGAAAATTTATAAGAAAATGAATTTATATGTGTTGATTCAAAAACATGACAGGGAAAAACCATCAAGATCATGAAAATTCACGATATAAAGAAACCAACAAACTTTGCAAGTTCTAGTGTGGTGGTGGAACTCAAGTATATGAAGGCAATGCATCATTTTAACCAAAAACTCAAGCATAAGATAATATAATCTACTTACAACTGATTGAAATGATAAATATAAACCAAATTTTGATACAAATGTTCAATGAGTTCTACTGGAGGGTTGTGTTTGAGATATTGGGTGTGGTGAGAAATATTTTATTTTATTTTAATCTTTAGGGTTTTAAGTGTAATTTTACATAAGGATAAAAAACTAATTGAATAATTCATATGAATGATAGGTGTGGGGAGAGAATTGTTGGGTGGGAATATAAATTCCCTATTTCTATTCCGCATGTCTCAGCTTTTTTACATACCGAATGAAATAGGCTGCATCGCGCTACAAGTCAGCTTGAAAAGGGATTGTGCCCAAATTGTCTTATCTATAATAAACTTTTACCAAAAAAGCAAGCTCGCTATATTGTTTACCAAATCATCTGAAGTTTACAATTTAGTCTTGCGCCCAAACCAAATAGCCCACTTTTTTTTTTCAATTATTTTTTATAATTAATTTTTTTGTTAAAAAAAATAAATTAAATTTTAAAAATTGAAAATGATGGAGCCACACGTGCCACATCAGCACTTAATAGTTAAACTAACAAAATTGGATGGCAAAAGCCACATTTGCTACGGGCCGCCAACGTTGAGAATGAAATTTGATACACAAAAAGGGGAATGACCATTAATGACAGTAGTGGCGGAGCTAGGTCAGCGAACTTAGGGGTGGGCATCCCGACCTGATTCCAGAGAACCCGGAGGAACCGACCCAGTGGGTACCCGAATTTTAGGGTAGTTGACTTTTTTTAAGTGAAACAGTACCCGAATCGGACCAAATCGGTCAAATTCGGGTCGGGACCGGGTTTTGAAAATCAAACCCGTGGGTACCCGAGTACTGTAGCCTATACACTCAAACCCAATTTTCCAAACCCAACTGCAAACTTCTGAAGCCCAAAACCCTTTTTTTAACCCCACCCTTATCTTTTCTCCTCAGCCGCCTGCACCATCTCTCTCCTCTGTCAAATCTCTCGACTTTCCTCTCTTTCCTCATCAATGGCGCCTTGGTCATCATCAATCCACATCGCAGCGTCTTCAAGCGTCGACGTCGCAGCGTCTTCAATTGAGCCAGTCATCAACTTCGGCGTCTTCAATTGACCCAGTCATCAACTTCGGCGTCTTCAATTGATCCAGTCATCAACTTCAGCGTCTTCAGCCCAACCTCCTCTTCTGTGTCCTCAACCGCCTCCTCTTCTTCGAAACGCTCAACATCAGGTCGACAACGATCCACCGCCTTTGACGGATTTTGCAGACCTAATTCCTTTGATAATGGCACAGATATATATATATATATATATATATATATATATATATATATATATATATATATGTCCGGATCATGGGACACACTATTTTGACACACCAACCCAAACATCCTTTCTTGTCCGTTGATTTTGCAATATGGATCCGATCCAACGGATAAAAAAGGATGTTTGGGTTGGTGTGTCAAAATAGTGTGTCCCATGATCCTAACCCATATATATATATATATATATATATATATCTATCTATATATATATTCTCTCTCTCTCTCTCTCTCTCTCTCTCTCTCTCTCTGAAGCTTCATTTAGCATTTTCAGGAATTTCTTATTGAATTGTTTGTTTGGGTGTGTTATGTTGGATTTGTGAAGGAAATTTGGCTGGATAAGAGGTAGGATCAGGTCTGAAGCTGAAAAGAGGTACCAGATTTTGCCAAGTTTCCACCTTATACCCGAACCCGACCCTACCCAACTCGAGAAATAGGGTACCCGAAAAATAGGGACGGGTTTCAGTTCCGAAAAACCTCCTCCTGAGCCTTTCGGGACGGGTTTCGGGTTTGGGTCTCATCCCGGCCGACTCGACTTGAGCCCACCCTAAGAGGACTAGTAGGGGCCGCTCATACACACGAGTCTAATAATTTTCTGGTGGCCATCCCTAGTAGGTGTTTAAATTTTAGTGGGGGCCATTCCAAGTAGTTGTTCAGTGGGAGATTTTAACAAATGTATAGGGATTTGTAGGGGCCATGGCTACCTTTGGCCATCAAAGGGCTCCGCCAGTGGATGACAGTAAATGCCAAGATTGGGTACCATTTGTGATAAACCCTAGTTTATTTAATTTAAATTTTGCATGAACACTTTGCAATTTTGCTAAGAACACTTTACATTATTGAGGAAACACGATACAATTTTTGCAGGAGCAATCGAGGTTCCAATTTTAGTATGTGTTCCTGCAATTTCAATAATTGTTACTGCAATCTATTCTTGCAATTTCAAGGAACATTTCTTGCAAATCGATCAACAGTTCTTGCAAATTCCAAGAGCAGCTCCTGAAAATTGAATGAACAATTCCTGCAAATCTAGGAATAACACTTGCAAATTATTGCTCCTATGAATCTAGGAATTGTTTGTGCAAATCTTGAAATTGGTCTATAAGATATTGGACTAAATGGAGCATGTTGGTTCTACAGTTGGATAGAAAAGGACTTAGAATGTAATGAGAAATTGCCACCCAAAATCACCCTAGCCCATGAGAAATTGAAACATGTCAAGTAGGACTAATTGATAAGAACTAAAATATATTGAGTCATTTAGTAATGGAAAAATTACATTTTGATACTACTTGAAGATCAAAATACCCAAAAACACTACTACGTTTTAAACATTACAATATACTACTACTTTGACACATGTTGATTTATAATTAGGTTGTACACTTTAATAACAATTTTTAACTTCACGCGCGCTGGAAAATACGCTCAATCTCTTCACCCACGCTAGAAATCTCCCTACAAACTTCAAAACACTTTTTTGCCCATAACTTTCTCATCCGAACTCCGTTTGACACGAAATCAATTGGGTTGGATTCGTCTCGTCGCCCTCTTTCCATAGACACCAAGATTGTTACCCCAGACCCACTGTAGAAAAGAACAGAGCAGCAACGTCTTCACGTTTTCCGGCGAGATTCTCCGATTCCGGCGACAAATGGGACAAACCACCACCAAAAACTTCATTATCTCATCATTCTAGACACAGCCCAACCAACATTGAGCCTTAGTTTCCAGCGGATCATCGCCGGAAAGCCTCACATATTGGTTGAAACTTTCCGGTGAGTTTCCGGCCAAGGTAATCTTTGAAACTAGTCTAGAAAGCTTTGTTGGGTTGTTTAGATGAAGATTGATATAAAAAATCATATGAATTGATGGTGAGTCAACACAACTATTCTTTCTCCTTCATTTTGAAGGACTTCCTTCAAATTGAAAGAACACTTCCTTCAAATTGAAGGAGCACATCCTTCAGTTTGAAGGAACACCTTCATCAAAGTTCAGTTTATGGGAATTTGAAGTACAAAAGTTAAAGGGAGGAAGACATCCTTCAGTTTGAAGGAGCACATCCTTCAGCTTGAAGGAGCACATCCTTCAGTTTGAGGAGAAAGAATAGTTTGAGGATCACATCTTTCAATTTGAAGGATCACATCCTTCAATTTGAAGGAGCACTTCCTTTGAAGGAGCACTTCCTTCAAAGGAGCACATCCTTCAATTTTAGGAAAGTGCTCCTTCAGATCTGCAGGAAACTGTCTTTCAGATTTTTGAAGGAGAGCTTCCTTCAATTTGAAGGATCACTTCTTTCAATTTGAAGGAGCACATCCTTCGATTTGAAGGAAGTGCTCCTTCAGATCTGCAGGAACATGTCCTTCAGATTTTTGAAGGATCACATCCTTCAGATTTTGAAGGAAATCCTCATTCATTGATGGAAGTCCTCCTTCATTTTGAATGAAATCCTCCTTCATTTTGTAGGAACATTTCCTTCATTTTGCAGGACTTCCTTCATTTTGAAGGAAGTCCTCCTTCATTGAAGGAAGTCGTCCTTCATTTTGAAGGAACACTTCCTTCATTTTGAAGGAAGTCCTCCTTCCCCACAAACTTCAAAACACTTTCACTCATAACTTTCTCATCCGGACTTCGTTTGACACGAAATCAATTTGGTTGGATTCGTCTCGTCGCCCTCTTTCCATAGATACCAAGATTGTAACCACAGACCCACTGTAGAGAGAGAACATGGCAGTCCTCCTTCCCCACAAACTTCAAAACACTCTTTTACCCATAACTTTCTCATCCGAACTCTGTTTGACACGAAATGAATTGGGTTGGATTCGTCTCGTCGCCCTCTTTTCATAGACACCAAGATTGTAACCCCAAACCCACTGTAGAGAGGGAACATGACAGTCCTCCTTCCCCATAAACTTCAAAACACTCTTTTACCCATAACTTTCTCATCCGAACTCCGTTTGACATGAAATCAATTGGGTTGGATTCGTCTCGTCGCCCTCTTTCCATAAACACAAAGATTGTAACCTTAAACCCACTGTAGAGAGCGATCGAGGCAGAAACATTTTCACGTTTTTTGGCGAAGGAGGCGGAGGTGTGCGTGAGTCTCACGCTCGCGTGAGCTGTAGTGGGCTTTTTAGTGTATTTTTGGGAAAGTAGTAGTATTTTGTAATAATTTTATTGTGGTAGTGTTTTTGGGCATAATAAAAGTGTGATAGTAGTTTTTGAGTAGAAGCCCTTTAGTAATTAAGGTCACGTATATTAACTTGAAGTCGGAATGAGTATGAATCAGATGAGCAAAATTGTGGTACTCTTATTGATGCATTTACTATCTATCTTGAATCAAAATGAAATAAATACTGACTTTCATTGAATTGTTTACTAACTTTCCTATATTATGATACAAATCAATTTGATTAATAAAATACTCCTAATAAAAAACTGTGTTCTATATCCGATTATCCAATGTACTAGCTAAACAAAATATGTTTATCCAAAAAATGTATTATTATTAATACAAATTATAATGATGAATTTATGAATTTATTTGCAATTAAGAATTCTTTATTATGTTGTTAAAGTGATTAGGCATTAAAATAATCATAATTGTATAAAGTATTTGGAATTTCTATTAAAAACGTGAGGGTAGTTTGGATTCACAATACCACCTTATCCTTAAGGAATTCCATTCCTTAAAAATCATAAGTGTTATTACTAATTTTGGAATGGAAATGAATCCCTCTCTTCTTATTCACACTGTCTTTTTATTCACATTCATGGTCAGTAAACACGTCACAATAAGACTAAAATATAATTGTTTAAAAAGGGATTTTAAACTTTTTATTTTAGTTATATCACATCTCCTTCAGTCCCCAAAGGCCAGCCCACCCAACACTTCATCTTCTTCCCAAATGTAAAGCCAACTATATCATTCTTTGTTTTGAATCCAAATCTTCCATTCTTCTTATAATGTTTGGCAAGAGTTGATTTGTGGGTGATTTTATCCACACTCATCAATTTGATCTTTACACCCATAACTTATTTTATTTATTATATTACTATTTTACTCTAATTTAAAACTACATTTAAAGACCTAAAATAAAATAGCAAATTGATCACTACATCCAACATCATCAACATAACCCTCAATTTTACTAGACTTCTATTTTGAGCCATTGGATTTGATCCAAAGGCTGTGAGAATACTTGGTGGGGTCCACTGGAAAAAGAAAGACAGAACTCTCTTCCTCATCACATTGCAGCCAGCATCGTCATCGCCGAACGAGCTCCAATTTGACAACGAGATTCATCATTATCTTTTTGGTACTTGTAGATCAGAGCGCATAAACGAATTTGAAGAAGGCGACCACGGGTTCCTCATAGAATTAGATTTGAAAAGCGCTTTTGGTTCTAAGATGTGTTTTTGGATCAACTTCTGAGTTTTCTAAACAATTGGGCAAATTGTATTTTGGATAATTGGATGTAAAATTACAATTAAATTCTGATTGGAAAATTTCTTTTGCACTGCTTTCAGCTTTTCTGAGATTTAATGGGGGATTTTCTTTTTCTCTGTGTGTTGTTGAGTTGCTAGTTGTTGCTTGGTTTCTTTGGTATTCATCTTCCACGGCTCAAATTCTCCAAATCCATGTTCAAATCTTCAAACCTAGAAATCAAGTGACCCGAATTTGAACCTAAATCGATGCGATCCTTGAATTGGAGCCCATTCGGCAATGATGATGCTAACGACAATGTGATGAGGGAGAGGGGTGTAAAAATCAAATTTAATATTGAGTAAGGGGTATTTTTGGAACATAAAATGGGTGTAGGGATGAAATTCAAACAAGCTAAAACTGATTATGGGTTTTAAAATAAAATTAGGTGTAAAGATCAAAAATGGGTGTGGATAAAATCACCTTCTAAGAATTATGTCAATTGTGTTGTCATCAGAGCTCAAGAGACAACCCCGCTCTTGTTCTCTTTGACTTTTCAATCCAGTAAAGAATAGGACCATTCAACATAGATCAATAAATGGGAAGGAATTGCAGAGTGGGAAAGCCAAAGTGATGACAAAAAGATAGTCGGAGAAGATCAAGAGGCCTAGTCGACATAGATAATTAGATTACTAAAATACCCTGTATTGAAAATGTAGAACCAGCTCTGTACGAACCCAGATTAAATAGATAATCAGCAATGAGTTAAATAGATTTTCAAGATAACCAATTGTTTCAACCCTTTAAGTATTGAATAGGATCATACATACAAGTTGTTTTATTGATGAAGGAGCTAGCACATGGACACACCGCAGAAAAGAAGATACAAAAGGAAAAAGGCAAGCTGAAACATGAAGTCACCTATGAATGCTTTGTCAATAACTTAATTGTGTACAAAACTACAAAATAAATTATTGATGAAGGAGCTAGCACATGGATGCACCGCAGAAAAGAAGATAGAAAGGGAAAAGGCAAGCTCAAACATGAAGTTAGCTATGAATGCTTTGTTAATAACTTAATTTTAAAAAAAGAAAAAAAAAAAAACTACAATCTCCAATGTCATTTTATAACTTTTGAATCATACTACCCATTTTCAAGTCAAACGAAAAGGTCTAGATCTTCAAAATCATCCCAAAATCATCACTCAAATCCCAACGTATATGTATCACATTTTCAATTCAGAAAACCAGATGAGAAATCTGTGAGCAAAGATTGAGTGGAACCTCACATTTTTGTCAACTAAATTCCTTGCATGGAAAAATTCTCGATTTGCAACTTAAACACTTTTACTCGAGTAACTAATTACTAGTTTACGTAACAGATTAAACCTGAGAAAAAGTTCAGATGCAAATCAAGAAGCCTACCCTGTTTTCTTCACTTAATTATCATCACACAATTCCCAAAAACAAAAAGATCGCCTGACTTCCACCTTCATAAAATCAATTTAACAGAACTACTACGGTAGAAGGGAGTTGCAAGTGAAAGTAAGCATTTTGAAGCACAGACATCACGGAGAACGGCAAGGAAGAAGTAGATTTAGGTTTACCACCAAATAATAAACAATAAGGTACAGAAATTAACTAAATCTTAGAGCTCCACTTACTCCTTTGATCTACTTTGATTTTTCTAAAAGTGAAGAGTTCTATAAAGTATGATATCCCGGTCAACATATGAATTTCATATATTTCACCAGATATACTACCTTAATTAGCAGACAATATCATCATATATTTAGGAATATTTTATCCGAACACTTACTCCCATTGAGAGGAAAATCTCCTAATTCCTAAGTCATTACAAATTTCTTTGTCAGACTAATGCATGGACAGGAATCAATTGAAAAATAAACAAAAAAATTGAAAATATAGCAACATTGAAGTTGCCTTTCATTTAGAGAGTCATAAACATCTGAAGCCCTCTTAATAGCCTCCAACCCTTCACCAAGGCCTCAATACAGTATTATTCACTCAACTATACTGTAGTACTACAGAATGGCATGATGAAATGCATAAACATGAATCTAGAATGCTTCAAGTGCTACATGACTTACCTTTCAACTGGAGCTTTATTGCATATTACTGAATCCTATGAATAAAAGTGTCCTATCACAGTTTTGGCATATGTTCTCTAGCCACCGCAATCTGCGCCAGGAAATTTCCATAAGTCACCGTACTTGCATTTTTTACAATCTTAAAAATATAAAAACCAAAAAAACTGCAAGACTTATATCGGGAACTCAGAATGCACAAAACAAACTTCAAATTCCAGACAATATACGTTGAGAAATAAACATTGATAGCTGAAGGCACAACTACCACCATACTCACGTTGCTGTCGTTTTAATCAGCCATTGGGTATATGGAAAATCTGCTAAAACTGGTAATTATTTCCTCTTCAAGTGGAGCAGACATCATGGTCCTAGACAAAACTCATAGTCAGCTCTACTCTAATGAACTTGTAGGGTCACAGTTCTTCTGCATCAAAAGCGTCTCGAAACTCTGGACTTTCTCAGTCAACCCAATGTCTGAGAACAAATTCATAATCTTTCCACAAGCAGAAGCAACAAGATCTGTAGTGGTTGATTGCTTCCACCGATCAATAACTTCAGCTACTTCTTTCAACTGCCCAAGCATAAGATATGAAGAAATAGCGCAAATATAGTTTCTACTTGTCATCTTTTGTCTTGTCATTATCAAGGATTTCCATATCTGATCAATTCTATCTTTATCACCTAGACCAGCATGCAGAATAATGAGGAAGTCGTATGTAATCCATTCTCGTTGCGTGATTCCTTTTTCAGCTTCAACCAGGGAGTTGGACTCTGAATTCACAAGTTGCCCACCGTTAACATATATGTTTGTCAGGTGAATGTATCTTTCCCAACCTTCACCAAAGCTAGGATCACATTTCATTTCATCTAAAATTTGACGAACTTGATCAATCTTAAGAGTTGCAGCATAAGAACTTATCCAAAGATTGTATGTGAAGATATCTGGTGCAACCTTCTGCTGTTTCAGTTCTTCAACAAGAAAAGATACCTTCTCTACTTGCCCCACTGACATGTACATAGTCATCATCTCATTGTATGTAAGCGCACTAAGGGACACATGAGACCCCTTTATTCTCTCATATAGGTTCTCAGCCTTTTCAGTTAATTTTGCTCCAGCGTAAGAATGGAGGAGAGCAGTATATGTCTCACTAGTTTTTGCAGTAGTAGGTAGACCTTCAAAGTAGCGTTCTGCAGCATCAATACCAAACACCTTTGTCATCAGGACAATGCGAACTGCATAATCAGAATCGGACAACTCCAACTCATTATGGCTGACCATCCACTCAGATATCTGCAAACTTGTTACAAAACAGAATCGAGTAAGTTTTTACCAATCATGTTACTGAAAGGAAGATCCATTCTATAGATCTTCAAACTAGAACCATGAGTATAGTCACTACCGGGAATGCACTAATCCCCAGTCTAACTTGCGATAAAAATTTTATACAAAACCATCATAAGTCTAGATGCAGTGAGAGGTTAAAGAACGATACACACTCTCCATATCCAAGTTACTGAAAGGAAAATCCATTCCATAGAGCCTCAAACTAGATGTCCTAATCAGTTCTTACCAACATCTTTTCCCTGCTTAAACCTTCTAATTATCTCCGTTAGTTTGCGATTAAATTTTGATACAAAAAAGTAAGGTGAAGGTAGATCAGAGCTGTAGAGACAGTGAGAAGAAAAAGAATGGAACATAGATCAGAGCAATAGTGTAATCTGGAGGGAGGGAAAATGTAGGAATGAAGGTACTCTAGTCTGCTTGCTGCAGAGCTTCAAAATTCTTCAGATCCAAGTTACTGAAAGGAAAATCCATTTCATAGAGCCTCAAACTAGGATCAGCAGTATAGTCAAGAGCGGGAATGTCCTGGTAGTCCCTCCCACGTTTTAACATATTCAAATATTCTTTCTTCAAATTCTGAAACTATTGAAACAATTGTCACGTTCTTGAAAACATCAATGGTCTTAACAGTTTATTCGATCATGAACAAAAACAATTGAAAAAAAGGTATTCCCGGCACAATTATCTTTCTTCTAGTAATACATATCAAGGAAATATAAAATTGATAGAGGTTAGGTAACCCCAGACCATGAAAGGCTATTTGTCGTAGATTTGATTATCTACGAAACTGTCTTTTGACTCGTGCTACATACAGTTGCTTGGTACCATGGAAAATAAAAGCCTGGGTTCAACACAACAAAATAAACGTTACAGCATCCAACAGCTATACCTAGCCAAGCCTATGAAAATATACGCGAAGAAATTAATTTTTTAAACTCGTGAAAATATCACACTTATGATGTTTCTATGAAATGTATGGGGATGAAATCTTCTGACAGAGCCGCATAGAACTAAAAAAGGGCATTATGAAAAACCAGTCAGAAATTATTTTCAAATGTAGAGACTTAAGCAACACCATGCGCTCAGAAATTTCGATTTAACATTAATATGTTTTTTCATGTTGGAATTTGTTTTTGAATCCTCACTCTTACTTAGCAAAATACATTACAATGACATCGTTTTAGGGCAGAAATGTACATTTGTTTCATCTATCATAAGCAATTTTACCCATTTATTCACATTATGCAACTTCCCCATAAATTCCAAATTGATAGAAAAACAGCATTCCTGAGGATAAATTCATCCCCAACAATAAAACAAGTCTGAAGTTCCAAACAAAACCTATCAAGCGGTGGAAAAAGCGAAATGAAGGGCGGAAGAAATTTCCAACCTCGAGAGCGTGCTTGTAACGCTGGAACTTCCTAAGGTCCTTGGAGATCCGGCGAAGCTCAGCTACCGTAATTTGGTTGCCTTCACTGACCCATCTCTGAAGTACATTAGTGGCGCTTCGCTTGGGCTGCCTCAGACTGAAGACTCTGCTCTTGAGGTCGTCACTTTCCTCACAGTCTTGGACAGCTTCACCACTCAGAGCACCAGAAGAGAACATTCTAGAACCATTCGGCCGGGAAATGGTGCCGAAGGTGCTGCTCACACTGCAGTTCCTAGGGTTTTCACAGCAATAAGACCTTTGTTCGACCAAAAAATACGTGTAATTTGTCACGGGGAAGAGTTGGGTAAAATTGAAGCGTTTTTGAATATTCAGATAATTGATTTTCCGCTAAATTGGGGAAAACGAATGGAAGAATTAGGCTGTGCTTACCGTCTTAGAGCGAGGAAGAGTGACCTAGACGCCATTGACGCTGTGCGGCGATCAGATTCGGGTTTTCACACTTGTCGGGTCATGAACTGTATTTGACTTGGGAACTCTACAACTTCACCTTCTTCTGCAACAGACTGCAAGCTGCTGTTCATTTCCTTCCCCGCATTGTCAGCAGCTTCTCTCTCCTCTGTTGTGCCCCTAAACCGTCCTACAAGCTCAAGTGAGTCATGGCCACGTAAGTTAGTGGGGCTTATTCACAACTAGAATTCATAAGGCCCAATGGACGGTCTTGAAGATGGAGGTTTTGGTTGGTACACATAAGCCCAAAACTCTTTATGCCACCTTCATGCAGTACACTGGGATGAAGCAAATGTTTTTGAGAGTTGCTACGTACACTCAAAAGTTTTCTTTGCACACTCATGTTTTTCTGTACACTCATTTCAATTTATGAAATTTCTTTGGACACTCAAATTTAATTAAAATTTTCCACATATACCCTTTAATTAGTTTATTATATAATATTCTAAACACTCATCAATTTTCTTTGGACACTCAAAATTAAATCTTATCAATGTCTATAGTATAGGATCGAGAAAAAATCGCTCAACCTTAGTGACGAATCTCAGTAACATTCGAGTTTTCTATCGTCCTATTATTAAGCAAAAACTTATCGTAATTTAACCTTCATTCGACATTAAAAACTCATAATCTATATTCAAAAAAGATCATCCCATCGTTGACAAAAAAAGAATTATATTTCAGTTGTTCTTAATGCGGCTGAACTGAACCAGTCACAAGCAAGATCCATAGAAGCGCATAATCAAAATTTTCCGACTTGAACGTTCACGATGTCATATAAACAAAACTGAGTAACAAAGGCAGATAAGATTGTATATCCATTCACACGTATCCATAGATTGAGATCCCGCCAAAGCCTTAGATTTCTTCTCTTTCCTCTTCTTACTTCTGCCTTAAATTTTAGTGATACTTTTCAAGTTCATATAGGCTTCAAATCGTGACTCACATGAATTTGACTGCTAGCTTTGCCTAAATCTCATCGTGCACTTCAAGATTCAATTTGTAATGTAAACCAAACTCCTTTTTGCTGCATTTGGCCTTATAAACTCTCATTGGTGTTGTTAAGCACTCTGCTGCTTGAAGATACCCCCTTTCGATTTTTTATGTAGTAACAGCTCATAATAAATGTTGAAAGGCAGTCATCCTGCCGTTCAGCTCCGAGTTGATTAGTTGTGGCCTCTCAATTTTCTGTATCAGCTTTACTGTTAGCTTTTGCTAATGAGTTAGTATCCATGAGCGCGGAAAACTCCAAAAAGAGGGGCTCTAGTTGGTTATTAGAAAGATGAGGACTAAAGTTCATGCATGTTCTATTAAAAATTTGTGTTCTGCAAGCATTGTGTAGCAATTTAGTATATAAGAATGTGCTGTTTTTCTGGTTGACTTAATGGAGGAATGATGCAGGAAGTGCTGGTGATGTCTTGGACGATGATCCAGTTGGGTGAAAAAAAAAATTGTCCTTAAATGTAATTTAACACATAGGTATAATGGTAATTGCATCTTGTTAAAAAATTGAAGGTGTTCAAAGAAATTTTTTGAGTGTACATAGCAACCCTCATGTTTTTTGGGACAATGACCCCTAAGGACAAAAATAATACCCCAATTTTATCATAGGACATGAGTTTTGAATATTCACATATAAGGACAAAACAATAATTAATATAATAAAAAAATAATTTTACTTTACAAAGCCCACACGCATGAACAGTGACGCGCGTGAACAGTGACGTGGTTGAATAGTGATGCGCATGAACCCCCACAGAAACAGTTCTACCATTGCCAACATAGAAACTGTTTCTGCGAAACACAGAAACAGTTTATGTGTTTCTGCCAAACACAGAAACAGTTATGCCAAACACAGAAACAATTTCTACCAAACACAGAAACAGTTATGTCAAATACAGAAACACTTTCTACTAAAGTACAGAAACAGTTATGCCAAACACAGAAACAGTTTTTCTAATACATAATAGTTTATGTCAATACAGAAGCAGTTCATACAAACACAGATACAGTTCATACAAATACAGAAACAGTTCATACGATCACAGAAACAATTCTTGCTCATTAACACAGAAACAGTTCATGCTCATTAACACGGAAGCAGTTCATGCAAACACAGAAGCAATTCATACAAACACAGAAACAGTTCTTGCTCATTAACACAGAAACAGTTCTAGTAGAGCAAAAACAAAGTAAACCCAGCTCAACCCTTCAACCAAACCAAGAAAGAAAGCTGCTTTAAATCTAAGAACAACAAAAACCCACTCAAATAATCAATAAACTCAATAACAACAAAAACTACTGCAACAACAACCCTCAATTAACTCTGAAATCTATAATACACATCATTTGCTTGCGTCTTCTTCAATTTTCAACTACCATTTTAACTAACCATTTGCGCCGGAAAGCTCCTTTCAATCCTTCCTTTTTAATATCTTCAATTCACAAGCCTTTCCGAAATGGATACGATTCCCCTAGCTATATTAACACCAAACAAACCAAAAAAAAATACAAAAAAAAAGAGGCAGAGAGCACACAGCACGCAACATGTGCCATTTCCAAATCCTCCAATCCAAGAAGAAGAATAATATATAAAACTCTAAAAAATTCCTTTCTTTCTTCCCTGCTTTCTTCAACTCGCCCACGATGCCTTCAGAAGACGAAATGACCAACATTATCACACAACTCAAACTCCCACACCACCAAAGCTTCACCAACTCGAACCCATCGAACCAACCAAACGTCGATCCAGCCTTCCCTTCCACAATGACCCCGACGGCGGAGTCCGTCGACTCGACTTCCGATCCACTTCTCCACAAGCTCGAGGACGCGATCAACCGTATCATCGTGCGCCGATCCGTACCCGATTGGCTCCCATTCATGCCCGGCGCTTCTTACTGGGTCCCACGCCACGATCGAGATCGCACCACCCGCCGAAGCCGAAATGCAAACCGTTGGCGGAGAAGATGACCGCCGATGTCTCGTCGGCGGAGAAGAAGAGCTCCCGCAGAGATCCGCGACTCGTCTCGGCGGACCCAAATTTGGCTCGGGACCTTCGACTCACGACCAGCTCGTGCGGCGGCAACATCTTCTCATCATTGTCGTCATCATTGACGACATCGGCAAGATCTGGAATTCGGTGACAAAAAACATAGATCGAATTTTTTTTTTTTCGAAGGGGAGAGTTGAGATCGGCCAGCGGGTGAGAAGGGGTGAGAAGGGAGGCTACACGTGCGTGGGTGTATAGGGTTCATTTTGTATATTTTAATGTATAATTTGGTATTTTGTCCTTGTAGGTTAATATTTGAATTACATGTCCTAGCATAGAATTAGGTGTTTCTTTATGTCCTTATGGGTACTTTTCTCATGTTTTTTTAGGGGTTTTATCCACCCCATCAAATTAATTATTACACCCGATTTTTCCTTTTTTTTTTTTACTTCACCTATTATTTCCTTCTTAAATAACGTTACCCAGAGAGTGTGAATTAATTTCGTTTACACCCATCTCTAATCATATTCAACTGGCAGCAAAGATAGTCATAGCCAGCAAGACAAGAGCACTAATGCATCAACATTGCCGTAAATTTCTTTGAAGGAGTTTTTTTTAGGGGTGATTTTCGGACGGAT
Source organism: Spiraea crenata (assembly GCA_033992175.1). NCBI lineage: Eukaryota > Viridiplantae > Streptophyta > Magnoliopsida > Rosales > Rosaceae > Spiraea > Spiraea crenata. Next base: position 1,047,781 of record JAVBHV010000012.1, on the reverse strand, counting down.
CGGATCGGAAACAAGGGTTCCAACTTCCGTTCCAAAAATGTTCGGAATGAAATTTTAGTTCCAAATTCGGAATCTTTGGAAATCGGAAAAAATTCGGAATTTTTCGGATCGGAATTATATCGGAAATTTCGGAAATAATTCGGAATTGTTAGGTTCTCAAGATGAAATAAGATAAAATAATATACAAACTACGCTTACGAGATGAATACATAGTCTAAAGCAAGTAATAAATGTGTCTACGAATAAGAATAAGCAAAATTGAAGTAAATATTATTTTATTCTAAAATATATTATGAACTATACAATAAGTAAATTATTACAAAACATATGAAATGCATTCTATTTTTTTATCGGAATAGGTTCGGAAATCTTCGGAAATAAGTCGGATCGGAAAGTCGGAACTTTCGGATTGAAAAGGCACGTTCCAATTTCCGTCCAACTTCTTTCGGAATTCTTCGGATTCGGAATTTTTTGGCATCGGATCGGAATTTTTCCGTTCGGATTGGAATTTCCAATCCAACTTGCACCCCTAGTTTTTTTGGGCCATTTGGTATGTTTCCAAACTGCAGTAAATTGGTCTTTGATTTAGGGTTAATTTATGCTCAATTTCCACGTAGTCCAAATGGTTTCCCAATAGCTCTATATATATAGGTTCCAAAGTTGCCTGAAGGCTTCACTTGAGAAAAAATTCCAATTCGAATTTCATGAACTGATATGATTGGTTTATTTTATGGACTATACAATAGAACTTGAAAGTCTGATCTGGAATCAAGGTCAACTGATGAATTCGAATTATCAAGAAGTGGCTAGGTTAACTGACTGAAGATGAAAATTGGAAAACTTGTTGGGCAGAAGGGACCCAAGTGCAACTAATTTTGCAAATGATGGGGGAGAATAGGTTTATTGAGATTTTTATTTTATATTTTTCATCTTGAAGTAATTTTGCATTAGATTAAGGCCAATTAACATTGGATATCACTTTGGTGAGCGATTCCACCTTATAGTGAAGAAACTCTCAATTGTAACCAAGTGGTCGCTATCCGTTAGTAATTCACACCCAATTATCAATTCCGTCTAATAATACATCAATTTTAGGGGTAAAAAGTAATTTGCAACTATTATTGATTCACCAAAACAAATTAGTAATAAAAAGAGAAAGCTGCCACCACTTCGAACAACGACGAAACCATCACCACCCGTGATCTTTCTTTCTCCTCTTTTCCTTCCCCAATATTTTTATTTCTCTCTATTTATGGTTTGCAACCCAAAGTGGTTTATCAAATTTTGGGTTTAACATATAGACGAAGAGACAAAGAGGGTGGCTTATTTGGTTGATCCAAAATTTGGGAGGAGCGAAGAGAAGCTAGATTGCGACGGAGAAGAGGAAGGGCGAGGGCGATCGAAAAACAGAGGCGAAGGCGACGATGGATATATGTGGCTAGGTTGTGGCGATAGTAATGGGTTAAATTGATCAAATAGTTGGTTTTGCCCAATTTGCACTCAGACTTGATTTGATAAATTGAATCACAATTCGAAGCTTTGCCTGGGAGAGAACCATGGCCCCTGGGATCTACATCTATTCATTGTGTTGGGATAAAAAATGGACATAAAGGAAAATGTACAGAAAAAGTGCATAGCAAAAAAAAAAGAAATGGAAATAACGGTAGTTTTCTCATTCATAACATGACTGAAAGATAAGGAGAGTTTACATACATAGTTGCCACACGTGAAAGGAATTTACGGTAACCATAAAATGGAACAACAAATTCATAACATAACTTTGTTGTTTTATGGAAGGCATTTTTTACAGCTCATCCCGCGATATTGTGTCATAGCTCGGCTTATTATCCCCAAAGTTGGTCGTCCGATTGGGGATAAAAAGCCGAGTTATGACACAATGTCATGGGATGAGCTGTAAAAAATGCCTTCCATAAATTACTCGTGAATATGGGGTCACGCTCACTCACTATTGTGCAAGGCATTCCATGTAACTTAAACACTCCCTGAATGAAATCTTCCATTACCTCAACAGATGTACATGGGTGTTTAAGTGGTAAGAAATTAGCTGATTTAGAAAGTCAATCAACGACAACTAGAATGCAGTTTTTTCCTTGGCAGCAGGTTATCCTTTTACAACCAAATGGAGTCTGGGATAGGAAGTTGTTGCAATAGCCCAAGGGTCGAATCTACTAATACTTGTGTACCTGGCAAACATCACATTTTGCCACAAATTGCTTCATATCTTTCTTCAACCCAGGGAAATGAAAGTTGCACATGACGCGTTGGTAAGTCCTTTAGGGCTTTAATTACAAGATAAAGTATCAGTCTAGTACCCACAATGCAGGTCCTTATGTGCTCTCTCATAAAAATAATTTGGTCACTTTGATGGGTTTTGCACACCGGTGTTTGATTGGTTGCCCAAAATCCAACATGCATATCTTGATGATACCACTTCCAAATTAATGGAAGAAGTTCAAGGAGGAACTTGATCACTCACGTTTAGACTATGTTCATACCAATTCTATGTTATTGATACTGTTTTGAGCATAAACTGGTTGCACTTAATCCATTTTGTGCAAGCGTGCAATACATAAGTCAGATGTTACATAAATGACGCAATATATCACAAAAGGGATCTTAATGGAGCATTTTGGTCTGATTCAGCAGAAAGTCAGCTTCAGATGAAAAAGTCAATTCCGTTGAAAAAATTAGTTTTTGCCGAACAATCAAAGAAATTGGATGAGAACGTTGACCAATATAGATCAATGCAAAGATATGGATGTTAGCTAACCGTAGGAATTTACGGTTTGTTAATCGTATCCCTAATGTCCGCAATATGTGCGTTTTACTGAACAGTGTTCGGTTTGACCGAAAACTGACCAAGCCCGACTTGAAGGCCCGATTGAGCTTCGAAAATTGGGAAATGTTTTCTAAAGTATTTTAGCCTTTATGCAGAGATAATTCATCTAAATTAGCGAGGAAAATAAGGCCCAAATTAAATAGGAATCAAATAAAGTCAAATCATATTTGGAAAAGGGAAGTGACAGGAAGTCAGCTACGGTTTCCCACGAATTTTGGGAATTATCTACTATAAATACAAGGCTTTATGTCAGAGAAGAGATCATCCACGCCCCGCCTCTTTCATCCTTCGGCCTTAGACGTTTCTTTCTGTTCCTCAGCCATGTCACAACCGTGTGCCACACCACCACCGTGAAGACAACCAGATTCTCCTCCTCTCCACCATTAGTTCGTATTATGCTTGTTCAATGCTCCTCTGTATCGTTCTTATTCATGATGTGTAACTAAATTTCATCTAGGAATTGCGATGTAGCCCTTGCAAATTGTTCTGTGCTATTATGATGAATGCAATCACATGATATCTGATTCTTGTTTTCTTTGATTGATTCAGTTAAAAGATGTTTTGTTTCATTTATGATTGACCATCATATCTGTTGCGTACCATCTTACTTAGTCATAATTAGCTTAGACACCCATGAGTAATTGTGATGACTTATAATTGAAAAGAAGATGTTTGTTATGCAGACACCATGCCATGTGACTCTTTGGTCCTTATATGTGTTTCCTTTGTTCTTTATGCGTTCTACCTTGTTATCTAGACTAGACACCATAGCTAGGTTGCTGAGTAGAAGAGTTGGTCACAATCGGTACACCAAACGAATGATCATTAAAAAGAGAAACGGACCCTTGAATTCAGATGGTAATTGTGATTATGGGATTGATAATATGAACATAATAGGATGTTTGTGTGAAATCGTGATTCTTAGGCTCGTTCCCTTGTCTTTACAAAACCATATTCAACCCAGATTCATACTATTTGACCTTTGTAGGTTTTTTTTTTTATGTACTTCAATTTTATGTTTGCAAAACCAAACCAAAAACCCGATTTCCCATTCTATTTGCTGACTTGTGCGATTTCATACCTAGTTTTGTTTTAGTGAGTAATTTTGAGTTCTGGTCAGTCTCTGTGGGCTCGACATTTGAGCTTGTGCACTACCATACTAGTATATCGTTTGTGTGCGGTTATATCCTCAATAATTTTGGCACCGTTGCCGGGGACTGAGTATCAGTTCTTACAATTACTTACTTTACAAGCTACTGTGTTATCGTTTTAGTTTAGAACTAACTTTTTCTTTGTTTTTGTTTCAGATTGTGCATGAATAAAACACCATTACTAGATTAAGTTGTTGCGTCTCTTAGACGTTCACAAGAAAGATCTAGTATATAGCCGAAGAGGGTAGTACAATCACTAGAATAAGAGGTTGCACGGCCTTAGCAACTTTCTCTAACCAAAAAAGCCACGAAGTGGAGTCCTCTACTTCTGAAGGTACTGAGCAAGACCAAGTATTCGACACCAAATCTGAACAAGGCACTATCCCAGAAATCAAAATGGGAGATGGAAATGGTGATCAGCGGGCACTTGAGGACTACGCTCAATCTATCATACCCAACTCCTCGTCATGCATTCAGCTGTCAGAGGCAGCAAGGAATTATGAGCTTAAATCTTCTCATTTTAATATGCTTCCATCTTTCTATGGTTTACCTAATGAGAATCCCTTAGCTCATATGAAAGAATTTCACATAGTTGTGAATTCATTGCCATTATATATCATCACATAGAACGAATTAAGGATGAGGGTCTCCCTACACCTTAAAGGACAAGGCAAAGATGTGGCTAATGACTTTAGCTCCATCGTCACTCACAACTTAGGATGTTGTCAACAAGAAATTTCTTAAAAAATGGTTCTCACCACAAAAATCTACTACATTGCGGGATCAAATCTTCACATTCTCGCAGCTAGATGATGAATGGCTTAATGAGAGTTGGGAAAGCTTCAAAAACCTCATGCTCGAATGTCCACATCATGGGTTACCTCTATACTTTCAAATTCATATTTTCTATGATGAATTAACCCCTATTTGCCAAAATACAATTGACAATACTGCAGGTGGCTCTCTGAAGAAGAAAACAGTAGCTGAATCCCAAGAAATCATTGATATGTTGGCATCTAATGCTCAACACAACAACGTTCAGGGAAAGCAGCATGTTTATGGTGTTACTAATGATTTATCTATGCAAGTTTCAGATTTGCAAAGGAAGCTTGATGCGGTGCTTACTCTAGTACCTAAACCATATGAGGTGTGTGCCATCTGCAATACTCTAGGCCACGCCACACATTTATGCCATGTGAGTGCTGCCTATTCCGAATTTGTTCAAGAACAAGTCAATTTCACGAACTCATACCCGAATCAGAGGCAAAGATTTGATCCATATTCTAACACTTACAATCCGGGTCTGAAGTTCAATCCCAATCTGTCACGGAGCCACAAAAACAATGTTCTAAACCCACCAAGTTCTTCATTTCATCAGCAGTAGCAGCAACCATAGAAATCATCATCGTCTCTTGAGGAAACAATGAAGATGCTTGCTCAAAACACTCCGCAGTACCAACAAGCAACCAATAGTACCCTTCAACAACATAGCGCTGCCCTAACGAAATTGGAGGTGCAAATAGGTCAAATTGCAGATGCATTGAACCAAAGAGAGACGGGAAATTTTCCTATACAACCGACACTGATCACACGCAATCAGAAGCAAGCTATGGCTGTTACGACTCTACAAAGTGGTAAGGTTATCAATAATGGTGTTGGTCTTGAAATTTCTGATGAATCTGTGGATACATGAATAGGTGAAAAGGAGAAAGGTGATTAGAAACATCGTGAGGAGCAAGAGAAGACCGACGCAGCGGAGGACATGACCAAAATGCAGAAAGCTTCCAAATCCTATGTGCCACCAATTCCATTTCCTGGAAGACTTGCAAGCAGGATAAGACCTTTAGAAGTCTAATTGATATGTTGAGTAAAGTTAATGTTAATTTACATCTACTTGATGTTATTAAGAATATTCTTGCTTATGCTAAATTTTTTAAGGAATTGAACAAGAGGACCTACGCTCCAAATGAGAAGATTGTTGTGTCAGAAAATGTAAGTGCTATTTTGCAAAGAAAGCTATCACCAAAGTTGAAGGATCCGGGCAGTTTCTCCATCAATGTCAGCAATGGCAGTCAGCTTTTGGAGAAAGCTATGCTTGATCTGGGATCGAGTATCAATCTGATGTCGTATTCAGTTTATTTGTAACTTGGTTTGGGAGAGCTTAAAGCTACTACAATTTCATTGCAATTGGCAGACTGCTCTACCAAGTATCCGAGAGGTATAGTCGAAGATATTTTGGTTCAAGTTGATAAACTAATATTGCCTGCTGATTCTGTAGTATTTGATATGGAAGATGCCCCAATTCATGATCGTGGATTACCCATTCTTCTTGGAAGACCTTTTATAGCTACAGCTCATACGATCATAGAAATTCATGATGGGTTATTGTCTATAATTGTTCTCGGTGAGACTGTTCAGTTTAAAGTGTTTGGATCCATCTCTCACCCTTCTACTTCACTTGATTGTTTCTCAATTGAGATACTTGATCACCTTGTGGCGTCTACATTTTTGCAGGAGCAATCACAAGATGTGTTGGAGACTGTCTTGACACAATCTGCAAGTGAATGTGCAGATGATTCAGAGAAAGGTGAGGTGGTGGCTGCCCTAGAAGCATTGAAACCACTACCCAGTAATGTAAAAGAACCAATTGAGGCACTTGAACCATTCACTGCCAAGCTGATCCCCTCCATTGTGAAACCACCAAAGCTAAAGCTCTAACCACTTCTGTCACACCTCAAATATACTTATTTAGCGACAATGAGACTCTTCCAGTGATCATTGCCTCATACCTAAACCCCCTAGAAGAAGATAAGCTAGTTCGAGTGCTTAAGGAGTACAAGTCTGTAATTGGATAGTACATTGTCGATATCAAGGGAATTGGCCCTATTATGTGCTTGCATCGAATTCTAATAGAGGAAGGAGCTGTTCTAAAATGAGACCAAAAACGGAGGTTGAATCCAAACATGAAAGAATTTGTGAGAGGTGAAGTTTTGAAATTATTGGATGTAGGAGTCATATACCCTATTTCCGATAGAAAATGGGTTAGCCCGGTGCAGGTGGTGCAAAAAAAGAGTGGACTTACAATGGTGACTAACGAGAAGAATGAACTTGTGCCCACAAGGATGACAACTGGGTGGTGTGTTTGTATTGATTATAGAAAACTAAATTCAGCCACTAGAAAAGATCATTTTCCATAAACTTTTATTTATCAAAGGCTTGAAAGATTAGCTGGTCACTCACATTATTTTTTTCTTGATGGTTATTCAGGTTATAATGAGATTCCAATAGCTCCAAAAGACCAAGCAAAGACCACATTCACGTGCCCTTTTGGTACATTCACTTATAGAAGGATGCCATTCAGTTTGTGCAATGCACTTGCCACGTTCCACCGATGCATGATGTCCATCTTCTTAGATATGATTGAGCGGTTTATTGAGGTACTTATGGATGATTTCCCAATTTTTGGTGTTCATCATTTGATACTTGCCTTCACCACCTATCTTTAGTGCTAGAAAGATGCTAGGAAACCAATCTGATTTTGAACTGGGAGAAGTGCCATTTCATGGTCAAACAAGGAATTGTCCTTGGACACCGAGTTTCTAGCAAAGGGATGGAAGTGGACAAAACCAAGATTGATATAATCTCTAATCTTCCACCACCAACTTCAATCAAAGCAGTGCAAAGTCCTTGGTCATGCAGGTTTTTATAGGCATTTTATCAAGGATTTTTCCAAGATAACCCGTCCCTTATGTAACTTGTTAGCTAAAGACGTTGTTTTCAACTTTGATAGTGAATTTATGCTTGCTTTTAGAACTCTTAAACATCAACTAACTTCTGCTCCTATCATAACTGCACCAGATTGGTCCTTACCGTTTGAATTGATGTGTGATGCTTCCGATTATGCAATTGGAGCTGTTCTAGGTCAAAGAGTCAATAAATTGCCCCATGTGATATACTATGCTAGTAGAACTTTGCATGATGCACTTATCAATTACACTACCACTGAGAAAGAATTTCTTGATGTTATCTACGCTTTAGTAAAGTTCAGAGCATATCTCATTGCTTTTAAAAGTGATTGTGTACACAAATCATGCAGTCTTGTGTTACTTTTAACCAAGAAAGATGCCAAGCCGTGACTAATTCGTTGGATCCTTTTACTACAAGAGTTTGACCTGAAAATCCGAGACAAGGGTGGCTAGGAAAATGTTGTGGCTGATCATCTTTCTCAAATTATTCATTCAGAACGAGAGAAAGAAACGCAGGTGCCGATTACTAAGACATTTCCTGATGAGAAGTTACTTGATGTACAAGAAGCTGAACCATGGTACGCTGATCTTGTCAATTTTTTTTCTTGTGGTATTATTCGTAATGAACTAACATCACAGCAAAGAAAAAAATTCTTGTCAATGGTGAAACATTACATGTGGGGCGATCCGTATTTGTTCCAGTATTGCCCGGATCAAATTATCCGACGATGTGTGCTCGGAACAGATAAGTACGAAGATGAAATGATATATTCTGCTAATTCAACCAGAATGTCACAACAGGAAGAAGATGTGCACTCAACTCAAAACCTAGAATTCATTGAGATCAAGCTTATGAGGCGATTTGATTCCCTAGTTATTGCAACCACTTCCTATCCCAGACTCCATTTGGCAGGACATCTCCATGGAATTTATGGAGGAATTACTTGTTGTCAAGGGAAAAACTACATTCGTTGCTCAAAGAAGTGCTTGATGGACAATTCGAAATTTTCTCCCCAATAAATACGGTATCAGTAAGTGACAGCTTGAACCATAGTAAGCATCTCCTTGTCATATGTGGACATTCATTTATGCTTCTCAGCTAGAGCTTTGCTCAAGTAGGCAATTGGATGTCTATTTTAAGATAGGATAGCCCAATCTCTCAGAGACATCATACTCGATCATCAATTCCTGAGTGAAATCTAGTAAGGACAATATAGGATTAGTAATGAGGGCTTAGAAATGACTCTATAATTTTGTACGAACTTATGGTAATACCCGGCCAACCCCAAACCTTTAATGGTAGTGGGTGTGGACCAATCCATTACTTGTTGGATTTTTTGCTTGTCCATTGAAACACCTAAAGTAGAGATGGTATGGCATAAATAGTCCACAGATGTGTTGCTAAATGAGCAGTTAGATGTTTTAAGTTTCAACATGTGCACCACTAGTACTTGAAAAACATTTGTTAGATGTTCAAGATAGTATATTCTGGCTCTATACGAGGATATCATCCAAGAAAACCAACACAAATTTTCAGAAATACGCATGAAAAATTGAAATTCATGAGAGCTTGAAAAGTGGAAGGTGCATTTGTAAGACCGAAAGGCATTACCATGAATTCGTGGCCTTCCTAAGTGCGAAAGTCTATCTCTGGAATGTTCACAACTGCCATTCGAATTTGGTGATACTCGGACCTCAAATCAAGCTTTGAAAAAACCGTTGCTCCATGCAATTTATTCAAGAACTATTCTATAACCAGAATCGGGAATTTATCCTTCACTGTCACTTGATTAAAGCTTTCTCATCCACACAAAACCTCCAAATGCCCTTTTCTTTCTTCGCCATCAGAGAGACCGGAGATGAAAATGAACTAGTGCTTTGACGGATTAACCCCTTCTTCAATATACTAGCAACTTGGGCCTCAATCTAGTTCTTTTGACTATGGGCATAACGATATGGTCTAAAATTCACAAGCCCAGTACCGGGTAATAGATTGATGCGATGATCTTTGTCTCTTGGTGGTGGTAATTATGTGGACTCAGTGAACAAATTAACGTATGCTGCTACCAACTCCTGAATGGGCTCACTTCCTTCTTCAGTATAACAAAAAGTATGAGACTTTTTTGATATCTATGACAATAGATATGTCCAACAACTCAATATGATTTGATGTAAAAGACTAAACAACGGATACAGTAAAAAACCTACTACACATCAAATATATATTACACAAGGACTAAAGAAACCAATCTGTACAAGTACTCTTAAAATCAAAGTCAAAGAGAGTAGTGTAGGAAACTAACAGGATTTAAAGCAATAGAGGCTTGCAAAGTTGCAATGTCCTTATAGACAGAATTTCGCCTCTACTTGTGTGCTTGTAGTTCGTTAGGAGCTGTCCACCAGGAATACTCTATCGAATTCAAGTTACTAGCACCAGAAACTCGAATCTAGCGAACTCAAAGTGTTTCTCTCCAAATAATATAGTAAAAGCTTTTGAAGAATGGAGTATGTTGAATTTTCTTGCGGATAACTTCATGATTATTTGACTTAACCATAGTCTAGTATATATAGATTAGAGGACACCTCTTCAACACAACCGTCCAAGGTAGTTGTATTCTTTGACCATTGGTTGTATCCTTTGAATTCAAAAGGTAAGTTTTAAATTCATAATTATCCAATGCCACATGAACATCCGGATGCAACCTTTGGTAAAACGTAACTGATCTATGAGAGCCCAAAGCTCTTATCCAAGTCATCAAGCCAATCCGAACAGGAGAGATTTGCACCACAAATCAATATATTTTTCATTCAAAATCCAACAATATCCCACATTTGAATCGAAAAATATAATCATGATTTTGAAAATAGATATATAATAGTATTGGAGAGATTACATGATTCAATACGTATTCGGAGAGGTGTCTTTTGGACTTTAACCTTCCTTAGTGTAAACTTGTCGGATCTACTTGGTGACGCAGTGAATATAGTATCTTGAACTGTTCACCGTTTATAGTAAACCGAGACAACAAGCTTTCACACGTATATCCTCTTAACACTTATATTGTTCTTATGGTTATGTTCATTTTGGTCCTGAACAAAATCCCGGATTCATGGGAGCTTTAGAGAATTAGGCCATGTATTTCTCACAAATGCGACCCCACATTTACTCCCATATAGGTGACACTAATTAAGAATACTCTACCAATATTCCTCTCAAACTGAGATATTAGTATCATTCAATTTTCATAGCCTCATACATCAGTAGACAACACACGTGTATATCACCATAGGAACTGTTTGTACAAATTTCGTCCACCTTGTTGAATGACGAACGAACCTGCAAAACAAAGAAAATAACATCAAAGGAATTGACTAACCCCGGTGGGGGGTTTGCCAAAGGGTCTCCGATGCCTAAGTCAGAAATGTATTCTTGGAACTTAGGAGTTTATGGAGGATTTTGTGATTACATTGAATGACAAATGATGACCACTATTTATAGTGGTTGTAGGAGGATCTTCCTTTGGCAGGTTTATTATGAGCATTAAATGAGATTTAATACACTTGAATGATTGTTTGATCTCCGAGATCACTTCCCGAGATGTGGTGGTCTCCGAAGGGCCCTCCTCGAGAGGAGATGAACTTCATGGAGGTCTTGTGATCTCCCTTTGACCGAGATGACGACGTAGCGCTTTGTAATCTCCGTCAAGGGTATGCTCGTCCTTTCGAGATTAGAATTCACGTGGCGCGTTCTAACTGGTCGGGATTATTTTGGCTTCCAAAACCGCCCCCACATCTGCCTGAGTTGATGTAGGAGACAAAAGGGAGATGTAGTCCTTTTCCTTTCTTCGCTTCTGCTCCAAGTGGGCGTCGAGTTTAGGGCCTCGTAGGAGAATGAGTTCTCATCTCCCGAGGAGAAGAGGTAGTGACCTAACGATTGGCTGACTGAGAGCTCCGCTGGAGACGAGGTGTTGTCTTCTTGTTGTCCAAGGGAAGGACATTTGCATGTCTTCTCATCGGAGCAAGTAAAAAGCCAAATTCACTTCTTCATGATGAGTTGAAGTGTTTGAGGACTTGGACAAAAGTAGATCAAGCATATCACATAGTCCGAAACCGGCTTCCTCTCCCTATGGCATAGCCATCAGGAGAAGAAACAGGAACCTAGTCGACCACCTTACGGCCTGACCATCAGAGGGAATTAGGCCCGGACTAAGTTCAATACTCAAAACTATTTTACATGTACCTGGTCAATGAAGATTCCAAAAAGTTATGATGGGCAGTTGTTTATGGAAGACGGACAAGGTCTCAAAAAAGGTCTTATAAAGGTCTTGACAAGAGTGGTCTAGAGAGAAGTTTCGAATGAGGTCTCAAATGAGGTCTCGAGAGATGAGGTCTCGAGAGATGACTTCAATGGTGATGTTGTTGTTGGCTTGTGGTTTGCTCCTCTATTGCCCCCAGTATATGAAGGGTTGTGTACTGATGCAGGTCTTGATACTGAGGTGTCGACTGAGAAGCTGATTGGTAAACCTTCCATTCAGTATTTGGAGAAATGTGATGGCGCCCCCCTTAACACGGGGCAGTTGAAATAGAGAGTTTCATTACTGATACTGAGCTGACTTAAATGGATGAAATTCAATGTATCTTTTTTGCCTGGAGATTTGAGTCTGATCTCCATCTTCTTGAAGGTCTGAGAGTCTAATCTTCTTTCTTGGAGGTATGAGAGTCTGATCTTCATCTTCTAGGAGATTTGAGATTCTGACCTTCATCTTTTTGGAGGTTTGAGAGCGGTGTAGGATGCTAGGGAGCCTTAGGGCAAGTCTTGTTCTGATTCCTTTCAAAATCAAAGGTCGAGTTTGATATCAATATCAATATGAGATCCTGTTGGTTACTATACTTCACACTGCGGGTCTTCAAGTTGATAGATCTTGCTTTCTAGGCTTGAGATCTCGTTGGTTACTCAACTTCACGCTACGAGATCTTCAAGCCATATTGATGGCCTTGGATCGCTCGTCTTGTAAAAGCTTCTATTTTGTTGACTTGAAACAGTTTTTCAAAGGGGTATGCATCTTTGGAAGGAGCTTGCCCCCACTTCTGATCAATTACACAGGTCAGAGGATGAGGTGTCTTCTCTCAAGTCCGCTCTAGTCTGCTCTGAGGATAGGTGCTTATAAGTAGCTTCTGATCTCTCTTCAACCACTGGCAAGTTTCTTGAGGGAGTTCTCTAACTTGCAATCTGAGAGAGTGAAGTTGTCTAAGATCCGCATAGAGTTTGAGGTCTCCCAGAAGAAAGTGGGGAGCTCCAAAGCTAAAAAAGAGGCGGAGGTCCTTAAGTAGGAGAGTATTTCGACTAAGATCTCGAAGTACGTCTCTGGAAAGGTCTCGACTGAGATCTCGAAGGAGGTCTCGGGGAAGGTCGAGAGAGAGGTCTCAAGAAGCTTTAATGTTGATGCAGTAGTGGATCTTCCGCTTGCTCCTCATTTGCCAACTTCATTTTATAGTGATGGCGTGGAAGTTATGGTTTTGTCCGTGCAGTATACTAGAGAATTATCAAGTGAACATTTGGAAGAGCTTAAGGGATTCCTCTTGATCTTGGTGCAATGAATGAGACATGATATTGGCAACTTCTTTGTTGATGTCGACTTGAATGATCTTCCTGAGAGCACCTTGGGGGGCGTAGTGATTTGTGTTGACTTCTTTGAAAACAAGAAAGTTAAGAGAAATATTTAAGTGATTCATCTGTCTTACATGCCCCCACTTCTCATCAACTGAAGCGATGGGAAGATGAGAACTTGGACATGAATTCTACTCTTGTTCTTTCTGAAGAGAAGCTTGTTGAAGAGAAGGAATCTTGTGAAAAATGGATCATAAGCTCATGTAATCTGAAGATCTTGTAATCAAACTAGAGTCTGAGTTGTGTGGAGTTCATTCGACCCTCGTAACCCCTCAAGTGAAGGGCAAAAAGTTGAAGGTCGATAAGGAAGCCGAGCCATTGAATGTGCTCTTGGAGTTGGAGGCTTTTAGAGACGAAGTCAATAGGTTGAAGACCGAGATAAAATGAGAGCAACTTGCCACTTTTTACTTTATATTCCAGGTAGCCTTTCCTTTTGAATTTGGCCTTCCTGTCCCGAATTAATGAAGACATGACCTTCATCTAAAGACCTTTTACTAGATCGAGATCAGCTGAGAGTGTCACTTGCCTTCCTCTCTAAGGTGAATTACTTTTGCAAAGGAAATCTTCATGAATTGCCTTGTTAAAAAGGGCTTTAGACCTCTTGGTTGTCTCCCATAAAAGAGAGAGCAACGTAGGCCACCTAATTCGGGATTCTAGATTTCTTGGGTTGCCTTGTTGGATATGTGCCATGATTCATGGGTGGCCTTATCCATGCGAGATTGATGCAACATGGGCCACCCATAAATGAGTTTTTAGACCTCTTGGGCTGTCTCTCAGAAGAGGGAGAGCAACGTGGGCCATCCTTATTCGGGATTTTAGATCTCTTGGGTTGCCTCGTTGGATAGGTGCCATGATTCATGGGTTGCCTTATCCCTGCGAAATTAATGCAACATGGGCCACCCATAAATGGGTTTTTAGACCTCTTGGGCTGTCTCCCAGAAGAGGGAGGGCAACGTGGGCCACCCTTATTCGGGATTTTAAACCTCTTGGGTTGCCTTGTTGGATAGGTGCCATGATTCATGAGTTGCCTAATCCATGCGAGATTAATGCAACATGGGCCACCCATAAATGGGTTTTTAGACCTCTTGGGCTGTCTCCCAGAAGAGGCAGAGCAATGTGGGCCACCCTTATTCGGGATTTTAGACCTCTTGGGTTGCCTCGTTGGATAAGTGCCATAATTCATGGGTTGCCTAATCCATTCGAGATTAATGCAACATGGGTCACCCATAAAATGGGTTTTTAGACCTCTTGGGCTGTCTCGCAGAAGAGGCAGAGCAACGTGGGCCACCCTTATTCGGGATTTTAGACCTCTTGGGTTGCCGCGTTGGATAGGTGTCATGATTCATGAGTTGCCTAATCCAAACGAGATTAATGCAACATGGGTCACCTTTAGTCAAGTTTTTAGATGCCTTATTAAGGACTTATGATCTCACCTCTTAGCTAGACGTCTCCAGCCAAGCGAGGAGATAGGAGGCGTGCTTCGACGTCTCCAAGCTGCTACCTTTTGTTTCATATAATTATCAAAAACCACATCTCATAGATATGAGACATGTGGAAAAACTTTATTTTTTTATTGACAACTCCATAATAGATGTTTCTCGGGCATGAGTAAATGATACAATGGAGCTTAATTTTTGGATGTTTGGTTGAGGGCTCAGCATCTATCTTGGATGATCGGGAGTGAAGTTTGGGGCTGAGAACCTTTTCAGGGGTTCTGCTTGCTTGATGTCATCAATGAATGGTGGGCCATTGTTTACCGCTACCTGTCTTCGGAGGGCATCTTCCTCGTCTCCCAGTGGTCGGAGATCTTTGAGGCGTCGAGCATGTAACTGCTCTACATCCTCAACTTGTAGAGGTCTTGGCCTCCTTCGCCTCCAGTGATGTGCAACTTGAAGCTTGGCAAGTCGCTGTTGGTGTTGTGGTCTCCTCTCCTCCCCTCTGGGGATGAGGGGATTTAGAGGAGTTGGCCTCAAAGTGGTCGTCTAGAGGGGGTGATCCTGATCTCCGAAGGTGACTAGGTCTTTGGGAATCCCCCAAGGGACCAAGTCTTGAATGGATACTCATGGATGGGCCCAATCGGGACCCTGTGCTTAGGCGTGGGCCTAGCCAGGAGTGCATGCTTGCTTGTGTTGCTCTCCTTGCAGAGAGATCAATTGCCAGGTTCTTCCCTTCCTGTTGTTAGAAGGACAACTGCCCTTTATTGGTCTCCCTGTTAAGAGATCCCACAGTCGCATCCCGAATAACGTTCGATCAAGTCAACGATTGGTTCACCAGCCTCCTTTGTTGGTTGGCCAACATAATTTGTTGGTTAAGGGCCGCCGTTAGGTCCGCAATTTTGCGGGCATGTTCTTCATGAATGTTTTGGTCGGGACAGACCCACCAAGCTTGATCTCAATGGGACCCGCTCATCAGGTCTCAGGGAGGATGGGATCCTCCTCTTGACATTTTCTCCTACCGTCGCAGCCCCCAAAGCGGCTAAGGTAGGATGGTCTCCTAGAGGAGCAACGACTGTTCTTGAAGTGTTAGGCTCAGATCTCATACTACACCTCGTGGTATAGTTTGGATCGCCGCTCTTGAAGGATTGCATCACTAGCCATGGTTGAAGCTCTATTTGGCCACCATATGACAGAGGCCTCGGTGTGCTCTGCCATGTGGCAGCGGTCATCTAATTGAATGGACAACGTGCGTTGCCACTTGACTGGAAGCTAAGGTTGAGACCATAGCCCGATGATCTCGCACTGCATCCATGATCTTTAGAAGTCTAGGCCTTGGTCTAACCTGCTCCCGGAGGGGGCTTGCCAAGGTGTCGCTTGATGGTCTCTCCAATGAGTCTCTTCATCTCCTGGTGTGGGTTTTGAAGGTTAAAGCCTTCATCTCACCACCTCTAACAGCAAGTCAGGAGGATTAGAGAATATGTTCCCACATCTCCTGACCTGGGTTAGGGTCGCTGGAGCTTTCATCTCTTCACCCCTCGAGACTAGGTTTTGAGTACTGAGACTAAGCTCTAAGCTCTAAGAACATGCCCTGAGCATCGAGACTAGGCCATGAGCTCGAGACAAGGCCTTTAAGCCTCGAGAGAAGGCCTTTGTGCTTCGAGACCAAGCCATGGACTTTGAGATTTAGGCCATTCAGCTCAACACTAGGCCTTCGACTCTTTCTCTATGGTATGTTCCACCATCTCAATCGTCGAAACGACTAGGGTAGGATGGATTACAGTAAAATCTGTTATCTAGCTTGGTCCCCCCGTCGTAGTCGTTGAGACTACTGGGGTAGGATGGCCTCCTATAGGAGCAGCTAACTTGCTTTGGGGGGGAGCTTACGTCTCCTCTCCTCTGGATGTAGGTCGAGGACGTTTGAGCCCTCGTCTCCTCTCTTCCCAAGGTTGGGTTTTTAAGCTTCGAGACTAGGGTTTGATCTCTGGAGACTAGATCTCGAGCACCATGTCTGGGCCCTGAACACCAAGACTAGGCTTCTCAATAGTAGGTCCCACCGTCATAGTTGCCGAGACACTGGGGTAGGATGGCCTCCCGTTGGGGTTGTTGTCTTGCCTTGGTCCCACCGTCGCAGTCGCTGAGACGACTAGGGTAGGATGGCCTCCCATAGGAGCAGCTACTTTGCTTGGAGGAGTAGGCTTAGGCCCCACTACTCCCTGGCTAATGGTTTAGACCGCTAGTCTTGAGGCATCGAAGACTTGAATTGTTGGTAGCATCGTGGTTGGGGCCACTCAAGGATTGGCGATGAGGTATGACTCCAAGCTCGCAGTGTATGACACGTCTCAGGCTTGGGGCACTGCAACTATCGTGTTCCTTGAGGTGTGGCCCTCCATCTTCTTGCTCCTTGTTCTTCTTGTGTCCACCATGTGTGTTCAAGGACAAACCTTAAACAATGGTAGATCCAAAGATGTTGCTTGAATGTAGATTTAGATCGAGTATTTCTTTCAATACTCAGATGTGGAGAGAAACTTGAGTATAACTCAATCTCTCAATGAAAACACCAATTTGTTTGTACAAATTTCGTCCACCTTGTTGAATGACAAACGAACCTGCAAAACAAAGAAAATAACATGAAAGGAATTGACTAACCCCGGTGGGGAGTTTGCCAAAGGGTCTCTGATGCCTAAGTCAGAAACGTATTCTTGGAACTTCGGAGTTCATGGAGGATTTTGTGATTACCTTGAACGACAAATGATGACCACTATTTATAGTGGTTGTAGGAGGATCTTCCTTTGGTAGGTTTATTATGAGCATTAAATGAGATTTAATGCACTTGAATGATTGTCTGATCTCCGAGATCACTTCCCGAGATGTGGTGGTCTCCGAAGGGCCCTCCTCGAGAGGAGATGAACTTCATGGAGGTCTCGTGATCTCTCTTTGACCGAGATGATGGCGTAGCGCTTTGTAATCTCCGTCAAGAGTATGCTCATCCTTTCGAGATTAGAATCCACGTGGCGCATTCTAATTGGTCGGGATTATTTTGGCTTCCACAGGAATGAAGTGTTGTGTGTTCAACAACTTGAACCAATCCCAATTAGTTTGCCTATTGAACCTAGGCCATGGAATCTCCAATTAGCTAGGTTAGGTTTCTACCAGGATGGTTCATTTCATTGGCCGTAGCCCCATTCCTCTCGATGAAGATTTGACTTTCTCTTTAGGCACAGCTTTAGTTAACAGATCCGCAATGTTTTCTTTTGACTTGACATAGTCAATGGAAATTATTCCATTAGAGAGCAATTGCTTTATTGCATTATGCATGCGTCTTATATGTCTAGCCTTGCCATTATACACTTTTTTTTTAGCTCGAGCTGTGGCAGCCATACAATCACAGTAAAAACATATGGCCGTTACAGGCTTAGGCCATTTTGGAATGTCCTCTAAGAAGTTTCGAAGCCATTCGGCTTCTTCGGCAGCCTTGTCTAAGACAATAAACTCTGCTTCCATTGTTGACCGTGAGATACATGTTTGCTTAGAGGATTTCCAAGAAATTGCTCCTCCACCTAATGTGAAGACATAACCACCAGTTGACTTCGAATCGGAATTTTTAGCAATCCAATTCGCATCACTAAATCCTTCTAACACTGGCGGATACATAGTATAGTGCAGTCCATTATCTATTGTACATTTTAGATATTGTAGCAGTCTTACTAGGGCCCCCCAATGTTCTCTTCCAGGATTACTAGTGTATCTACTAAGCCTACTTATAGCATAGGCTATAATAGGCCTTGTATTGTTCATTATATACATCAAGCTCCCAATAATTTGAGAGTACTGCAGTTGAGATACACAATCACCATTATTCTTCTTCAGTTTGCAGGTCATGTCAAAAGGTGTTGCCGCTGGACTACTTTCAAAGTGTCCAAATTTCTTTAATACTTGCTCAATGTAATGAGATTGGGATAGGATGTAACCTTCAGAAGTTCTTGTAATTTTGATTCCAAGTATAACATCTGCTATACCTAAATCCTTCATGTCAAAACATGAATTCAACATCTTTTTGGTTGAATTGATTACATCCTTGTTTGTTCCCATGATGAGCATATCATCCACGTATAAACATACAATAACACATGAGTTTGTATTCCCTTTGAAATACACACATTTATCACATTCGTTTATTTTGAAACCATGTGTTAACATTGTATGATCAAACTTCTCATGTCATTGCTTAGGGGCTTGCTTTAGTCCATACAAAGACTTAACAAGTTTGCAAACTTTCTTTTCTTGGCCTTTAACGATAAACCCTTCTGGTTGTTCCGTATATATTTCCTCGTCCAGTTCACCATTTAAGAACGTCGTCTTGACATCCATTTGATGGATTTCCATGTCTTAAATGGATGCTATGGCGATTAACATCCGTATGGATGTGATTCTAGAAACTAGAGAGTATGTATCAAAGAAATCTAATCCTTGTTTTTGTCGATACCCTTTAGCAACCAACCGTGCCTTATATTTGTCTATGGTACCATCTGGCTTTAGTTTCCTTTTGAATATTCACTTATAACCAATTGGTTTATTACCGGGTGGTAAGTCAACCAATTCCCAAGTATTGTTTTGTAGAATTGATTCTACATCACTTCTTATTGCCTCCTTCCAAAAAGGAGCTTCAGGAGTGGATATTGCCTCTTTGTAAGTTTGAGGTTCTGCCTCAGACAATAGTGCGAAGAAATCTGGTCCAAATAAGTCTTTTGGAACTCTTGCCCTCTTACTTCTTCTTGGTTCAAAGTCTTCTTCTTGAACCCTTGAAGAAGTGGCATGGTCTTTTTCTCTACTGTCCATTGTTCTTTTGTTAGAACTAGACATCCCAATTTTATAAGGAAAAATATCCTCAGAAAATTCAGCATCAACAGATTCTAATATACTATTAACATGTATATCAGAAATTTCAGATTATATACTAAGAAACGAAAAGCTGCATTATTGGATGCATTATCTAAGTAAACACAGTCAATGGTCTTTGGTCCTAGTTTGACACGCTTTGGCAAAGGAATTTGCACTTTGGCTAGGCAACCACGCACTTTTAGTGTCCTATAAGTTGGCAATCTTCCTTTCCAAATTTCATAAGGAGACTTATAAGTTTTCTTATGAGGAATTCTATTAAGAATTCTGTTTGCAGTAAGTAAGGCTTCACCCCACAAACTGTGGGGAAGCCCCGAACTGTTTAACATTGAGTTAATCATGTCCTTGAAGGTTCGATTCTTCGGCTACACCATTTTGTTGAGGTGTATAGGGTGCAGTAGTTTGGTGAATTATACCATTTTCTGCACAAGAATCTGCAAAGGCAGAGGACTCATATTCCGCTCCTCTATTCGAACGAAGGACTTTGATCTTCTTGTTAAGTTGATTTTCAACGTCAGCTTTGTATGTCTTAAACATATCCAAAGCTTCATCTTTACTTCGAATCAAGTAAACGTAATAGATCTTACTGCAATCATCTATAAAACTTACATAATAGTTTTTGCCTCCACGAGTTGGAGTTGATTTGAAATCACACAAGTGTGTGAATCAAACCCAACAACTCAGTTGACTTTTCTTCTACAGATTTGAAGCTTTGTCTTGCAAGCTTTTATTCTGTATACATTTCACATTTATAATCCTTCTTTATGTCAAACTTTGGTAAAAGACCTAAAGAAGCCATTCTATGCAAAGAACGATAATTAACATGTCCTAATCTAGCATGCCATAAATTTGAACAATCAACGATATAAGCAGAAGACAAACTTTTATTAATATTAATAGCATCAGCAATTACATTGAGTTTGAACAATCCATTAGCAAGATATCCCTTCCAAACAAACATTCCCCCCTTAGTGAGAATAAACTTGTCTGACTCAGAGACCATTTTAAAGCCTTTGTTGCTCAGCATTGAACCCGAAACCAAGTTCTTATGGATCTTTGGAACATGCAGCACATCTTGGAGGGTCACTTCCTTTCCAGATGTAAACTTCAGAACCACATTTCCTTTCCCTGCAACTATAGAAGCAGAAGCATTCCCCATGTATAGCTTCTCTCCATTGTTAATCTCTTGGTGGGTAGAAAAGAGACTTCTATCACCACAAATGTGTTTGGTGGCCCCAGTATCCATCAACCAATCTGTATGATCAGCCACCATGTTGACTTCAGAGATTACCACACCAACCAGATTTTCCTCTGTCACATTGACTTGGTGGTTTCTGGTACTGTTGTTAGGATTTGCAGCAGCATTGTAGTCCTTCTTGAAGCGACAATCTTGTGCTTTGTGTCCAAGTTTTCCACCAACCCAACAGGACCCTTGATCTTTTGGTTCTTGAAACTCATCCCTTTAGGACCAGAAACTTTGGTAAATTTGCTCATCTTTTTGTTGGAATGGAACTTCTGTTTTGATGTTGTTCCCTCAACAATGTGTGCTTTGGCTTCCATGGATGGAACTGCACCATTTTTCTCATTCTTTCTGTTGTCTTCTTCAATACGAAGCCTCACGACTAGATCTTCCATTGTCATCTCCTTGTGCTTGTGCTTCAAATAACTTTTGAAACCCTTCCATGATGGTGGCAGTTTTTCAATCACTGCAGCCACTTGGAATGACTCACTCACAGACATTCCTTCTGCATGAATCTCATGAATAAGTTTCTAAAGTTCATGAACTTGATTGACAACGGTTTTGGAATCAAACATCTTGAAGTCAAGAAACTTGCCAACGACAAATTTCTTAGAACCGGCATCTTCGGTTATGTATTTTTTTCTCCAATGATTCCCACAACTCTTTGGCAGAATTGCACACAACATATACATCATACAGAGAGTCATCAAGTGCATTTAAGATATAATTTCTGCAAAGAAAATCACTATGCTTCCATGCTTCAACAACTTTAATGGTTTCTGAAGTAGTAGCATCATCTTCTGCCTTGGGAGCATCTTCCTTCACTATCTGAGCAAGATTTAATGTTGTTAAATAAAACAACATCTTTGCCTGCCATCGCTTGAAGTCGCCTCCCTTGAAATTCTCTGGCTTTTCTACATGAGGGTTCTTGGCACCGTTCACATCACTTGATTGCTCCATAACAGTAATTTCTGTCTATAATTGTTTATTTATAACATTGCTCTCGCTGATGCCCGATGTGGAGTATTGCTTAGCGGCTAGAAGTCACTTGCATACTCGAGAATTAGGATGTTAACTTAAACCCTAGGCTAGGGGAGGCCTAGGTAACGTCATCGGACTTGGTGAGGTGGGGACCATCGACGAACTCGGACGGGTGGTTGTTGGTGTTAAAGTTCGAGCCGTGATGGTGGTCTGTGGTGGCCATGGTGGTCTATGGCTAAAGCGCAACAATTAAATCTCCTCAATCATGGTTTTTTGTTGTTCTGTCTACTGCTACCCATAAAGGTGATGGCTTGCAACATTGCCATCACCCCCGCCGGCAATTCGCCTTGGTTTGTGGAGAGGGTCATGGTGGGCTGGACATCTTGCATCTATGCATCCCACACTTCTTTTTGTACATCAAAGTCAGTGTTGACGAACTCCATAGTCTCTGATGAGAACGGGATGCCTTGTTTCTTCCCCATGAGGCTCGAGAGAATCAACTTCAACATAGTAATATGGGTGAGAGTTTGTTGTATAATTACTTTGTGAATACATCTTCCTATATAAAGAGATGAGTTTTACAAACTCATTGCGAATTCACTTAATTATTCTTCTCTACCTCTTTTTTTATATTTATTTTTGTTCTCATTCGTTCTAATTTTAGAAAGAATTTGATCAATAGTGGAGTAGACAGTAAGAATATAAGAAAATATATTCAGCTATTTATCTTAAACTCTATAGTTTGTAGAGCAAACCACATTTTACCCCACAAGGTTTGGGGTCAACATCAAAATGAACCACAAAGTTCTAAATGTATCAATTTAAACCAGTAGTTTTTCACATTATATCAATTTAAACCTTTTGAACAAAACAAATTAATAAAATACATTTATTTACTATATTATGCATATAAACAACTAAATACAAAAATAAAATGATACCAAAACCACCTTTCTCTACACATCCGCTGCCTAATTTTTTTCTTCCCGCCAATGCAACTCTAGTCTGGCTTTGACATCGTCACACCAACAAGCTCCCCCTTCCCAATGACCTTGACATCCACCATCTCCTGGCGCCTTTGACCCCATCACCGCCACCAAATACTCCCCGACGACTTTCATGACTTCACTAGCGAAGTCGTCTCCACCTCGACATCTACCATCTTTCAACGCCTTTGACTCTCAATGCTCGTCGGCAGGTCAACTCCTTCATCCATGTGCTCGTCATGGACCGTTCAAGCCTGGGTCCAACGTACAGGTTCGAGATCAGAGCTCCGATACTATTGCTGATTTTTTTTTGTTTGATGTTTCTGTAGGATATTTGTATCTTAGACTTATTGTAAGATTGGCTATCCTTGTAACAAAAACATTGTAAAATCATTCACATGCTCAATCTAGGTTTTAGAGTTTAGCTTTAGGCTTAGAGATAGGTGATTGAAGTGAAGATCAAGAAATGAAGAAGTGTTCAGATGCATTGTGACCAATCAGCACCTCATATCATTTGCATATGCATAAGGTTTTCATAAACTTAGGTTTAAAATTGAGAAAAATGTGTTCTTCATCAAAATTCCAGTTTTCATATGTTTGGTGACTGGTCACCTTAAGCTTTGCTTTTGACAGCTCAGTTCCTGACAGTGACTGGTGATCAGTTGCTTGACAGATTAGTGCTTTGTCCGGTTTTAAACAGATCAGTGCTTTATCAGGTTTTAAACAGGTCATGTTATTATTCGGGTTGACTGAACATCTGTTTAACTAATGGTTAGTCAGCTACACCCCACTACCTTGGTTTTGACTAGTTTTGACATATCATGTTGTTGTTTGGTCAAGCATGCTTTTAATCGTTATGTAGTCGACTGATGATTGGTCTCTTAACAGATCAAGCTTTTATCTGGTTTTGACAGGTCATGTCTTTATCCAACTAAGCATGCTTTTAACCGTTGGGTAGTCAAAGGCATCCCACTATCTCGGAATTGTCTATGGTTAAATGGGATGAATTAATCCGGTCCATCCATGCTCATTTCTAGAAGTCATCTTGTCCGTTCAAAACTCATCCTCACTCTCTATAAAGCCTAGACCCCCTCTCACACCTCATTAGGGTTTTTATGTTCTAAAACTTCTTATCATTTTCAAAAACCTCTCAAGTGTGCCGCCATTTTTCCTCTCTGATTCTATCTTCTCTTCTTGAGTGCTTTAAGTACACTTATATAGAAGCTTTGTAAGATATTGAGGATGGCATGCGTTTTGAATTTTCTTCACTAAGTTTCGGTTTTCATATAAACTCATATTGAAGGAAACTTTGAAGAAGTTCTTATCTTCACTGTTTTGGCTTCCATGATTTTCAAACTCATATAGTTAGAAGTCCAAAATAGTTGTGTGCAATCTTGTCTTTCATGTTCATGCATTTTATAAGACAAGGTTGAGTTTATTTAGGAGTCTTTTTGACTTTGCGTTTTGCTGCCCAGTTTCGTGACTAGTGCAGTAGAACACCCAGTTGTCCAGCAGATTCACTGAAGCTCAGTAGCTCTCTGTAACTCTGTTGGTGACTGGTCATACAGTTTCACAGCTTATTACATTTGGTGCCACTGACCAGACAAACATGTGTATTCTTTGGAAAGTGATTGACCAGTCATCTGTACCACTGGAAGTGAAGTGATTGAAGAAGAAGCCGCACGAGGGACTGCTACATCTAAGACTAGGTACATTAGATATTGAGCATTAAGACTAGGTACATTAGATATTCAGCATTGTCAGAACCTTGTATGGGCATCTTTTTGCCATTTCATAGTGGAAGGCCGGTCTTCTGATAGACCCCCGGTTTTTACCCTTTTGAGGTTTTCCGGGTACCAAAACATTGTGTCCATTTCTATGAATTGTTAAACAAGTTGACTAGTCATAAAATCGGATTTAATTATGCACCAACTTAACCTGAAATGCAATCTTGACAAAACTGCATGATTGGTCATCCTATTAACTGCTGCATTAGAACCGCTGGAATTGAATAGGTTGTAGTTGTGGATAGCCCGCAGATTTCATCCTCACTGAATCTGTTTTGGGAACTTAAGTTGGCATAGCATCCGAATGTGTTTGAACAAATTCACAAGCATACACAAATTGTAAATTAAGAGACTGGTCACTTACTTCAGTGTGGAAACAAAGTGACTGGTCACATTGTTCATTATAGAATCAAAGGTTCAGGTTCATCACATTAGGTGACTGGTCACCTAAGTGATCTGTTGTGTGAATTGTTTGTACTTGCCGTGACTTAATTGAAAATTACCCCCTCATTGCCAACCTGCAGTTTCGTTGGTGGTGCTGATGGAGTATATATGCAAGGGAATTGAGAAATAATTGAAAATTTAGGAAACTTTGTAGTGTTGTTCAATGGATTGTTGGATGGGTTGAATCTTTGTGAAAGGAATGGATGAATCACAGGGGCGGCGGTGATGTGCAGGGGAGGTTTGGTATGATATATATATATATATTGGGAAATGTTATTGGCACTCCACATTTTTCATTTTGCACTCCACTTCTCCTTTATATTTTACATGAAAGTGATGTGCATAATGAAAAAAGTGGAGTGCTAATAACAATTTTTTTTTTTTTTGTATTTTTGGTTATTGTATGCATATTATAGTATTTGTTTATATATTTTATTAAATTATTTTGAAGATGAGATTTAAATTGATTCAATGTGACAAACTAGTGGTTTAAATTGATAAATTTAAAACCTTGTGGTTCATTTTGATGTTGACCCCTAAACCTTGTGGGGTAAAATGTAGTTTTCCCTAATTTGTAACTAAAGGGGAAGTTTTTTATTAGTTTCCCTTAAAAATAATAAAAAGGCCGCACCGTATGACCGGCTCCCTTCGCTTGACTTATTGGGGGCATCTAATTTGTGAGCTATCAGTAGGGGTGGGAAATTATCCCGAATCCCGCATTCTGATCCCGATCCCGATTATCCTAATCTCGACTAAGTCGGGACGGGATCGGGATTTTTTTTTAAAAAGTCGGGATTACGACATCTCGACATTATATATTATTTAATTATTATTTTTATTATTATTTTAATTTCACTCTAATACGCTTCTCTCACTTCTCTCACTTCGTGGCCTCCTTCTTCGCCTTCCCCGACTCGCATCGCATCCTTCTCCGTCGCCCTTTCTCTGCCTCTGTTTTTCTCACCGTCCCCCGCGTCGCCTCCTTTCTCTGGACCCATCATCTTCAATTTCGGCGACTCCAACTTTGACACCGGTGGCCTCGTCGCCGGGCTCAGCTACTCCGTCAACCGCCTACGGCAGCACTTCCATCTCGACCTCCTCTGTAAGTGGGCACTACCATCTCGAAAATACTTGTCGTTGGCGTTTGAATTGCGCGTGCACTTTGTCATATTCTTCAATTGCTTGTCGCACTCAAGATGGGTAAATTTCTGTGATTAATTGCTTGAATTGCGGCGGCACTTTGAATCCGGTGGATGATGAACTTTTCGTCACAAGATTGACAGCGTGCCTAGTCAATTCTGTAGTCAATGTTTTGTGGAATTTTTGGTCCTTGGGCTGAGTATTGTGATTGTTGAATTCGATCATTTTGAAGCATATGATTGTCGCTGATGTGTTGGTTTTGTTTGATCATTGTTGGGTCTAATCGTATCTGTTTGTTCTGGGTTTCTTGATTAAGATGAAGGTCTTTGTTTTCGTTCTGTGTTCTGTTCAATTTCGTGTTGTTTATCTGTTTGGTTACTGAGAAAGTTAAAGAGATTCTGGATTCGAAGCCATTCTTGGGTTTGGGGTATGAATTCGATGTTCGAAAGTAGACCACTTTGTTAGTAAGAAACCAAGAAACCCTCTTTGGAGTTTTCTTTAATGGTTTTGTTCTGTGGATTAAGATATGATTGATGCAATTGATGCAATCTGACAAAAGTGTATTGGGATGTGTTTTGATTCTGAGTTTTCTTCACGAATTGATTGAAGTTTTTTTCTTTAATTCCGTGTCCAGGTTCACCATTTAAGAAGCACGCAAACATCCAATTTGGGGGTGTGCTTCTTCTTCCAAGCCCTAATCTGTTGCCTTTCCACCTCGCTCCTCTTCAGGTAGAGCCCATTCGATTTCCAATCACCCCCTTGTTTCCATTGATTTCTGGGGGAACAAGTTTCCCTGCAGTTATCTCTTTTTTTTATATGTTAACTCGTTTGATATAAATGAATGGATTTGCAGAAAGCTTTTTTCACTGTATGCAACTGATTTGTATTTCAGGGTGAATAAGAGCATGTCAAGGCCGCTTTCAAAGTTGCTTTTCAAGGGAATTTCAGGCCTCCCGGCCGCCCATTCTAATAGAATTGTAAGATTCATTCTCTTTTTTCTCGGTTCATTCTCAGTTTTCACGTTCTCCCTCTTCATTTGCGAGTGGTCGAAAGTAGGGTTATATCAAATTCTGGGTTGTTTTACTTCAGTGTGTAAATCGGATTGTAGAATGGAGAATTGATTAGTTTCGGTTTTTGTTTTATATATAGTTACTGCATATTGTGTATGCTTGTGGATTTAAATAGATCAAGTGAAAGTATGCTTGTGTCTTTTGTATAAATATTGAATTCAGCACCTACGTTTCGTTGACTGTTGCTTGTATTGAATATTCATACTGACCAGTGATAGCAGTTAATGGTTTAAAAATTGGTACTAGGTATGTGGATCCTTCTGTCAAAATGGAATGAGATATTCAACCACTAATGAACCCGACACACATGATGACTTTAAACCAACTAACAAGCTGGATGGTTCTGAACTTAGCTTGAAGGAAATTGTTGAACAGGTATGTATATGTGGAATGGATTTCTCCGTCTTTCTGTTTTTGTTGTAAGACCAAACCTCAGTCTTCTCCAAGTGTAATAATAATGGTCTGTTTCTGGTGTAGGATGTCAAGGACAACCCTGTCATGCTCTATATGAAAGGTGTGCCTAGTGCTCCTCAATGCGGATTTAGCTCGCTTGCAGTAAGAGTGTTGAAACACTACAGTAAGTACTGAAATTCTCTGTTAGTGCTAAAACTAGCATTTGTCCCTTGGTCAAGTTAGCAGACTCGGACATATATAATAGAACAAGAAAGAACTGAAATAAAACCCTAGTTATGTTCACTATTTTCATGATTGTGAATGTTTTTACATTGCCATAGAGTGTTTCTTGGTTAAAAGTGGATATCCAAACTCCAAAGTGCTGGACAGTTCTCATCAAATTAACTGAGGATCATAACTGGCTTAAATTAATTACAAATTTTGATGAATCTGGATTTAGTTCAAAACCTCTCCGTTTCTGCAATGTTTTCTTTGGTGATGTCCTGGATAATTTGTAGTGTATATGCACGTGTGAGTGTGTGTGCGCACACTACTGCAACGTGTTGACTTCTGTAAGGATATGCATTGTTAGTGATATATGCTTACGGTAACTGTTTCCTTGCAGATGTTCCTTTGAGTGCTAGGAATATTTTGGAAGATCAGGAGCTGAAAAGTGCTGTAAAAGCTTTTAGGTAAGGGTGCATTCAATAATGTGTCTGGTTTTTAGTGTTCAGTGTTCTCTCTTATTTTAAAAGAGATGATATGGAAGGATTAGGTAAACGAGAAAGTAGAATTTAAGCAGAATAGAATTATATATTTAGATGTTGAAAAAGGAGTTTCTAGTTTGTTTATATTTCTGTTCACTCTATATCTCTCTTTACTTTTTCCCTTAGGTTTAAGAAGTAACACAAGCAGTCTCATAATTGAATGGGCTTTAAGTATATACTCTGGTCAAAGTTTCAGGCCTTTCCTTCTTTGTTTTATATTCCCTAGAATGAAGTAGAGATCATTTTTTAATATAGAAATGTCAGTCATGAATTATGGTCGCACCATTGATGGTTCATTTCAAATCGATTAGCTGACATGTCTTTCATCATCCTTGTTCCAGCCAAGGACTTTTATTATGTCAACAATAAGAATTGCCCTGTATTCTCTCCCTAGACTTTGTTTTAGTAACATCAGCAAATTTGACGTGGAGAATTTATAGCATTTGAATTTCAACCCAATATACTTCTAGGTACAGGCAATGTTATTGAGAGCGTTCCGCTTATTTTAGACTGAAGCCATCTTGCTTTTTAGTTGACGTTCGTACATGATAAAAAATTCGTAGCTGTGGAATTATAGGTCTGCCTTCTATGAAGTGCATCAAGAGTCTTGCTTATGCTCATGGTGCGTGTTGATTCTTGGATCACACCATCTGTTTTCCTTGAGTTCTATAGTCAGATGTTAATCCGTTAGGTGATTATCTCTCTGTGATTGTCCTAAGAAAAGATTATTGGTTAATAGAATCACCAGCAATCGTTTTGGCTTCTTAGATTTTTAAATCATTGATCGAGAGTGCACATACTATTTCTGTTAAACTTGTTAGTTTAAGCCTGTTATTTCCTGGTGCAGCCACTGGCCCACATTTCCACAGATATTCATCAAAGGGGAGTTCATTGGAGGGTCCGATATAATTCTCAATATGCATCAGGCTAGTGATTATGAATTTCAATGCCTATGTTACTTTTAATCTAAGTCACTACATTTCTCTAATACTATAGTCATTACATTTCTCTCATACTATAATCTTTTTCATGTAGAATGGCGAGTTAAAGGATAAGCTCAAAGATATAGCAGTTAGTGGAGACAAGTCTACTTAAGTTGTTAAACTCCAAAAGTGTAGGTTAAAATTTCATCCATGTAATCTTTTGTTGATAAAAGATGATGAGAAGTGGTCATCTATCCTTGTTTTCTGGAAAGCTAATAAACTTGACAATAAATGTTAGCTTATTATTTTATATGCAACCTGCATATATTTAGCTGGTGTTTTCCTGAGGATGTACCACATTAATTTGTGTAACTTGTTACTATTGAGTCTGGATTCTTATCAATTTTGTTCAGTAAGATTTTGCTATGGATCTTTATCTGCTCTTGTATCTGTCAAATAGCCTATTCTTTCTGTGGACATTGTTTCTGGCGTAATTTACCCCAGGTTCATTTGAAACAGCTTATCTTCCTCTGTCCCTTAGCCCCATAATCTATCAAAATGAAGGAAGAAAAAAAAAAACTACTCTTTTCTGTTAGCAGTAGTCATATGTAAATTCTCTGTGGGCCGGATCTTCAGATTGTCAAGTGTTGCCCACTGAACATATTGAGTCTTCCTTGATCTGTCCATTTACTTGACTACAAAGCCGGGCAATACTGAAGTAGGCAGGGTCAACGTAGCTCAGGTGGTGAACAAAGTGTAAGGGGAATAAATCAACTTGTAGTTGAGGAGTGTTAGCCTGTTCTATTACATAAATACTTGGATCTCTTCAGTTCAACTTTGGTGTATTTGGACTTCCCAGAACCACCGTAGACGTGTTCGGTGATTTTTCACTTGGTCAAGTCGTCTTTGGAGATTTGGGTACTGTATTCTCTCTTCTACCGTTGGGTCGATCGATAAGATTCTTAAAAACAGTTTGTAAGAGTCTCAAAGTCAAACCAATTCACCTCGGCATCATGGGGAAGTCTCAGAGCTTCTTCATCTTGCCATTAGTGCGGGATATCAATTTTTGCGTTTAATATGCATACGGAGGCCAAAGAACATTAGATAACGAGATGACGAAATTAATAGGCCAAATCCACCTACATAGAATAAGAATATTGAATTAATCACTCAGATCCTCTTCGTGAGTATTGTGACCACTGACAAGTCAAGCTTCTATATTAAATGCCTCTCACCACCATGCTTAAAATGTCACTTTCATTTTGCAGTCCTATTCAAGTAGCTATATGCTGAACTACTTGATAGCGAAGAAAGTTGATATTTCACTGCTTGGTAATAATGGTAATGGAGAGATCATCAGCTTTTCATAAATAAAAAAATTTCTTCGGTCTCGTTCCGGATTGAAACCCGAACACTTTTCCTTCAGAAAAAAATACTTGCTTGGGTTTTAAACCCAGACAAGACCAAAGAATTGTCCATAAACCAATTACAAGGTCCTCCAACTTTTTCATGTGAGTTAATATTCCACATTCTCACACGCCTATTGCTCTAACCAAATATTTGAACAAATACAAATAGGGTGACATTGAGCAGTGTTGCCATTGGGTTCCACAAATAGGTCCAAGCCAACCCTTCCACCGCAACCTCCTTCCATTTCGATTGTCGCCGTTAAAGGTGGGCATACGAATCGAACGACTCGCTAATTCGGTTTATATTACTCGAGTCGGTGCAAAACAAACCGAGTCCTAATTTTTATTTATTTATTTATTTTTTCCAAAATG
The DNA here is from genome assembly GCA_033992175.1 of Spiraea crenata. Classification (NCBI taxonomy): domain Eukaryota; kingdom Viridiplantae; phylum Streptophyta; class Magnoliopsida; order Rosales; family Rosaceae; genus Spiraea; species Spiraea crenata. The sequence continues at coordinate 1,016,512 of JAVBHV010000012.1, read as the reverse complement.
GCTGGAGTTTGGACTCGACTCGTTTATAAAGAGTCCAATATGAGTCCAAAATATTTTGAATACAAGTACTCGACTCAGCTCGTTTAAATATGTATAATACACGTGGCTTCCTATGATTGGTTTAAAAGATATGTCATACATATAATTTGTAGTACCATAGTAATTCTAAATTTCCTAAAAACCCTAGGGTGAGACCCTAGTATAATTTGTAGTACCCTAGTATATAATACATACATTCTTTTCTGCTACGATAAAAATCATTGAAAAGACACCATAGCCACTTCTCTTCTTCATTGATTATATCCATAGCCGACAATTTGTAACCGATCATTGTTGTGTTTGTCTACAAGTTTTGTTCTATATATGCATACGTTATATACAAATTTTAGTAGACTTGCAAGTTTCAAATATTTTTAGTGGCAAAGCCCTATGAAATCATTTCTATCATGTTAAATTTTTAGTTTTGTATAACTATCTATATAATTTGAATATGAACTCGTATAACTCGCAAACTCGACTCGTTTTATGATAAGTTCATTTTTTGAAATACAAAACTTAGACCGAATCAAACTCGTTTCAAAATAAAACGAATCGAGTTAGAGTCTACCAAAAATATGCACGACTTGACTCATGCCCAGCCCTAGCCACCTCAGTGAGAATTTGTGGTTTTTGTGAAAGAGATATATTATAAGTCTTTATTGAATAAAGGTTAATGAAAAGTATAAAAAAGTTCAGCATTTAATTTACGTGTCCAAAGAATATTGAAAAAAATAAATATGAAAAAACATGGATGTTCAGAAAATAAAACAAAGTGTATATAGTCGCTCTCAAAAAATACAGCAGGGGGCTTGATGTCGTTCCAGGTTCCATGGAGGATTGCTGGTTCGGTTGGAAGAGAGGTTTGTTGTTGCTTTTTTTTTTTTTTTTTTTGTCTGTGTCAAAAGAGCAGGGGGGCTTGATGTTAAATGATGGGGGTTCCAGGTTCCATGGAGGATTGCTGGTTCAGTTGGAAGGAAGGTTTGTTTTTTTTTTTTTTTTTTATCTGTGTCAAAAGAGTAGGGGGCTTGATGTTAAATGATGAGGCTTTGTTGGGGGTTAAGATTGAGATTGGTCTGTTTCTTGGGGGGGGGAGGTGGGGGAAGGAGGTGGGTGGTGAAATTAGAATAAAAGAAAAAAAAAAATATAAATATAAAATATTTATAAAATAATTTTGTCTTAGGTTTTTTATTTTTGAAATATTTTGTGTTAGGGGTTGTGTGGAGTGATTTGGGGTTTGGTGGTTGTGGAGTAGTGGTGTCTTTTTGTTTTATTTTTGTTATAATTTTGTTAATTGTGTTATAGAGGTTCTTAGTCTTATTTGTCTTATTAGGTGGGGGTTTTAGTTTTTAAGGTTAAAAAAAAAAAGTGATAAATTTAAGAAAAAAGTGAAATTATTAAAAATGTAAAATAAAAAAAATTAAAGAGTATAGGGTTAAGGGGTGGGAAAAAATAAGATGTGAAAAAGTAAAAAAAAGAGGGTTTTTTAAATAAGAAAAAAAGAAAAAAGTATTTTTTTTTATATTTGTTTTTTTTAAAATTTGATTTTTTTGTGGTAATAATAGAAGGGAGAGTAGATTGAAAAAAAGAAATAGAATGATTTTGATGAATAATTTAGTAGTTAATTGTTTTTGAATTTACAAAGGTTTTTTATGTGATTTTTTTTTTATAAAAAAATAAAGATATTCTTTAATTTTATTGATGGTGTTTCTGTGACGTTTAATTTTTGTTGAGTTTGAAAGTACTTGTATTTTTTTCCATGTAGGATTGAAGGTTGAGTTGGAAGAGAAGTTTGCTGTTTTTTTTTTTTTTTCATGAAATCAAAAGAAAAGAAAAAAAAAAAAAAAAAAAAAAAAAAAGTCTATTTTGCTCTTAACTTTCTCGGTTGACATCACTCCAAATTCTCTACCTAATAGAACAAATCTCGCCGCCCAAAACAGACTAAAATAATATGAGGCACTTTTAAATGATTAAAAAGGATGCTTAGTGAATGATATAGAAACGACAGCTGAATTGTCAATCTTAGGTAAAGTCGACAAACAGCACACGTCAATCTGAAGTCTTCGGGGTAAGGGTTCATAACATTATGTCCTCTCAAACCCCAACAACCAGAGGGCCCAAAAAGGGACCAAGCATGTGGGAGGGGAGGGGAAGCCAACGCGGCGTAACTCCAACCACAAAGTACGAGAGCAAGCTTATGGGTAGGCTAACAAGGAAATTAATCCTAGGGCAAATTACATTTTAGTACTCTGTGGTTTGAGTTCAATTTCAAAATGATACCTATGGTTTTGTTTCTTTCAATTTAGTAGCCTATGGTCTCAATAACTTTCAATTATGTTCTACAGTTAGTTTTATGGTTAAAACTAACTAATGTTGAAGGGTATATAGGTCTTTCGGATCCATCTTCTTCCTCAGCTTGATTAGCCCGTTCGACAGAGCGTTCCGGCCACCTGAATTCCCCAACCCGAAACCAAACACCTACAAATCAACGCCAAAACCAAAATCTCCCATTTCCACAGCCCAACCCGAAACATATCAGAATCGGAAAAGCCGCATCATCAACCTACCGAATCGGAAAAGCCGAAAGAGGAGAAGGCCCAAATCTGGGCCTTGATGACCTTGCCATCGACATCCAAGCTCCGAGTTGCGAACTCGACGCCGATGGTGGACTTGGACTCGAGGCTGAACTCGTTCCTGGTGAACCTCGACAGCAAGTTAGACTTGCCCACGCCCGAGTCTCCGATCAGCACCACCTTGAACAAGTAGTCGTAGTCGTCCTCTGCTCTGTACCCCGCCATTGTTGCTCACTAAGTTGTATCAGCAAACCCCTCAGCAGCAAAAAGTTTCGATCTTTTTCTTCTGGGTTCGAAGAAAAAGCAGAGAAAAATCGATGGTCTCTGTTGTTTAGATCTGTCGACCTTGTTTTCGTTGCGATCTTTGAAAATTTGTTCGCTTCTTTTTGTTGTTTTGGTGTTTTTGGTTACCTCTTTCGACCTGTGGAAAGAGGTCAGATTTCGGAAGACGTATTAATGGAGCCGAGAAAAGGGCTGATCGATTTGATATTCTTGGAGATTATTGAGAATTTGGCCCCTTTGATTATTGACCACCGTGGGTGCTGCGTTGTTCAGAAGCTTGTGGAGGTCTGCACTGAAGAGCAGAGGACTCATATGCTGTTGATGTTGACCCAGAAGAATGATTTGCACCTTCTTTGCATTGGCCTCAACACTCGTGGGTATGGTGGTGGTGTTGTTATTATGCTCATTATATTTCACCAAGTAAATTTTCAGTGTTGTGTTGTGTTGTTTTTGTTGTTGTTATGCTCTTGTTTTGAAATTCTTGACCCAGTGTCCGGCGGTGGTTGTGATGAAGGTGCGGGAGTACAAGTGTCGTTGGAGTTGTGCAGGGTCCATTCCAATTTTGATATGTTTCAGATTGGGCGATTCCAATTTTGATATGTTTCGGTAGGTTGATGATGCGGCTTTTCCGATTCTGATATGTTTCGGGTTGGGCTGTGGAAATGGGAGATTTTGGTTTTGGCGTTGATTTGTAGGTGTTTGGTTTCGGGTTGGGGAATTCGGGTGGCCGGAACGCTCTGTCGAATAGGCTGATCAAGCTGAGGAAGAAGATGGATCCGAAAGACCTATACCCTTCAACATCAGTTAGTTTTAACCATAAAACTAACTGTAGAACATAATTGAAAGTTATTGAAAGGATAGGTCCTAAATTGAAAGAAACAAAAGGACATGTCTCATTTTGAAATTGACCTCAAACCACAGGGTACTAAAATGTAATTTGCCCTTAATCCTATCATCCATACGGCTTGTTGGTTTGTATCCATTTGAATCATCTTCAAGGATCCCAGCTGGTGAGATTGTGCATTTGTAGGAATCTAATCATCATTACTTTCTTTTTTGGTATACAATCGATTTTGATACTGTTGACAATTAAACTCAGAAAATTGGATTAATAATGAATATTTTTAATTAATTGAATTATAACTTTGTTACTTTTTAAGTTTTTATCATTGTTTATCACCCAGTAAACTTATTGGTTGGGTACTTGAACTTTATACACTAAAACCTCAATATAAGCATGCTTTATAATGGAATAACTCCATATAATCATATAAATTCTCGGTCTCAACTTGTGACCAATTATATTTTGGAATAACATTTACAATGTTATATTCCATGTGTTTTTGAAATCCCTTTTTTAGAAATTTGCTTTCATATAGTCATAATTATAATAAAACCAAAAATACAATACTTAATTTTACAATAAATATTTAAGATGAAGTTATATATATATTCAAAACTGCTACAATTCGGACGTCCGGATTTTGTTTCAATTCGGATATAGGAAAAGGTTAAAATTCAATGCAAAAGGATCAGAATCATGTCTATGCATAATCTATAAAGCTGCAATTGAAAACAATTTAAAAGTAATAATATACTACAATAAATGATACAAAGAATATATATATATATATATATATATATATATATAGGGTTAGGTTCAAGGGACACACTCTTTTCACAAACACCCTTTCTTGGCCGTTGAATCGGACCCATTATCAATAGGTCCCACAAAAAGTTGCCGATCCAAAGGCCAAGAAAGGGTGTTTGTGAAAGGGTGTGTGCCCTAGTATATATATATATATATATATATATATGGGTTAGGGTACATGGAACGCGCTATTTTGACACAGCATTTGAAACGTCCCTTCTTGTCCATTGATTTTGCAATTTTTTGTGGGACCCATTGATAATGGATCCAATCCAATGAACAAGAAGGGATGTTTTAAATGGTGTGTCAAAATAGTGTGTCCCTTGAACCGGACCCTATATATATATACGTCTGTATCTCAGAGATGCTAAAATACGAACGTCTGTATCTTCAAAGAATCTTGCAGATGGAATCAACCTCCTGAAGGAGTTCGCAAATGTCGATTGCTCGTACAACCTTAGCCCCGAGGAAGAGCTCTACACCAAGATCTATCAAGTCGCTTCTCCTGAAAAACACCCATGCTGTTCTAACTCCTAACCCGATCTCTAACCCATCTTTGTGTGTGTGTATATATATATATATATAGACAGAGATGCTAAAATACGAACGTCCGTATTTCAAAGAATCTTGCAGACGGAATCAACCTCTTGAAGGAGTTCGCAAATGTCGATTGCTCGTACAACCTCAGCCTCAAGGAGCTCTACACCAAAATCTCGCTCTGCGACGCCTTGATAGTCCGGCGCGGAACAAAAGTTAGCCGTGAGGTCTTCGAGTCCTCCTGGTGGAAGGTTGGCGGTCGTGGGCCGCTCCGGCCAGGATTGCCGGTCAGTCCCCAACTCCAACCCCTCGCTGTTGGAGATGACCTTCATGCACCTCAGGTGTGTCTGGTTCCCCCACTTCAAATCCCACATCAAGTTGTGCAGCAGCTTTACCCGCTCTGACCCCATCGACATCGTCTCTGCCACCACTTTTTCCTCTGGTGCTACCCCCATCACTCTCAGATCAAATCAGACCTCTGTTTCTCTCCCTAGACTCCGACCCTAGTTGTCCACCGTCTCGACCGGGACGTCATCGTGCAATGTCCTGCCGCTCGCGATCGTTGACCTGACCCGGTTCTACTGCGATCCAGCAGCCGACGCCGACGTAGATGTCACGTGCCCTCACAATCCACTCCGACTTTCTCTTTCCATGCTTGAACTATCTTGATCGGTTTCCGATGATCTGTTATGGCAGTTTGGGAAGCCATTGAAGGTGGTGGGGATTTCGAAGGAGAAAGGAAGTGCGTCAGGCGTGGGAACCTCTCAAAAAATAACATGTGGTATTTATGACTAAATGGTTAAGACTGATATGTAATGAGTTCTTTGGGTATTAAGCCTTTAAAATGGGACTAAAATGTAATAGTTTCTTTATTGTATAACGTATGGTATCTTTGCTAATGTCTCTGTCGATGTTTATTAGGTGAAGTATATGATAAGTTGTGAGTACATTTGTCACACACCAGCCAACACCTCCAATTTTCCTATACAAAGTACTAGCTAACCATGCTAAGCAAAAAAATTGGGGTGGACAGACTCATCCACCTGCTCAAGTGAGTATACGATAGGATATTCCTCCTGATTTTGACAAGTTTATGGAAGGTGGACTTCAGCAATGACTTGGAGAAGAGATTGGCGAGGTTGTCTTCGGGAACGAATCCGTTGGACTACAAACTTTTGATGCTTTTGGTGCTGATGGGAGAAGAAAAACTTTGACTTAATATGCTTGGTATTGCTTTCTTAATTAATCGATTCAAGCTACATAATCCTCATGGATTGTCTACGGGACATCATAGATAGAAGACAGTCCTCTAATATGCTGAATATGCTCAATTGTGGCCCGAAACCAAACAAATATAGGTGTGGTTTCACTAAAGGTAATTTGTTCGGCATGGTTCGAGGAAGCGGCAACTAAAGTTTGTTTCGTAGACTTCCAAGATATAGCAGCATTCCCCATAGTAAAGACATAACTTATTTGGGAATGTTCCTTGTGCAAGTTTGATAAGAAACCTCCCTCGGCATAACTAACAAGACATGCATCACCAGTAGATCAAGGAGGAGTCCATCATAGGAAGCATATGGATAGAATAAGCTCATATCTGCAATACCTTTAAGGTAATGGAAGATGTATTTCATACCAGTCCAATGGTGGTGTGTTAGTGTGTGTAGACGTCTAGTCTAGTGTATCGAGGTAAGTACAATAAAAAGATAGCGTCCACCTTCTGGGTGTAATTTGAATGGTGAACCAAAATACCATTAGCGGAATGCTGAATTTTAAAGCCAAGGTAGTTGGACCATACCTAGGTCCTTCATCTCAAAATCTTGACTTCAGGTGTGAAAGAATTTTCTCAAGCTCTTCTAGAGTATCAATGAAACCTATCACAAATTTGGAATGTGATAAACACGCAAGGGCATGATACATTATTAACATATCCCTGACTGATTAAATGCTCACTTAAGCAGCTATACCAATTCCGCCCGGATTGTTTCAATCCATAAAGTGAACATCGTAAACAAATAGAGAGCATGCTTGGAGGTTTAGCACTATTTGAATTAGTTAGCTTAAGTTCTTCAAAGAATTTCGTGTATCTAAGTTTATATGTTGTGACCACATCAAGATCTACAATGCGCATAACTTGTTTTCAATTTTAATTGAGTATTGTAAGTTGAATCCCAATGAAGCTGCTGCCACAACTATTTCTGTGTTAGCATGAACTGTTTTTGTTTTGGTATTAACTGTTTCTGTGTTGGCATGAACTACTTATGTATTTGGCATGAACTACTTATGTATTTGGCATGAACTATTTCTGAGTTGGATTGAACTGTTTCTGTATTGGCATGAAATGTTCTGTGTAAGCATGAACTATTTCTGTGTTAGCATGAACTGATTCTATGTTGGCATGAACTGTTTATGTATAGCATAACTTATTCTGTGTCATGAACTGTTTATGTGGCACTAACTGTTTTTCTGTGTGTGGGTTTGTTTTGTTATCAGAAGTGGTCCACAATATTTTTGTCCTTGGAGATGAACATTCAAAATTGTTGTTCTATCATAGAATTAGTCAATTTATTTTGTCCTTAGAGGTGATTGTCCTTTCCTTATAGGATTAATGACACCACAGTCCATAGAATAACCCTTCTTTCTATCATAGGACATGAACTTCAAATCATCTCATACAAAGGACAGAAAGACATGTGGCACAATTACACTGGCCAAATTTTTTTTTTTTTCCACGCGCCTTCTTCCACCCGTTTCTTCGAATTTTCTTCTCAAAACTTCCATAAAATTGTTTTAATCATAACTCTTTCATTTGGAGTCCAACTGATGCGAGGTCAGTTGCGTTAGACTCGTATCGATATTCTATTGATACTAAGATTGCAACCTGAAAACTAGTACCGAAGGAAAACAATATATCAATTTTTTGACCTTTTTCGGCAAATTCGATCGATTCCGGTCAAATTCGACCACCCCCAAGGTCAAGTGAGGTGTCAATCTTTTTGTTTCTTCAAGATCTACAATGTACACAACTTGTTTTCAGTTTTAATTGAGTTTTGTAAACCACCATTGAACCCTAATGAAGCGGGGGGGGGTGCTGGGTTTTTTTTTTTTTTTTTTCTTCATCTGTGTCTATGGTTGTGGGTGGGGTTTGTGTTGTGTTGTGATGTGTTGTTGTGATTGTGTGTGTTTTGGTGAGTTGTTTTTGTTTTTGTGAAATTTTTTTTATGCGTTTTTTTTGTGGTCTGTTTTTGTGTTGCTGTGTTTTTTTCTGTGGGGGGTTTTTTTTTTGGAAGTGGGCTAAATTTTTTTTTTCTTTGGGGTGGTGAATTTAAATTGTTTTGTTTTCAGGTTATTTTGGGGGTTTTTTTTTTTTTGGGGGTGGTTCTTCCCTTTTTTTTATTTTTTTTTTTTTTTTTTTTTTTTTTTTTTTTTTAATTAGTTTTTCTTTTTGTTGTGGGGGTAAATAATTTTTTTTTTTAATTTTTTTTTTTTTTTGGTTTTTTTTTTTTAAGTTTTCTTTTTATTTAGCCACCAAACTGTGTTTGTGGATTTTGTTTTGGTGTTGTGTGGGTGTTTTTTTTGGCTATTTGTTTGTTTTTGTGTGTCTTTTGGTTTTTTTTTGCTATCTTGGTTTTGTGTTTTGTGTAAAGTGGTATTTGTTTTTTTGTGGAGAGTAAAAAATTGGTGTTCTTGCATAGGATTAAGGGATTTATTTTTTTTTTGAGGTGGTTGTCCCTTTTTTTTTATTGATTTTTATTTTAATTTTAATTAATTTTTATTTCAACCGCTTTTCCTCTTGGGACTGGCTAAAAATTATTTTTTATAAAGTTTTTTTTTTTACTGGTTTTTTTTTTTTAAGATTTTTCTTTATTTAGCCACCAAACTTGATAGCAAGGTTTGAAATGTCGACAATGTCGGTAATCGACATGTCGCCGACATGCCGCTTTTTCCAGCGGACGATAAAGATATGGAGGGTGAAGTGTGAAACTTCCCCCAGTATCGGCTGATGTCGACGATGTCGGTCGACATTTCGGTGAAAGTCGGAAGGCGTTGATGTTGATCCGATGAAGTCACAAACTCAAGCATCGGCTACACAAACTTACAAAGTCAGTCACCACTCAAAATTTTTCATCCAAACCCATCCGAAAATTGAAATCACAATATAAATTGAAAAACCCATCATAAATTGACAAACCCAAACTTAACAAAATCACTGCTCCTCGCCGGCCGTCGCTCCCTTCCCTGCTCCCCTCTGCTCCTCGCCACTCGATCACTCCACTCTACTGTCGAGTGGTGCTGTTGTCGTGTCGAGTCAAGAGAAGATGAATGGAGTCAGGGCAGCTCGTCGGGTTTCTGTCAAATTGGTTGGGGGCGATACAGCAAGAAAGATGTGCGATGCAAAATGAGAAAGAAAATGGATTGGGGGTTGACTGAAGAGAAACTGATCGGGCTTTTAAGTTTTATTAATTTACCCTAACATATGAAATAAATATATATAAACATACATTCAACTTTGCAATTAAGTCTGCAATGGTGTAGTAGTTGATTGATACTTAATCAACTATGAGGTCAGGGGTTCGAACCCCCTCAATCATACTTTATGTGTTTTGTATTGTAGTTTTTTATAGTGTTATTCTCAATCTACAGACATTTTATCTCCATACATATCATATTCTTATCATATCATTGGGCATTTTAGGATATTTAAATTTTTTTTTTTCTTTTTTTTTTTTTTTTTCTTGTTTTCTTTTTTCTTTTTTTCCGGTCCTCGTTTGCTTTTGCGTTTTCCTTGTTTTTTGGTCATTTTTTTGTGGGGGTCTGTTTTTTTTTTTTTTTTTTGTTTTTTTAAACCTTCCTTTGTTGTGTTCCAATTTTTTTTTTCCTAAGCATCTTGTCCACTTCAATGTTACAAACTTTAGGTAGGAGAGGAGCACGTTGAAGTAGCCATGTTAACTATTACAGATGTTTATATATTTTGTGTTTGAGCTACTCCTCTATTGTTAATTAATTTTGCAATGGAATAGATATGAGATTGACAACGTGACAAAGGGAAAACAAGAGTATGTACATATGTTAGCTATACTTGATACATTATGTAGCAAAAACAAATATAAAGAATTGAATGGCGGATGTGTAAATGTGTGGGTAATGAACCCCCCCATGCCACAATTTCTAATGTTTATATTGCTCATCTGGTGCCTACCAAACAACAATAGTAAACTATCAAAGAAGAAAATAAAAACCTCGTATGGGTCTTCCCTTGCCACAATTTCATTTCCTCTGGATGGATCTCAGGATCACATATATATATATCTTGAGTAGCTGTCAAGAGGTTTAAAGGATTGCATTTAGGATTGCTTTTCCAACAGGTTTCTCTAAGGAGAAGTACGTGCAACGTGCTTTTCTCTAAATCAACTCAAATAGGTCTTTACTAAACAATTCACTTTAGACCAATTTTCATTTCATTTTTTACTTTTAAGATTTTACCTCAAATGGCAATTCTGTAGTTACCAACAGGTCGTACATAAACAGTAAACATTCTCCTCCTCTATTAGTCAACCAGAAACCAGATACGTTAGGGTAATCAAAGGGACGGATGTATGTAAGGGGTTCCTTTATCGTATTTGACTTAGAAAAGAAAAAAAGTTTTGGTTCCCTAGAGTACTCAAGCAAAAATATAAACATTGACCTAAGTGTCTCGTAAAGGATAAAACATAGCCTTACTTGAAATTACTAAGTATGACTAGCATTATGTGGGTTATTGAATCTGTTCGAGTATAATATGTAAATTAAAATATTAATCTTTTTCTTATATGATTTCGATAATTTGTTATGCAAGAGATATTCTGAATTGGATGAAGGAAGAGAGAGATTCGAGCTCCACTGTAGAAGAAGAGTGCACACTTGGCTAAGTGGGTCTTTTTGGTTAGTCTCACTCTCCAATATTTAGATACTTAGTTATTCTAAATAATACGCATGCTACATGAGTAAATTGGTAAATCAATTCTCGTGTCCATGAGATTTAGAACCTTGCTTATTAGCGAGACTTGGTGTGTACTCAAAGTAATCCCATTGTAGTTAGGAGTAAAACCTTGTAAACACTATATATTTTTTTTTGCTAAGTTGTAAACACTATATATTGTACATTATGGAATACAATATTCTCACGGGAAACACATTTTTTTATATGGTACCATCGCCTAGGTCTAGAATTTTTCTTCGTAGCTTTCTTTTAAATCGTTCCTTCTGTGTGTCTTCGGTTTTTCCTGCCTGCCACCCCCATTCCTTTTCCAATGGTTTTGTCCTCCATCATATTGTCATCTTCCGGTTTTTGGGTGCAGTTGATTTCCATATAAGTGCGTATGTCTTCAACAAATTGTTGAGTCGTACGAGGGAATATGTCTTTCTAAGTTATAGTCCCCAACACAAAGCTTATATATGTCTAGACCCCGTTTCCAATCACGTTTATGTCTCCCGTTATGTCCTTTTTCAAGAAAATATTTTTCCTTTTACTAACATGCAATATCCACCGAATCGCCCACGGTTTCGGTGGATATTTACCCTATTTCCTGTCCCCAGGCCCTTCGCTCCTGCACAACTCCTGTTTGCACTGTCTCCATAACCTACAGCCACCTCAGCGCCCCATGGCACCACGCAAGTGCCATCTAGCACCCTGCCAGCATACGTCTAGGGATTCATGTTTGCTCACCATCAAAAAGTGGTGGTGAGCATTACCACACCCCAAATTCACTATTGATTGTGTTCATTTTTTGAAATTTATGAAATTGCCCCACTTAATCAATGGTGAATTGAGGTATGGCAATGCTTACCACCACTTTTTGGTGGTGAGCAAAAATGCCCTCATACGTCTAGCCCATCTGGCCCCACGCCAGCACCATTTGTCACCAGGCCAGTAGCCATGTCATCCACCACATCAGCTCTAATGGAAATTACAAATGCTTCTACGCCTCCTAATGCACCCTTTACTACTACATCAACGCATCCTATTATTAGTGGTCTCAATGATGGAATCACTAAACTCAGGCAACGTTCTGATGGCATCGTTCATGACCCTATTCGTAATGATTTTCTCACTCTTATCTCGGATCTTGAGCCTACTTGCTATTCTCAAGCTTGCAAGAGTCCCGAATGGCGCTCCACCATGATTGAAGAGATTAATGTCCTCCTTAAGAACAAAACATGGTCCTGTTAGATTTTATATACTTTGTAAAATATGATTTCTGGAATTTATAAGATGAACACGTATGAGCGTTCTTTGTGGGATTTGTAAACTTGCATAGAAAAGAAGGTAAAAAATGGAGAGCAATCTTTGTATATTCTTATTCTGCAAATATGATGCAAAAACTTCACTTCTCAAACGTGTAGTACAGTGGAGATTCTTATAATAATCTCTCACTCTCACATCCACACATTCTTAGCATTTTTACAACCTGGAAAATATAGAAAATACTATACCATCCGATTGTACCTAACCACTACCACGGCCATTGGATCTTACCTAATTGATTAGCCAATAGCAGAACTACACACACTAACTTCTAGAAGAAGTCGTAGCTCCTTTTGCCAATCCTCTTCATGTGTTAAATCAATAAAACAGATTACATCTCAAGAGGTCCTTGGTTCCTTCCTCCCTATTGCATAACATTGTTGATTGTAAATGGGTATTTTCTATCAAGCATAATTAAGATTGATCTGTTGAACACAGTAAAGCACATCATGTTTCCAACGGCCCAACAATCGGGCATCGACAATGATGAAACTTTCAGCCCTGTTGTTATGCCTGCCAGTATTTCCACTATCCTTAGTCTTGTCGTTGCCGAGGTTAGTCTCTTCATCAGCTTGATGTTAAAAATGCCTTCCCCCATGATTTTCTGCAAGCTCTATATTAATAGTTTCCTCATCTAGGCCGGCTTCTACCAAAGTCTTGCCGACTCTTCCCTACTTTTTTTTCGTCATGGATTTCACACCATCTACCTTCTTCTCTATGTTGCTGATATCGTAGTCATTGGTAGTTATTGGTAGTGCTCCTCACCTATTACAAAGTTCTGTGGATGCCTTAGGTCATGGATTTGACATCAAAGACCGTCTGTTGGCTTGCAAGTTGTCCAATATATTGGTTCACTTCATGTTAATCAACTTAAGTATGCCTACGACGTCCTCAATATAAGCATAGTCTTCTTCACTCTAAGCCTGCCGCCATTCCACTTGTCTCCAAACCTATAATAGTTTACACATTATACATATATAATTTTCAAAAACTGAAAACCTACCTGGGCTACAGCCCGTGTAGCCCAGATGAATCCGTCCTCTCATCTCTCATCCCTACGAGCTTCGGACTTGCCTCCATTACCCCAGTCTGAAACCTAAACCTCGTCTCCGTCGCCTTCGAACCGCCTCTGCCTCCGCAGCCCAAACCTAGATCTTTGTCGGCACCGGAATCTCCGGTTCTTGGATTCATGTTGGTCGAGCGATAGGAAGCTCGAACTCATGGATGAGGCAAAACCGTAGGAGGAGTGGATCAAGGCATTGGCGATGTCTAGAACCTGCCGAACAACGAGAGCGAGCGGGGGATAGAGGCCGGAGTCAACGCACATGGAGTCCGCCTTGCAATTTCGGGATAAAACCATTCCAACATGAAATTTACTCGATAGGTTAGGTAACTCGACATCGAGAACCCGACCCAATGCCAGCCCTCAAAATTGGCTTTCCACACAATGTCTTTTTGCATAGGAAAAGGTGATGGGCTTGTTTTGTTTTTAATGTTCATTTAATGATGGGCTAGACCGGTGGGGCTGCTATTTAGTATTTTTATTTGAAAATGTTTTAAATTTTGGTGCTCACCACTATCAATTTGTATAGTAAATCTATAATTATTTGATATATCGGTTGGAGAATAAACAATAAAGATATATATTTTTATCACAACATCAACTTAAAATTTGATGTTGCTCATCTGATATCTCGGATACAGAACCATGATTGAGAAATTGAAGGCCTGATTCAAAAATTTTACAAGGATCCTTCAATCAATCTTCGAAAATTATAACTATTTTTTACGTATAATATATTATGATATTAAAGTAAATTCGAATCGAGATAATTATAACAATTTCATAGAAGAAGATTCAATCCATGTAAAGCATATTATGAACTAAGGCGACTTGGGTTGGAGTTTGCGGCATAGAAGAAATGAGCAACCAAAACAAAGAGAGAATCATAGGGTGTGGGTTAGAGCGATTGAATGATTTTAAATAGATACAATCTTTTTAGTATTAATATTATAAAGAATTACATTTTGATACTACTTCAAAAACAAAATACCCAAACCACTACTACACTTTAAACATTACAATATAATACTACTTTGACACATGTTGATTTTTTTATTGGCTTGTATATTGTTTATAGCAATTTTCTATCATCTCGCTCAAATACTGCATAGCGCCATAAATGTAACAAAAATTTTTCCCGTGGCCCATCCCTTTTGGCTTTCAGTCTCTTCCATTTTTGTTAACCCCCACAAACCTCAAAACACCCTTTTACCCATAACTTTCTCATCCGGACTCCGTTTGACACGAAACCAGTTGGGTTAGATTCGTCTCGTCGCCCTCTTTCCATAGACAACAAGTGTAAACCCAGACCCACTGTAGAGAGGGAACGTGGCAGCAACATCTTCATGTTTTTCTACGAGATTCTTCGATTCTGGCGACAAATGGGACGAACCACCACCCAAAACTTCATCCTCTCATCATTCTAGACACAACCCAACCAACATTGAGCCTTAGTTTGCAGCGGATCATGGCCGGTGAGCATCACATATTGGTTGAAACTTTCCGGTGAGTTTCTGGCCAAGGTAATCTTTGAAACTAGTCTAGAAAGCTTTGTTGGGTTGTTTAGATGAAGATTGATATAAAAACTGTATGAATTGATGGTGAGTCAACACAACTATTCTTTCTCCTTCATTTTGAAGGAACATCTCCTTCAATTTGAAGGAGCTGCAAGGAAAGAGATCCTTCAATGTGAATGAGCTGTTCCTTCAATTTGAAGGAATTTGAAGGATGTCCTTCAATTTGAAGAAGGTATTCGTTCAATTTGAAGGAGCTATTCCTTCAATTTGAAGGACATCCTTCAAGTTGAAGGAACACCTCCTGCAAATTTGGAAATGAAGGAGGTGTTCTTTCAATTTGAAGGATGTCCTTCAATTTGAAGGAGCTGTTCCTTCAAATTTGGAAAAACAGCTCCTTCAAATTCCATTATGTTATTCTTCATCTTCGTCACTGCGTTGATCTGCACAAAGCAAAAACTAACTTTTCCAATAGAAAAAAATAAAAAACGCAGAGATTGTGAAGAAAGCTCGAGATTTTAACAATGGCGGATGAGAACCGCGGAGTGTGCGATGTGGGGTGCGTGAGTCTCACGCATGCGGGCTGTGCTGTGTTTGTTAATTTGGTTTGATATTAAATTGTAAAAATAGTAGTAAATTGTAAAAAAAAAAATAGGTGAGGTAGTGTTTTTTGGTATAATAAAGGTGGTATAATAGTTTTTGGGCATAAGCTCTTAATATTAATATTAGAAAAATAATATATATTTTTTAAAATAATGAGGGCTCGTTAAAGTAGGAAGCTTGGTTCCGTGGAATCGAGTAGCATTATCTCAGCCACGGCTCTGATCTGATGATGAGGCTCTAAGCATTGTTATATTTGTACAGTCAAAGTTTGGTGGATCATACTTAATTTTTTTTGGACAATTGGATCATAATTAGAGCGACAAATAGATGAAAGCTACTTACGGTTATGTGTACTTTCAGATAAAGCTGTATATACTATACGGTGGGTTACTGTTAATAATTCGTACCCTTGCTTCAATATCGTTAGTTTCTGCGTCAAAGTTTTGGCACATGACTAGCACGCGTGAGGGCAAAATCGTCCGTTTTGTTATGAATTGTTAATCTGGATTTGTTTTTAATTAATTTCCTCAACGTCCTCTGTTCCACCATTTATGCTCCTTCTCTTTGTTCATGATCATGATCATCATGATCATCATCAGATCGTCCTCAAAATCTTCCTCCCCAACTTTCCCCATGAACACCGGCCTGCCGTCGAGCCGGACATGTGAGATCGCCACGTTGGACGTAGACCCTCCCGGCGCATGTACGAACTCCGGCGAGTCCCACACATGTCTGGGTTCATCGGGCTGTCAAAAACCCAAACCTTCGCCACAAACTCGATCCGCCTCTGCAGATTAACACTCCGGTGGTGCTCAGTCTGCAAGCGTGCAATCCGTCGGCTTCAATGGTGGCCATCAGAATGTTTTTGAGCTCGATTTGGATCCGGTTCGCAATCGAATTGGGCATAGTGCAACATTGAACTAGTGAAGCCCGACCCGTATGAAAAATTGAGTTGAATTGATCCGAAATAGATGGCAATTCGAACTAGTTATTGAATCTCCAGCATTTGACGTCGGCGGTGCGGTGACTTTGGCGCAGATGTGGTAGTGGCCGACAGAGATAACGGAGGAGATGTTGGGGTTTTTTGTTACAAAATTGATAACCAAAAACAAAGGATGATTTTGCCCTCACACGTGCTAGTCATATGCCAAACTTTGATGGAGAAATTAACAAAATTGAAGCTCTATTCACCATAAAAATTTAAATTAAAATAAGAAGAATTGGTAGTCTTTAATATCCATGACAGCAATACACATGCTAAGATAAAAAGATGAAAAAAGGATAGGTAGACACTGGATGAAAAGGAATGTCCCATTCTTTATGTAATGGGTTCTAGGAGGAAGCAAAGCTGAAAAGTGAGCCTTTGAGTGATCCAAAAACAGTACCTGCAAATACCCATTACTGCACAGCCTGTAAGAACTCTTTGGAAACAGGTGAAGACATCCGACAGTTGAAGATAATTCCAAGCTCACCCCATGTGAGCAAGACTCCTTCCTTTTTAGGCCCGCTTGTATCTCAGTCTTTTCACTGCATTCTCTGCTTTCTTCTGCTGATACCTCATCATTCTCTTATTTTCTGTCACTTTTCTGACGAAATTCCAGCTTCAAATTTCTGGGATCTCTCCAGTATCATGTGGGATTCAGAGAGTGAGTCGGTTGGGGGGAGGGATTATGGGAATGGAGTTCTCAGTTCCACCAAGTACAGTGTTAAGACTGATGGGTTTGAGCTTAAAGGCAACTCTTGGTAAGCATACATGTAGTTATGAATGCAGTTATAGCTTATTAAAATTGCTAATTTGAAATTTCTATTGTTTTGACTTTGGATTAGTGGAACATCTTTGTTTGAGCATGCAAGCTAATTAAAATATTTGGTGGGTTTGTTTTAAATTATAGGTATGTTTCAACTGATATCCCAAGTGACCTACTAGTTCAAGTTGGGGATGTCAGTTTTCACTTGCACAAGGTAGCTGATTTTCTATCCAAATGTTTACAGATTTAGACTACTATTCTTCATAATCGAATAATTTGATTACTGATAAGTTGTAAGAATGAAATCTTATGTTTCTCTTACTTTGTTGTGGAAGTATCCCCTGCTTTCCAGGAGTGGAAAGATCAATAGGGTCATGTATGAATTACGCGACCCGGATTTGAGTAAGATGGTTTTGGATGAGCTTCCTGGTGGAACGGAGGCTTTCGAGCTAGCGGCGAAATTCTGCTATGGAATTGCTGTTGATCTAACAGCAGCCAATATATCAGGCCTGAGATGTGCTGCAGAGTACCTAGAAATGACAGAGGACTTGGAAGAAGGAAATCTTATCTTCAAAACCGAGGCATTTTTGAGCTATGTGGTCTTGTCCTCATGGAGGGACTCCATAGTGGTGTTGAAGAGCTGCGAGAAGCTGTCACCATGGGCAGAGAATCTTCAGATTGTCCGAAGATGCAGCGAATCTATTGCGTGGAAAGCTTGTGCCAATCCGAAAGGAATAAGATGGGCATACACTGGAAAGCCACCAAAAACGTCGACTGCAAGCCCAAGCTGGAGTGACATGAAGGACTCAAGTCCAAGTAGAAATCAGCAAGTCCCTCCTGATTGGTGGTTTGAAGATGTTTCTATTCTTAGGATTGATCACTTTGTCAGGGTTATTACAGCAATTAAGGTAAAGGGGATGCGGTTTGAACTCATTGGAGCTGCACTGATGCATTATGCATCTAAATGGCTTCCCGGTTTGATTAGTGATGGCACGAGTGCTGCTGATGAAGGAAGCAACAGCAGCAATAGTACTAGCAACAGTGGCAGCAGTTGGAAGGGTGGGCTCCATATGATTGTGGCAGGAAGTAAAGACGAGCCTTCAAACGTGCAGGCCAAAGACCACCGGATGATTATTGAGAGTCTGATCAGCATAATTCCACCACAGAAGGATAGTGTCTCGTGTAGCTTCCTTCTTCGGCTTTTGAGAATGGCAAACATGCTGAAAGTAGCACCTGCTTTGGTTACTGAGTTGGAAAAGCGGGTGGGCATGCAGTTCGAACAGGCTACATTGGCGGATCTTCTCATACCTTCTTACAACAAAAGTGAAACTATGTATGATGTGGATCTTGTTCAAAGGCTTCTAGAGCATTTTCTGGTTCAAGAACAAACAGATATTTCAAGCCCGAGCCAACAGTCCTATTCGGAAAAACATTATGATGGAATTCAAAGGGGTATGGGTCCAAGTGCTAAGATGAGAGTAGCTAGGCTCGTTGATAGTTACCTTACAGAGGTCTCCAGAGATAGAAGCCTCTCCTTAACAAAGTTTCAAGTACTGGCAGAAGCTTTGCCTGAATCTGCGAGAATCTGTGATGATGGACTTTACAGAGCAATTGATTCCTATCTTAAGGTATTTTTTTTTTCTTCCGAAGATAGTTTTACACTACAGCTTGTTGTGCGATCTTTTGCTCCATTTTTCATGTCTATATGCTTTCAATGCCATTTGAAGACTATATACATTGCTACATAGAGAACTCTGTGAGTTATCACATAATGTTTGCCCACGGTAGCAGGTCCTCTTTATTAAATTGCACAGAAAATTTAATAAATAGAGATTTGTACTTAGCCAGCTGCAATGATTTATTAAGCAGAAAATAAAGAAGAATTCTGAATTTGGATATGAATTCAATAGTTCATTACTGAGCCTTTCAAACATAGCTTGCATGTTGAATTTTGAACCTTTTGTGTGTGGAGCTAATTGTGCACACCTTATAACATAAAGTAGGGGAAGTACCAAATTCAGAACCACAACCATCACAAATTACAAATTAGAACCATGGTTGCGTATTACTGATTTAGATAACAGTAGTACTGGTGCTAAATCTTTTACGGTTCTGAAATGCTGGTATGAGATCTAATACTTATAGCGAGTACTGCAAGTGTGATTCTGTATTGATATATAACTTGAAAATTCAATCTGATGAATGTCATTTCAGTCTTGTTTGTTGACTTGACAAACTATATACGAGATGTTTTTCTCTTATAAATCATCATGGCATTTTGTTGAGGATTTGCTTCAGATTAAGAGTTCCCATCTCTTTGCCAATGGAACAGGCCCATCCAGCACTTTCTGAGCATGAAAGGAAGAGGCTTTGCCGAGTGATGGACTGCCAAAAGCTATCAATTGATGCCTGCATGCATGCTGCCCAAAATGAAAGGCTGCCATTAAGAGTGGTGGTGCAAGTACTTTTCTCGGAACAAGTCAAAATCAGCAATGCATTAGCCACCAGCTCCCTCAAAGACACCGGAGAATCTCAGTATCAGCCAATGGTTTCAAATCGAAAAACACTACTGGAAGGAACCCCACAATCATTCCAAGAAGGATGGGCAGCAGCTAAAAAGGACATCAACACCGTAAAGTTTGAACTCGAGAGTGTCAAAGCCAAGTACCTTGAACTGCAGCATGACATGGAAACCTTGCAGAGACAATTCGATAAGATGTCAAAGCAGAAACAGGCATCAGCATGGAGTAGTGGGTGGAAGAAACTAAGCAAACTCACAAAGAACACCACTTTAGAAAACCAGAATGAGCA
Organism: Spiraea crenata; assembly: GCA_033992175.1. NCBI lineage: Eukaryota > Viridiplantae > Streptophyta > Magnoliopsida > Rosales > Rosaceae > Spiraea > Spiraea crenata. The sequence goes on along the minus strand of JAVBHV010000012.1, from coordinate 996,409 downwards.
TACAACAGCTGCAGAGCAGCAGACTAGAAAGACACCAAGGAGGTGGAGAAATTCTATTTCCTGAAAATAAACAAAATAGATTGAAGCAAAGCGAAGAGAGATATACAACTAGGTTTTCTTATATTGTTGAGCGTGGGAGGTTTTATCTTTTGAATTTCAACTCGAAGACTTCTTTTTTCTGTAGCAAGTGTTTGATCAGATGCCTACCTAAACATCAGTTTCACTGAAATCTGATTCTTTTACAATGGGAGTGGTTTCTATATGTTCACTGAATTGCTCTGAAATTCATTGTAGGATATTATTTGACATTTGTTTTAAACATTAAAAAAAATATTGTTAGTAGTGTTTTCCCTACGCCTTCCGTGAGAGGATGGCAGGCGAATTAGTCGAATTTGAAGAGGGTACCATACGATAGCGTACTGTCTTTGGGCAAAAAGATGCCATTTTGCCTTTGATGCCTTTGGGTGGAAATGCTCTAATAATGTGAAAGCTACTCTTATTCGTTGAAATCTTTTTCCAACAATTAAACACAGTTGTAGAAAGATCAGCCAAACAGGCCTTAGAATATTCAGTCTTCGTTCTTCCTATTCAAACATAACTTTTTATTAACAAAACAAGCCATCACTGTCTAAATTCAACCTCTCCCCCAATCTTGCACGTCTCTATTTCCTCTTCACCAACCCGAAACCTCCTCTGCTCCCTCTCTGGTTTTGCATGGTGTTTCTTCCTATCTCAGCACATCCAGCTTTCTTTCGCCGTTAGAGTTATGGCGTTGCGGCATAGAAACCTGATGGCGGAGTCAATCAACTCAACCTTAATCTGCCAATCCACCTGCGATCCAACAATAAATGATTCAGGTTATTGCATCACACCATGTTTGACTTTATGTCCTGATAACTGCTACAATTCTGTAGCATCACCAAATGATCAACGAAAAAAACCCAATACTTTCTTGATTGTTGGGTCATGTCTAGTTGTAGCAACTGTTCTTCTTGTTGGTTTGTATGTTTTCTATGTAAAGTACTACTCAAATAGAAGAAGATCAAGATCACAACCGCAACAAGAAGAAGATCGTCTTTCAGTTGAGACGCATGATGATGAGGATCATGGACCTGTAATTGACCATCACGTCTGGTACATCAACACCGTCGGCCTCCAACAATCGATTATCAGTTCTATCGCGGTATGCAAATACAACAAAAGTGATGGTCTTGTTGAAGGTACAGAGTGCTCTGTTTGTTTGGGTGAGTTTGAACAAGATGAGAATTTGAGACTATTGCCTAAGTGTAATCATGCCTTTCATATTCCTTGTATTGATACTTGGCTTAGATCACATACAAATTGCCCCATGTGTCGCGCGCCAATTGTCAAAAGTTCAGGAACGCGTGAGTTGGAACCAACTGTTGCTGTTGTAGTTGATTCAAGTCCAGCGGAGGAAGCCCAAGTGGAGCTTTTGGAAACTATTGGGGAATCTAGTGGAGGAATGGAAAATGAAACTTGTGAGGTTGGGGTTGAAACAGAGGAAAACAGAGAGGACATTGAAAAGCAGAGAAGTGAAATCCCAATTGATGAGGTGAATGGAGTAGTAGGGCCAAGAAGATCAGTTTCCATGGATTCTTTATCAGCTTCGAAGATTATTCTTGCAATTTCTAATGTTACTGCTGTTGAATCTGATGGGAGTTTGAATACCAAATTGGTTCAACTCAACAAATTACACAAGGGAGTTGTTCCAAAGAGAACTTGTGGAAACCAGAAATTGCAGAGACAAAAAGGTAGTTCTTCAAAAGGGAGATCTCTAACAATGAAAAGGTCATCTTCCTGTAGTGCTAAGTTCACATCGTGCAGGGATATCGAGAACTGTGACTCGGTTTTTCCATTGAGGAGCTTTTGATCTCAATTGTCTTCTTTTTATCTTTTGAGTCCTCTTTGCTTGTCAGGTAAGACATTTGAAAACCTGGAATGTCTCCGATCTCTCCAAAATCTGAGAGGTTTTTTCCTTTAATATTTTTCAATGATTTAATATTTGCTAAAGTGTACACCAGAACTACAGAGCTGAGGCTGGCCCTAAATGGGATTTAGCTCACAAATATAATCCCTGAAAGCAATCAAACAATAGTGGATGAAACTTTTGTTCTTTTGATCTAGAATGTGATGATATCTTGTGGGATGTACATAGGAATGTTATTGCAGCTGGAACATTCTGTGTTGAACAGAACGATCGTTCATATCGTGATCATTATGTTCTAGCGTTCAAGCAATTCATCACTTATTAGTTGCAATTCGAAAACTCTATGTCTCTAGCATGACGCATAGTTATTAAACATACTGTAGCTACGGAAAATCATCAGCTATAGTTTAATCATTTTCATCTACATGCATGTAAAAATTATACCCATTAGGCAAGGACGGACCGTTGTTGCGGAAAGTAAAAACTCCTTACAAAAAAACTGTCCGCAAGGATTTTCGTCATTGCCCCCAGTCGTTGCCTTATGGGGCTAGCCAAAGAGAATACCCAACAACCTTGCAGGTCCTTGCTGATTATTTTGCGTAACGACTGCAAGTGCAATTTTTTTTTGGTAAGTAAATAGTAACCATTGAGTAAAGCAGGACATACAAGTTTACAAGGGGTATACCCCAGGCTCACCATAACACCCACAATAAGTCCAAAAGGACAACTAAGTAAGATCAAGACCATAAAATCCTGACTCATTGCATAACTAGTTCAAACTAAACTGAACTAAACTACGTTATAGGAAAACAGCCCCATAACAAAGAGAGCACAAACAGACCAATCCAGGTAAAATGAATCAACAAAATTAGTGCAAACATTTCCGGGAAGAATGACATTGCCGCTCAGTTCCCAATTATGCCAACGAAGGCAACATTCCAAACAGTCAAAGCAAGCGGGACAAGAACCGCACGTCGCACAGTTCTAATCACCACCACCAAATGATTGAAGCCGAAGCCAAGCCACCACCACCGTCACCTCTGCAACTGCTGAACGGAAAGATAGAAACAGCCACCGCCGTCATCTCCAAACCTACAAAGAGACAAGAAGCAAAGCCCATCGAAACGAATCCAACGGACACCCAAGCAAGGCAGATCTGGAACAAATCTAACCCCACAACGCATTCCGGCCAAATTCACACCGAATCAGAGTAGATCCACTCAAGTCCATAGACCAATAGGTCACACGACGAGCAAATCCACGAATTCGGAGCAAAAATCGCCGGAAAAAGCCTAGACCATGCTAGGAGAGCAACCAAACCTTAAAACTCCAACCAAACCATGTAGATATGGTGAAATTCCGGCTAAACTATGCCAAACCCACAAGGAATTACAGGGAGAGGCTCAATACCGCTGGTACAAAGCTCAAGAATGAGCAATGGGCGAGAAATCGCCGGAGAAACTCCTAGGCTAAGCTAGAAGGAGGGCTGAAGAAATGGGGTAGGTGGTGGGAAAAGGGTTGAGAGAGAAATGGGTATGAAAGTGAAGGAGGGGAAGGTTGCCTGCCGACCCCAAGCCTAAGCTAAGAGCCGGCGGCGGCGGGGGTTATGTTAGGGTTGAGTCTTAGAGAGAAGGGAGAGTGTTTGATGAGAAAGGACACTTGACTTAGTCAGCTTGCTTTCACAAGGAATTACAGGGAGAGGCTCAATACCAACTGCAAGTGCAATTGACAACTAGCTAGAGAGGATCTTTAAAAGCAGTAGGAAAAGCTATAATCATTGCTTTAAATTGTGGCAATAATTGAATACAAATTTGATCAAAATGTCCTAAAAAGTTCTCTTTGGACTGTTAAATTACATGAGATTTACACATACTGACTGCCAAAACCAAAAGTAATGATTTCTAGGACATTTAGTTTAGGGTAAAGCTTACGACCTTTGTTTATCCTCCATCATCTTCATC